>OX335651.1:20622500-21178312 GCA_946894095.1 Incurvaria masculella
AGCGATCGAACGCTGTTGGAGGCCCCGATCAGAGTTCCTCGATGCCGTCCAGAACTCTTCTTTAGGATCATTTCTAAGCTTATCAACCTACCTACCGCATTCGCCATAGCCAGTGGTAGCAACCACGGCACATACATATAAATATTGAATGCCATCGCCATGCCTAGCAGCGATATTGTCATAAACACAAAACAGTGGAGATTTCTCTCGGAATAATCGTGGTCCTGCTTATAAAAACTATTAACATATGCTATACAATAACTACATATCGAGCCTACTATACCCTGAAATGATATCGTGTATCCAATGTGCTTTGGAGTAAGATTGAATTGTGACTTGAGGACTAGCGAGTAGCTGGAGTAGTAGACGCCCATGCAGAATCCGACGAGTGCTTTGAAGAGGAACACCTCCCAGTAGATGGACCACTCGATGCTGCATATTTCTGCGACGGCCTGGCGGAAGCTGTCCCACGACTTGGTCAGCAACGATTTGGGTGCAAGTCGGATCATGGGAGGTTTACTTTTTTTCTTGGTGTTTGGGGACCGCAAGAACCACAGCAGCCCTGTGAGTAAAATAAATAGAATTAGGATGGCGGCACTTTCGGACCTAGAACTGGCGAAACAGCCAATAGATAGCGCTGTTCAAACATAGGATTTATTCATAGATTAAAAATACAATTTTGTATTAAAGTTGGAAAACATACAATTTTGAAAACCCATAAAATCAAACCACTTTTTTATTAATAGTTTTAAAGCAGTTAGCCTAATAGCTACGCCATCTCTTGGTACAAATACTCTTTTTGTTGTGATCGATTGGATAGAAGTTACTATCTTAGTTCAATGTTTATTGCAATAGAGGCTCGGCTTGCTTAACACATATTGGACCTTCTTCTTACGCCAGTAAGTAATGATTTATCCATGGTAGCACGTTTGGCAACATCAAGATATTGTAGATTCCAGAATAGGATGCTCAGATTGCATACAAATCATCTGGCCACAGGTCTTCCCTTCAATGAATTGACCCTGGTCCTAAAAGACTGAAGTGACACAGGGTACTGGAGCTCTAACTCTAACATACCGCTAAAAGAAACCTATAAATATTCCTGGTATAAATGTGCTGTTAATGTATAATGTTTCCGAATGATTATAAAAAAAAAAAACAAAATTATACACTCTGCTTTTGGTTTATCCGACTGCAGACGGCTGAACTTTCAGGTACAGTTAGTACATTATGAACATCTCAAACTTCAGGGGCGTTGTTTACCCCATCCAGGTCTAATATGTTACAGCTATTTATTCGTCACAAATATGAGCTGTTCAAATGACCCAGAATCCATGTAAAACTGTAGGTTCCCCTAAAAGCCTAAAAGGGTTAAACCCACCCGAGATGGTACTATTGGATTGGATGAAAATATGACCATCTTTTCATTCAGTGACATTTAAAAAATTACCATTTTTCCATCCAGTTCAATATAGCCATGCTCATAAAGGAAGGACCCTTGGCAACTAATTCCTTCAGGAAATCAGTGAGTTGTGCTGATATCATGGCATGAGCCATCCATGTCCAGTTACATGAAAAAATCTTTGAACGTGAAAGTAAAATTTATTACAACCAACCTGCATTGACGATAAACAAAAATCCGGCCAGTGTCGCATTGACAAGAAACCCGTTGTGCGGGAAGTCCTCCATGATATGTCCGCCTACAATGGGCCCCAATGTGATCCCACCCCCTGAGATGGCGGCCATTTTGCCGTAGATGACCGACTGTCGCTTCTCATCACGTTCGTAGTCAGGTACGAGCGCTTTTGTCAACATCTGTGTCTGCTTGACGATACCTGGAAACATCAAAAATAATATTACAGGATTTCATAAAATAATTTGAATGGATAGAAGCGAGTCTTGCGTATGGCAGAAGAGGCATTAATGTAGGATAAATGCAGTAGAAATGCATTCCTTGAGGAAAGTATGCAGGGGTTAATCTAACAGAGCAGATTTGGAATGACTTGGTTCGAGAGTAGTGTCAATTGAAAAATGATGTGGTGACGAGGATCGAGAAGATAGTGCTAAGATGGTTTGGACATATGGAATGAATGGGTGACGAAAGAATGACGAAATAAATTTACAGAGCAGATAAGAATTTGTCAGCCTCAGTGGCCCAGTGGCGCGACACTTCGGCGATCGCTCTTCGAAGTTAAGCAACGCTAGGTCCGGTCTGGTCTTGGATGGGTGACCATTCGACCGTTGAGAGAGGCTGGCCGTGGTTCGGATTCCACGTTAAGCTGTAGGTCCCCTTCCTTACTTACTAGGTGGTAGGGTTTATCCCGCCCGGGTTGGTACCATCGCATTGGATGAACGATGGTCTAAGCGGCAATCAAAATTGTCCGTGTTTTCCATCCAGTTCAATGTAGCCGTGCAATATAAGGAAGGTCCTGGCATGGCACCTAGTTCCCATGTGGTGTGTTGGGCTAATACCATAACAGAACTTGTGGTATTAGCCATCCATGTCCAGTCACATAAAAAAAAAAAAAAAAAAAGAGCGGAAATGTCATGCCCGGGCGACCTAGAAGAACGTACCATGTCCAAATCGATGTAATACTTCGTAAAGGTCAGGTACGTATTATCCGTAATCATATGTATTTGAATGATTACTGAACCCAATTCTGTCATTTTTCAAAGATAAAGTCCGTGCTGCCAACCTTGGCCGTGGCAATTTTATTGAATACTGACTTTTTGTGTTTTTTTTAATTGGACTCAGAAACACGAACAATAAATTACTCCACCAAAAATAAACAGTGCACCCTACTAAATTGAATGGGCTCTAATATTGCTGCGTGTACATTCTTCCTGCCACTATCTGAACTCGTTCATTACTCACCCAAGAAGACTCTCAGGAACAGAAGAAGAACGACAGAGGTGGTGACTCCTGTGGTCACGTAAGCTATGCTGCTTAGCAGCAGCGTCACGGCCAGGATGGTCTTTCGCCCCTTCAGGTCACTCAGGCTTCCCTAAACCAATAACAAGCCAACAGTACAGTCACGACGGACTGGAACCTATTATTTTAATAAATAAGTGCATTAAATTATGAATGGAAACTGTTCCACGGTTTGAAACCCATTTAAAACCGTAGGTCCCCTTCCCCTACTAAGTGGTAGGGTTAAGCCCGCCCGTACCACCACATTGGATAAAACAATGGAGGCGGCAATGAAAAATTGTTAATGTTTTCCATCCAGTTCAGTGCAACCGTGCTCATAAAGGAAGATATATATATAGATACATAGAGTCCTGGCATGGCACCTAATTCCTTCGGGAATGTGGTGTATGGGTTAATAACATAACGGTAGTTGTGTGGATCCATGTCGTCCATCACAGGTGTAATCAAACAACTGGATTCTGCTATCAATCATCAAATATATATTTTTTTATTTATCAAAAACAATTATTACCTAAGTCATGTACCATCGTTATTACTCCGTTATGTGTAACCACAGTCTGGGCCACCACAGCAAACTACAAGTAGGTATGTGTATGGCCACGCGACAATTGGAACCAATGAAACATTTTGAGTAATCAATGATGTGTGTGAGTGAACTCACAATGAGCGGGCTGGAAGCAAGCTGGAAGCCGGAGTACAGGGAGCCCATGAGGCCGACGAACATGTGTGAAGCGCCCAGCTCGCGCACGTGGTTACCCACCAGCGGGATGATCAGTCCCACGGCGAATAAGTCCTATAGGAAGGTCCACCGTTGGTCTGATTAACACATTTTAGTTAAAATACCCTGCATAATTTATTGCAAAGTTCAAAAAGTAATAAATACTTAATCAACTTGACGAATAATAATAATCAATAAATAAAAAAAAATGTATAATGTGAATGATAAGTAATATTAATAATATCAATAATTTTTTTAAACATTAATAAGTGCACTCCAGGAAAAAAAAATCACATCAGCTTGAAGCTGCAATATAAATAACATAATAATAATAATATTGAGCTATCAAGTAAGTAATTACTTTTACAAAAAAACTCTAAAATGTGTATGTTAACAAAAATTATTCACTCGGCCTATAACAAGCATTGACGTAACTATGTAGATCTCACTGATAAGTGGCTAAGGTAAGAATATATAAATTACTTTTAACTATTGAAGCCTTTAGTGGGAGATGTGGACTAGAATAGATAGAGAATATACTCACCACGAAAGCTATCAAATGTAACAAATATATTGGAAAAGACATTTTTAAATGATTAGGTTATGTTTCGTAAAATAAATTTAAATCCGTCCTATAAGTCCTTCAACTCATGCCGCGATTGAATAAATTGATAAATATTTGGGCACTTCGGACGAGCGTTACACACTTTAGCAAGTTGAGCCTTATCTTGAAATATCAACTTCTCAAGGTCGAGGCGGCAAGACATATAAAAGCACAGAATAAAATTAATTAAAAACTATTCTGTGCTAAACTCTTGCCAAAATAAAAAACTTTTTGATGTAAAGTCTGTGATAAAACCATAGAAGCGCGCGCGAGTACTCAGGTAATAAGTAACTACTCATCGAAGCGAAAGCGAGAAGTTCTCGTATTCTCTTCTGTCCAACTCACTTTAGTGCGCGGATTATGGCTGGACTAACCCGGTTTTGCATGTTTAGTCCGGCGTATTCAAGTTAGTCCTCTCACTCTGAATACGCCTGTTTATCTTCTACTAAATTCTATCTTTGCACCGTAGAAAGAGAATCTCAGTTAATGTTCCGAACTCTTACAGCTGATTCAGAGTGGACAGATAAACTTGAATCCGCCGGATTAAACCGATTTTGTATGGTTAGGCCGGTGCTAATCTTGTTCTAATTTTTGGCAGGTGCTATCCACGCCGCTGACAGCTCCTTTACGGAACGCTGCAGTTATAGAAGTCGGCCATCTTGGGAGGACAAGACAAACGAACCAATCACATGCTGCTGTCATAAATGTCTTAAAATTAAAATTAATAAATGTCATAAATTACAGGCCGTGATAGGCTGTTTGTCTTGGCCCCCCTGACGTCACTCGTTCTTTATGGATTGAAGGTTCTAGGTTCAGTGTCGCATCTGTCCGAAGGACAGTATATATTGGTAATCTGTGGTGCTATCTGAATACGACTCATGCACAGATTATGCTTTGTACTTGTCAATAAGCTGTCATAACAACCGTCATACATAACATAACCTCTAAACTTTCTTCCAGAATTACCAATCTCATGAAATAGGACCTATAGCAAAGCCGACTTGCATTTCCTCCAGTAGCAGTCGGCTCTGCCTATAGTCAAAATAAGATCAAATTTAAATTGTGCAAGCATTCTTAGGATTCTAAAGTGTAGTGATGGGTACCAATATGCGATCTCTGGTCAGTATCAGTATCCGTGATAACTAATGATGGAAATGTCCCCTGAAAACATTGTTTTTGTTTTTACGTCAGTTTCGATAACCCAATAGTAGCGCGACGTCTCGGTTGTGATCATCTGGGTTAAGTAACAATAGGGGCAGTCGGATTCTGGATGGTTGACCGTTCGACCATTAAGGCAGGGATATGGTTCAGATTCGGATTTTTAGGTATTAAAAAACTATTCCTAGCAACTAGTATGATACCCAGGATAGTACGAGTAGAACCGCTCGCTATGCTCGGGACCTCCTGCGCGAGCTTTCGTCCCCGCACTTCTAAAAAACACTCTAGGGATGACGCACACCAACATGTAATGTCGGGGCGGCTAAGTCGGTTTTGGAGCAATTTAAATACACCAAGTATTAATTTACGTCCCAAAATACTACAATTACCACACAATGTAGGTTTAATGCATTTCACCTGGCAACTACGTAATGACCTTGAAACGGAGTCATCCATTAGCGAGCGCGCGCCAATTGATAATTACAAATTTATAAGAAAGTTAGAATTTTTTTTTAATATGAAGGAATTGTTTCCGCACTATAATATTTTCATGGGTAGGTCCTAGAAGGTCGATTAGCTAAGCATCCAGCTAGCTTCAAATCCAGGGGCTTATATAATAACACAACCTAACTCTGATTACTATCTGTGTAATAGTGACTGTGGTGTATCTCAAAAAAAAAACCTTCTTAATTTTAACAAACACACAGCTAGTAGAGACTGCCATACATATTACTATAAATTATGCTATTTGCAAATATGTATTACGATGAAATCAATTACTTTCCCATGTTTTCAGGTGTTGAGCAACTTCAAAGCGTTGCATAGAACTCGCCTGAAGGTGTTTGAAGGGGATGTAAGAGTTCTAAATGCGGCCAGACAACAAATCAACGACGAGTTTCATAAGAACAAGCAAGTTAAAGATGAAAAGGCAATAAAAGCAGTATGTTACTTTAACCATCCTCTACTCTGCTTAAATCTATACATTTTATAATGTACATTTTGAAAATATTATTTCTTGTTACAAAAAACGTGGGTTGCAATAGATAATACTAAGAAGTAAAGAGAGTAGCCGTAGTGCACCCCACGTCTTTTGTTTTCAGAAAATAATCTTTTTAAAATGCAGTAAATAAAAAAAATCACTTGCAACAATACATTTAAAAAGAGGCTAAGAAATTTTTTTGGTTTAGGATACATATTAACCTCATACCTTAGCAACTTATTTGCTCCGAGGACGTATCTTTCCGAGCCGTGCACATTTGCCTCACATTTTTGACCATTTTCAGTGAGTGTGACAAAATGTGTTATGGGCTGTTTGTGTTATGTTTCGGTTCCTACGTGTAATACTCGCTGTCGAGCCATGTCAGTCAACACTAAAATCTAATTTTGCAATGTCTCATATTTTTTATAATTTATTGCTTTTGAGTGACCTTTACCAAAATGACCTGCTAGCTTCTTGAAATAACATTCCAGTAGATGTCCTGAAACATTCCACAGGGTGATGCCCAAAATATTACAACTTAGTTGTGCACAGAATACTGTTACTACTAAGTAGAGCTTAAAAAAATAGGCTGCAGACACTAGTCTGAGGTTTCATTATGACCAAATTTTTTTAATAACTGTTAACCCCACACAGTTAATCATAGGGCGATGCAGCTGGAAGAGTTTAACGTCAAAAAATTTAAGAGTATTTCATACGATGAGAAAAGTGAACTGAAATGACCTATAAAGCCCAACCTAGCGCCTCAGTTTGGCTTCAATCCAGTTCAGACATGTCGCAAACTTTATTTATGGTACTACAAACTCTTTGTGCCTGTTTAATGCTCAGGTGGCGAACTTTTTCCACACGATGATTACAGATGTACGAGAGGAGATGAATCCTCACTAGAACGCAGTGTTATTCAGTTATACAGGAAGTCGTAACAGTCAATACATTACATTCAAACCCAAGTACATTACCCAAAGTACAACCTGGGGTCCTTCAAACATGGTGTGAAGAAGCACCTGGCCGGCCGGCATGGTTTTCGCAGCCCCCCTGTAAATTCGAAATCCCATGGGCGTCGTCGGGCACCTTAAGATGTCCTGGCGTACGCCCTATGCCGCGCTTAACATAAAAAAAAAAAATAATTCAGGAAATTATGGGGATTGTGATGAACAAAAAAGTTGAGTAATTTTTTTTCTGAATATCTGAAAAGTTAGACTTTTCATACAAAGTAATTAATTAATTTAGTGTAAAAATAATCGATTGCTCCGCAAGAGCGTAAGTAGGTACATTTTTGTATGTAACTGGACATGGATGACTAATATTACTGTCATGACATTCGCCCGACAAGCCACAATCTATGTTTCATGTCAAGACCTTCCTTATGCATGGTTATAAAATCACTTCAAATTGCACTAGACAAAAACATACATTTAAAAATGAATAAAAACAAACAAAAAACTTTTTTTTGCTCGGAAAAAAATGAGGACTATGCTGGCGAAGTTAATGTATTGGCTGTTACGACATCCTGTAAAGAATATTTTAACACCCTAGTGTGGTCTGCAATTAATGATTACCAAATCACATTACCATAGTATGCAACCTAAGTTTCGGGAAAATTAAGATATTGCATGCATATCAAGCTAATATAGCTGCAGCTTGTTTCAGTTCAACCGTTCATCCAATGTTCCATAACTTATTCCAGCTTCTGAAGCTCGGTGAAGACGTGGAGCGAGAGCTGCGCACGCAGGTGATCCAGGCGCGCCAGGTGGAGCCCGGACGGTTCGGTAACTATCCACTACACCTGCTAATAATACCCTGTTGGACCAGGATGTATTTGAAGGAATTCCGTTGTGGTTTTCAAGACAAACTGCACCAAAGAAATAGTTTTCCAAAACCTAATATTAATTATATTTAACCTAACCTAAATACAGATTATTTGTTTGAAACCCTTTAGAAGATAATATGAGCAGAGAGATGCTTATCTGCCTAACTTTTTTGGGAGCATTTATAGTTTGGGAGCATATTTGAGGGGACAGGGCCTTCGCCCTTCCCCGTTGTGGTAGTTGAGAGGGGTTGGCTAGTCAGTCGTGACTCACTGGTCAGCCCTGGCACTTTGCCCAACTCAATTTGAAGACAGCAAGTGGGCACCAATTGAATTTTATAAAATAAATAAAACCAAAACACAATAACTTAAATTTATATTATTCGAAAATATTTGTATGAAAGAACAAAAAACAAATATGAATGGTTCAAATAAATTGCTATTATTATTCTTAGTATATTTTATATTAACACATTTATGTACATAATAATTTATGTATCAGTAGCCCAAAGGCATAAGGGGTTATTTACGATTTTTTGCTTAAATGACTTTGGTAAATCTGAGATGTCATGATTTTTTCAGAGCCATTGGTCTATAGAAAAATGCAAAAGATTAAAGTTACAAAGACAATGGGCAAAAATGTATGAACCTGGGACCACCCTCCAATAGTTGGATAGCTCTATTTTCATAAGAAAATACTGGTTCCCTTTAAGGTGGCCCAAGCCGGCGGGACTAACTCATTCGCGTGCTCGGTACAAAACCGTGCTGTTGCGCTCTGGGACCTTCTCTGTTTCAAAGAATAATACAGGCTCCGTGATGAGGAAGATGCAACATGTCCACAAAAAAGACAATGTGCATAATGTATGGTTTGGTAAGATTTACGAAAATTTTTATTTCAAAACGACTTATAGCTAAAAGTAAACCACGACCGCTGTAGTAAAAAATCTAACAAAAACCAAATAGATCATAAATCTTGATTAAACAAGCTATGTCTGATGACTAATCTTTTTACGATGTTCTTATTTTATCATTGCGTAATCCACCTCCAAAGTTATTGCATAAAACGCGCGAAAAATTCGAACTTTCGGACCTTATAACTTAGAAACCAAGCACAATTTAACAATGCCAATGGTCATCAGACATCTAGTTCGATCAAATAAAGCTATTTTGAGAAACATTTTGGATCTCTGACAAGAAATATGGGCGTGATCTTCTTTCCCCTTTTGTATGGGGAGATGAGCGGGATGGGCCACCTTAAGTACCGATTCTGGACCGGTTTTTCTAAACTTTTTTCGGTCCGAAACTAACATTGCACCTACTCAAGATCGAATTGGACTTGCACTAGGTACTGCAAACCTCAATAATGTATCAATTATTGTGTGCCCACAGAAGCTAAGATAACCGGAGACACCCTGAAGATGGACAATATAATGTACGACGACGCGGCCATACCCGACGATGGAGTAAAAGGGACGGGCTGCTGTCAGAACCAAGCGCAGCCCGTCAAGTAGACTGTACGTAATGTTGTGCAGATATAGAGTAGCGTTTGTCGTGTAACTTCTTTAGCCATAAGATTGCAACAAGAAAGTGGATGTGATGCAGCTTTGACATTCTGAATTCAAATATTTTTTTAAGGTCTGAAAAGCAATGGATTCTTACTAGTGGCGCCATCTAACCTAAGGAAACGTATTAAGCTTTGCGGGTTAGGAGCGTACAGCAGCCTCAACATTCGTAGGTAACAGTAAATACCTATGTAGATCAGATTTTACATTTAAAATCATATAATGTTTTCATTTTATTAATTTGTGTTTTTCATTTCAAATGTTGAATATAATATTGTTTCTTTAAAATGTAATCATATCAGCAGATAATTTTTAAGTTTCTAACAAATAATGCTTTCAACTGTTGCAATAAAATAGATACAACACATATTCACGCTCATGTGTGGAGCAATTTGTGACTTGTTATGTTTGTCTAGTCTTAAAGTAAATGAAAATGTAGATATTGTACATAAAATTGAATTATTACCTTTCATTATTTAGTGTGACTGAATGATGTAATGCTGCAATAAAATTCTTGAAATTAATAAACATATTTTATTAACATACCTTATTTATATCGTACAAAGTAAGAAATACCTGAGTCACGTAAAGCGTTCTATCCCAGATTACATACATATATGTATGTATAGCGCAATATAGCGCCACAGATTATATATATATTGGAAAATATTGATGACTAGACCTTGCTTGATGGCACGTGGCTCAAAAGAGGGTGTAGTTGTCTTCCATCCCATAGGTCTGGGTTTAAATCCCTGCCCCGCTCATGCATCACTTTCATTCTCTTTCTAAGTTGGAAAAGTGCATTTCGTGCGAGCTGTTCTATAGTTCGGAATCCATATAAACTGTAGGTCACTCCTGAGAGGTATTTTCCCTAAAGTACAACCAACAACTTCAAACATGGTGTGAAGGAGCACCTGGCCGGCCGGCATGGTTTTCGCAGCCCCCTTAAAAGTGCGAAAGCCCATCGTCGGACACCTCTTGAAGTCCTGGCGTACGCCATATGCCGCGCTTAACAAAAAAAAGGTCACCTTCGTAAACTATACGGTAGGGTTAAGCCCGCTCGGGTTAGGTATCATTGCATTCCGTTTTCAACCGTTGAGGCTTGCCGTGGTTCGGATTCCAAGTAAAACTGTAGGTCCCCTTCGTTACTTACTAGGTGGTAGAGTTAATCCCGCTCCGGTTGGTACCATCGCATTGAATGAACGATGATCGAAGTGGCAATGTGGTCCGTGTTTTCCATCCAGTTAAATGTAGCCGAGCAATATAAGGAAGGCCCTGGCATGGCACCTAGTTCCCATGTGGTGTGTTTTTTTTATGCAACCTGACATGGATGGCTAATTACCACACAACTACCGTTATGATATTAGCCCAATACACCACATTCACGAAGGAATTACGTGCCATGCCAGGGCCTTCCCTTTATGAGCACAGCTTCACTGAACTGGATGGAAAAACGGACAATTTTTCTTTTCATCTAATGCGATGATACCAACCCAGGCGGGCTTAAACCCTACCACCTAGGAGGGGAAATGGACCTACAGTTTTAAATGGATTCCGAACCATGGAGCAGCTCGCATTCGTGACGAAATGCACTTATCGAACTCCGAAAGAGAAAGAAAGTGGTGCATGTCAGGGCGAGGAATTGAACCCAAACCTCTGGCACGCTAGGCCAGTCTCCGCGCCACTAGGCTACGAGCCGCTATTATGCTAATATGACAGTTGGTAACTACATATTAGCTATCAATATCCAGTAACATAAAAAAATTAAAACGAATGAGTGCTTAACGGTTGCTATGACCAGACAAACAAGAAGCAATACGAGTAGACATAGGTCGATGATTCGAAAAGGTCAAATTAATAGCACTCGTAATCGAATACCGTGTATAATTGTTATTATACACGTGTTATTAGCTCAACACACCGCTTACCGAAGAAATTACGTGACATGCCAGAACCTCGAACAATTTTCATTGCTGCTGCGACCATCTTTTCATCCAATGCGATGGTACCAACCCGGGCAGGCTTATCCCTACCACCTAATAGGGAAAGGGGACCTACAGTTTTAAATGGATTCGTATCCATTTAAAACCTTAGATGAAAAAGAACCTTTTTCATCTAAGTTTAAAACTGTAATATAAAAATCCTCCGATTCGTAACAAAATGCACTTATCCTACTCAGAAAGCCAAATGAAGTGGTCTATGAACGGAGCGGGGATTTGAACCCAGACCTCTCAATATGTGCCGCTCAATCAGGTAGTGATTGAAATTCCCGACGGACAAACATTTGCCCCTACCTACACGCAGATGACAGCTAGCGCGCGGGCGGGACTTCGCGCATGCGCGCCCCGCTCATTGATTTTCGCAAGTGACAGTCCCTTGTTTGGCCGCGAGTTCGTTCACACGCGGCGGTACGGGCCAGTGTAAACAAAGATGGCTCTCGAGTTCGCGGCCACGTACAAGCTGCTCGTGCTCGGCGACTCCAACGTCGGCAAGACGTGCATCGTGCACAGATACTGCGACGAGAGATATTACGATATTTACATATCGACCATAGGTGAGAGGCTCAACTCCTTTACCGCTTGTAGTCGCACTCAGGACCGAATACACGAAAGGACAAAGCATTAATATCAACGTCAACGTATGATTAAACACGTCATTTTGCATGGACACTAAGGAAGGAACTCCATGCGGTTCATGAGGTTCACTAAAAGTGACGAGTTTGAAGATAGATTAACTCAGCCGTCTCTTTGTGCAATCGGGCCTCAGTCTCTTTGATTAAATATTCACGCTTTTTCATGAAAGAAATGCCCCAAGAAACCGTTTGATGCACGAAATAAAATTATTTTTATTCTGTCATCCCGTGGTGGCTGAATTTCTCGCCATGGATAAACTACGGCTTTGTATGTTTCCCATAGGCAAACAGGATGTTAAGAGGGTCTTGAGTAGTTCCGAATAATGTATTGACACGCAGCCAGAGCACGGAAGCGGCCGTATGGTAGGCTACGTTGATCTGCGGGCCACACACATGTATAACTAATCTTCATATGTGTTTTACATCCAGTTTAAGGTAGTCCTGTCATGGCTTCTACCTTCAGAAATGCAATGTGTTGGGCTAAAATCACGTAGGTCTCAGTTGTGATATTAGCCATCCATGTCCAAAAATCATGTCCGCGAGACATCCTCGAAATCATGTCCCCAAAAAATATCGGCATCGAAACAAAGGCAAAGCTCTTTTTTTGTAACTGGAAACGGATAGTTAATATCACACCCAACATATCATGATCCCGAAGAAGTATGAGCCATGCCAGGACCTTAGCACGGCTACATTTAAACTGGATGGAAAACACAGACAATTTTTAATAACTATCTAATGCGATGGAACCACCCCGGACCGGCTTGACCCTACTACCTAGATAGGTAACTACATTTTAATATGAGTTCCGAATCATGGAACAGCACACATTTGTGGCGGAATGATCCAACTCGGAAAGACAAAGAAAGTAGGGCATGAGGGGGAATCGAACCCATGACCTCTCGCATAAGAACCAAGACCCCGAGCTACGAGCCGTTTAGTATTCACACAATAACTTACTTGACAAGCATCCAACGTACCAACCTATACAAAACTAGAAATCAAAGACACATTTGAAATAATATTGATGACTGTGCTTTTCCAGGGATAGACTTTAAACAGAAGATCATCAATCTGGACGGTGTCCCGGTGAAACTCCAGATATGGGACACGGCGGGCCAGGAGCGCTTCCGCACGCTCACCACCGCCTACTACCGCGGCGCCATGGGCATCATCCTCATGTACGACATCACCAACCTGGAGTCCTTCAATCACCTCTCCTACTGGCTACAGAACATTCAGGAGGTGAGCTATCTTCCGTATGCTCAGCGCGGTCTTCTACCCCTACGTCATAAGCATTATCCTCATGAACGACATCACAAACCTGGAGGCCTTCAGCCACTTCTCCCACTAGCTACGGAACATGTGGAGCTCTCTTCCGCATGCTCACCATAGCCTACTACCGCGGCGCCATGGGCATCATCCTCATGTACGACATCACCAACCTGGAGTCCTTCAATCACCTCTCCTACTAGCTACAGAACATTCAGGAGGTGAGCTATCTTCCGTATGCTCAGCGCGGTCTTCTACCCCGACGTCATAAGCATTATCCTCATGAACGACATTGCAAACCCGGAAGCTTTCAGCCACTTCTCCCACTAGCTACGGAACATGTAGAGCTCTCTTCCGCACGCTCACCACAGCCTACTACCGCGGCGCCATGGGCATCATCCTCATGTACGACATAACCAACCTGGAGTCCTGCAATCACCTCTCCTACTGGCTAAAGAACATTCAGGAGGTGAGCTATCTTCCATACGCTCAGCGCGGTCTTCTACCCCGACATCATAAGCATTATCCTCATGAACGACATCGCAAACCCGGAAGCCTTCAGCCACTTCTTCCACTAGCTACAGAACATGTGGAGCTCTCTTCCGCACGCTCACCACAGCCTACTACCGCGGCGCCATGGGCATCATCCTCATGTACGACATCACCAACCTGGAGTCCTTCAATCACCTCTCCCACTGGCTACAGAACATTCAGGAGGTGAGCTATCTTCCGTATGCTCACCGCGTCCTTCTACCGCGACGTCATAGGCATTATCCTCATGAACGGCATCAAAAACCTGGAAGCCTTCAACCACTTCTCCCACTAGCTACGGACATGTCGTTGTGGAGCTCACATCCGCTCAGTCTTCACAAACACCTCTCTTACTGGCTGCGGAACATTTAAAAATCGAGTTTCCTTTTCACACTTTAAGTTGTGGAATTTAGACTGTAACTTAGGATTGGCTCTCCTCTACAAGGACAGCACACTGCGATGCAACATAGCAGCTCGTAGCCAAGTGGCGTGTGGACTTGCGTTACATTCCAGAAGGTCTTGGTCCAAATCCTCGCCCCGTTCATGCCCCACTTTCTTTCTCTTTTTTGAGTTGGATAAGTGCATTTCGTCTCGAATGCGAGTTGCTCTGTGGTTCGGAATCCATGTCAAACTGCAGGTCCACTTCCCCTGCTAGGTGGTAGAGTTTAAACCCGCCCGGGTTGGTACCTTTGCATAGGATGATAAGATGGTCGAAGGGGAAATTTTCCATGTTTTCCACCCAGTTCAATGTATTATTATTATTATTATATTGTAATGCACTAGCAGCATTATGCTGATGCGTGCACTTCTTTTTATGCACTTCAACTTTTGTTTTTAAGCACTTGCACTTATTTATTTATTGTTTTGTCTATGAATTATTATTTTATTTTTTTTATAATTTTTTTTTTATTTTAAGTAAAGATCCAGTTTGTTTTTGAAAACATTTACTGACGATGCACTTATTATTTCCTCAGGTAGGCCGTTCCAATTATCCACAACTCGGTTTGTTAGGAAATGTTTTCGAGGATTTGGTGATGCTTGGGTGCAATTTAGCTTTAGCGAGTGACCGCGTAGCCTTTCGTTAGTGTTAAATGTGTACATGGTTTTTAAATTATTGACATCATAGGAATCATGCAGTATTTTATATGTTTCGATAAGATCCCCACTCTGTATGCGTTTTTCCAGTGTTGAGGCCTAATAGCTTTAGTCGGTCCTCATAATGTTTGTTTTTCATGGTGACTACCATCTTTGTTGCTCGTCTTTGGACTTTTTCAAGTAAATCTATGTCCTTCTTGAAGTAAGGGCTCCAAATTTGGTAGGCGTATTCAAGAAGTGGCCGCACATATGTCTTATATAGCTTGATGAATAACTCCGGAGTAATAATAGAGAACGCTTTTCGGATCATGTAAAGAAGGGAGTTTGTACGTTTCACTGTTTCAGTTATGTGTAGATCCCACTTAAGGTCGTAAGATATAGTTACTCCGAGGTCACTTTGTGATGTGACTGATTTTAATTGTTGATCATCAATTGTGTAGCTGCAATGGGGGTTTTTAGGACCAATATGTAACACAGTGCACTTACGTGTAGCTGTGGTTATAAAGGAGATGTCCTGGCTTGGCACCTAATTCCTTCAGGAATGTGGTGTATTGGGCTAATATCATAACGGTAGTTGTGTGGTTTTAGCCATCCATGTCAGGTTGCATGAAAAACAAAATTATGCACATCCAAGTTGCCCCCCTTGATTTAGCATGTTTCTTTCTTGCAGTACGCTTCCCCCGACGTGATCAAGGTGCTAGTTGGCAACAAGTGTGACGTGCACGACAACCAGAGAGTCATTCCTAGAGATCGGGGACAGAAGGTAACAGCTCCGGATGCATATTATATCATTTCCTTTTAAAACTTTTTCAAAATTGTTAATGTTGTACTTTGTCTAATTTTATATTGTATTGTATTCTAATTTGATTTTCAAAATTAATAATATTGTACTTTGTTTGATTTGATATCGTATTTTGTTTTAATTTGATTTAAAAAATATTAATTTTGTACTCATTTTGATTCAATACTGTATTTTTTTTTATGTGATATTTTATTTTGATGTCAGAGTGTAGATAGTGATAATGTGTTAATATTAAATTGTTATGTGTTAAAAATGTTCTAATGCTTAACGGTGAAAGGAATGAATAAACAAATAAATAAATAACAAAAAAATCAACCATTACTTACCAAATAGTAACTTGCTAAGTACCAAGTACCTAGTAACTGATTCCTTGTCATGCAGGTGAACATGCTAAATGTAACTACAACTTTGGTTAGTATTGTTGATATACGGTGTAATGCATGTGTGTGATATTTGAGAGGGTGTTTTTTTTTCATGTTTCTTGTTTTAAAACTACCAATGTATTTTACATCGGACATATATAACGTGGTTTTAACAATATGCTACGTTAGTTACTTAAGAGGATAATGCGGTGATCGAGTTCTATACAATGGCTCGTGCCTGTTTCCTCAGTCAAATTAAGAAATGTTTTTTAAATTTTGCACATTAAATAAATCAACTGAAAGCTACGTCTGTACGTTTTTTTTTTATAACTTATCTTATATCCATAATGGCGTTTTATCATGAAAATAAGTTCACTCATCAAACTCGATCACCTCATTATCCTCTTAATAGATAAGACTGAAGTATGCTATATAAGTTAAGATATTTGCTTACAGATAGCTGAAGATTTCGACATGCCTTTCTTTGAAGTTTCCTGCAAATCCAACATCAACATAGAGGATGCATTTGTAACACTAGCGAGAAAAATTAGGGAATTTAGGGGAACCAAGGTAAGATAACTCCCCATTTTTACACGGCCAAACGAAATGCAATGAAATCGAGTCGCACAACCACCTATTTGGGGTACCGTAATAGGTAGGCAGCTGAAATTTCCACATCGTGTGTATTTATTTTGCCACTTTTTTTATTTGGCCGGTTTTTTTACTGAACTGAACATGACAATTTACATCTGATGGATGAAAAAAAGAAACTGAAACTTACAAAGAGCAGATCTTATTTTTAAATTGATGATTTCTGAAAACACTTGACAAAGTTGACTTTTGATGACGAGAATCCAAAGCAAAATAATCATAAAATATATAAAAATAGTGTGCCACAGAAGAAACACAAGTAATACCCACCTACCATATTACCAAGTACTACATGAATATATGAGTGTATGTATTATTTGTATATTTTCCAGGCGGACGCGTTCGAACTTAACGAAAGAAGCCTCAACAATGTGATTAAGCCTTCAGAATCAGAAACGGACATATCAAAGTGTGCCTGCTAACCCAACTCCCAGCTGACAATGGAAAATGGATATTTGCGCTTCACAGCCTTTCTTTGTGAACCTCGAAGTAAACTCGATATTGCCGCAGTTGGAATTTGAGCTGGCGAAATTTTTATTAAGGATGTTCCGACCCATACAATGTTTTTTTTTACACAGAACACAAAAAGTATTGCACTTTAAGGCACGAATTCGTCAAAAATATTAAATATAGCCATAGTAGTTGCAGCGAAAACATATTCAAAATTTCAGGTTTAATGGTTTCGTTGTAATTGCCGATTAGAAGTTTTACACCGTTAGATGGCGCTGTTAAATAAAAATCGTATTTAAATAAATTGTAACAAAACCAATAATCCTGAAATTGTGAAATTGTTTTCGCTGCAACTACCATGGCTATATTTAATATTTTTGACGATACCGTGGCTTAAAGTGCAATACTTTTTGCGTTCTGTGTAAAAAAAACATTGTATAGGTCGGAACATCCTTAAGGGCAACACTCTCGTCTGTGATCTCTACGAAAAGTGAAATTTTATTATTTTCCACAAAGCAAAAAAGTAAACAAAAATATTAATTAAAGGTACGCCGCGGTAGACAAGCACACACAAGCGTGCAAAGCGGCAAAGGATACTTTAAATCGAGGCCTGAAATTGATAAATCTCCGAAGTTACACATTGAATAATATTCTTATTATAATTTCTCACAGCATTGTGCTAAAACTGAAATATGTAGATGTCTTCTTGTAGAAGTTGGATGAAAAAAAAAATATAGAATTGCATAGATTGCAATAGGACATGTACTTACATGCATACATAATAGTTATACATAATCAAATAACCATGCGCATTAACTCTGGACCTGTTGGAATCTAGTAGACCTATAAACTGTTACAAATTATATATCACTAAATTAATTCCATGGGTAACCTATTTCGCTCGCTTACACCATTGAATAGTGCTTTTTAGGAATACAATAAATCTCCCATCCATGAATTTTTATACAGGGTGTCGTAACCGGCAGTAAATTAAATTTGGGAAATGATTATTGTGATTGAAACAACAAAAAAAGGTTTAATAAGTTTTTGCTGAATATCCTCTAAATAAAAAGTTAGACTGTCCTTACAAAGTAATTCAACAATTTAGTGTAAAAAGAATCTAATGGTCTGTAAGAACGTGGGAGTGTTGTGTGTACGCTGACATGGATGGCTAATATCACACCTGCTGTCATGCCATTAGCCTGATACGCCACGTGGGATCTAGGTTCCATGCCAAGACCTTCCTTAGCTAAACCAAACATTCCTTATCAAATTACACTAGACAAAAACATAAATGAAAAAAATGTATATCTCGGTAACTAGACACTTTAGAGAAAAAAAAATTAAACTTTTTGGTCATGGAAAAACATGGGGATTATGCTGGCGAAATTAATGTACTGGCCGTTACGACACCCTGTATATCGACATTTATATATCGAAAATATAAAATTCCACGGACGGGGGTATGTCTCAAATGTTCTATTTGGTGCTGTAAGCTAGCCAAATAGGTTATCGAAGCAATTTCGTGATAAGTGAAATGTAACTCGTAATAGAGGCTCGTGTCTAGAGGTAGCACGCACGGATGATGTTCATAAGACTGCCAATCACTTCACCCAATTCCTTCACATACTCACATAAAAAAATGCACTTTTATTAAAAATTACAGTGGAAACAAAATAGCTTGGTATTTCTTATCGTTGCATGTAAGTTGTCAAAGTGTAGTTGAAATTACATACTGATTTTAAATTTAACTTATTTTTTCAGCTGGAACCAAAAAATTTCTGGTGGCAAACCACACAGAAAGTAATGGAATATGAGGCACTTATTAAACACTTACAGCCAAATATGTGCTCGCCAAATATTTTTCATAGTTTAAGATACATTGAATTTGTTGTAACAGCATTTAGACATTTTATATGGTTAGGTGGGCACTTCTTTTTATAGCGCTATCTAACAATGTCTAAGAAACTACAAACAAACAAAAACAATGGACCTGAACACTCAGAAAATACTCATTTTTATATTTGATATTCATAAATTAATTAGTGCCTCAATGTTCGTTATTTTATCTGCGGTCTTTACGAGAAACTCTGTATGGGCTGAATATGTTAGGTTAGGTTAATTTCGTTCGAAACTAAGCACAAAAAATCTGTTAGCATAAACAAAAGCATATGACCAAAATAATGCTTGTACTTGTTTTGAAATTTAAAAAAGGAAAGGATTTAAATAATACATGCATACCAAAATGGATTGGTACCCATTTTTATCTGCAAATATATTTGCCACCAGCATCACTCAATTTTAGATGGCTACCAGAATTGCATTATTATAAGGCGAAAGTTCTTTAATCTGAGTCGATCTTTTTTAGATTTTTTGATGTAGCGTTTTAACTGAATAAAATATCTGCTCCAATTTTAATTGCGCTTTTCTTTCATGTCCTAAATATTTTCAAGTACCTACACACAGTAGATGTATTTTCTTTACAAAAGGTATAACTAATAAAACACATCGATCGATAATCTTTTCTTGTCCTTGTTAATAATTTAGTTTTGTACAGAATATCTGAAAATCATCAAAAATGTACTTCGTAAAACAATCCATAATAAAGGTTTAATAAAAAGTCATAAAACTTAGTTTGTAAAACAATCGAGATGATATTGTGGCGGTATGACAGTCACGCCGACGAGACGTAATTT
This sequence comes from Incurvaria masculella, assembly GCA_946894095.1. Lineage (NCBI taxonomy): Eukaryota > Metazoa > Arthropoda > Insecta > Lepidoptera > Incurvariidae > Incurvaria > Incurvaria masculella. The sequence continues at coordinate 20,642,770 of OX335651.1, forward strand.
ATTCCAGAGATACTTCCCTCCATGTCCCCTCCACCTGAGCTCATACCAGCCACAATGTTCCCCAATAGATATATAGAAAATCCGAATAAATTAGGTGCCATGCCAGGACCTTCCCTTTATGAGCACGTCTACAATGAACTGGATGAAAAACACGGCCGATTTTAATTGCTGCTTCGACCATCTTTTTCCGGGCTTAAGCCCTACCAGGCGAAGGGTACCTACAGTTTTACATGGATTCCGAACCATGAAGCAGCTCGCATACGTGACGAAATGCCATTAACTCAGCTCAGTGGTGCACGAACGGGGCTAGGATTTGAACCCAGATCGGTATACAAGGCAGGTCCCCGCGCCACTAAGCTATGAGCCGCTCAAAAGAGAACAACGCTCAAACGAGCATCAACGTTTGCATAGGGAACATTACCTACGAGCCCACCTTTTCTTTCTTACATGCAACACATCTGTAATGCTTTAGCCATAGATAAAAAGTATAGAGATATCGCTACTATGGGACGCGCTGTCTCCAATTTTCAAAAACTATCAATCCAAATTAAACGTACATGCCACATACAGACATAGTCGCAGACGTATTGGAGGGTTTGTTTGGGTGGGGACTGACGCGTGCGGTGGCGATGTTTCGACGTGTGGCATACGACGCGCCCAGGATTCCCATACAATTATATGGTAATTTTGACAATTTTTTTTTATCCAACCTGACATGGATGGCTAATACCAGACATCTACCATCATGATATTAGCCCAATACACCACATTTCCGAAGGAATTAGGTGCCATGCCAGGACCTTCCCTTTATGAGCACGGCTGCATTGAACTGGATGGAAAACACGGACAAATTTTTATTTCCATATGGCCATGCAGCGGAGACGCGATATCGACTGCATGCCACTTCTTATTTTCTCTTCAGTGGCTTTAACATGTATTGTCACATATTCAGAAATTTCTTCTTCATCTTCTTGTGTGGAGAACGTTGTGTAGTTGCCGGTGGCTCCCTCTTGATGTCGCTCTTGACAACGGCGCCGGCTCCTTCCGCGCTGGCCGCGCCTCCCCCGCTGCCCGCCGCTAACCCTCTGCCCGAGCCGTTTTCCGCTTGGGAATTCAGTTCTACTTTGACGTCTTCAGCTTTCACTTCTTGCTTTGCAATTTTCCTGAAAATGATAAGTCCTAAATCAGACTATTCGGTCCGAGTGTTAAGGTCGGCCCGTAAGCACCTGAAAATTTCGCCTCCCATACAAACGTAGTTTACTAATAATTTTAAAACCACTGTTCCAACTTACTTGATATTTGGTATCTAATATTAGGCTACAAATATCTGTGTCTGCATGCCTTTGTTTTTTCGGTAAATGTATTCTGGCTCAAACCACAGAGAAAACAAAATTCGTATGAAGATTTTCTTTTTGCATTCATTTCATTCGGTTTGGATTTTTCAAAAAAACAAAAGCATGCAGACACAGATATTTGTTACCTGATATTAGATATTAAATATCAATTTAATTGGAATAGCGGTTTCCAAATGATTAGTAAACTACGTTTGTATGGGGAGCATAGCTTACGGGCCGTTCTTAAGGAACTCTTGTAGGCAAATATAAATACATGTCCTACGCTCCATGAGTTTTCTGTGATTCGGTTTTGTTTTTGCTCTCTAATGCTATGTCTTCCATATTCCTTCTGCTGTGTGGGCTCTGGCACGCAAAAAGACTACAATTTAGACCCACTGCATTTCTTCCCGTGCATGTCGTAAGAGCCAACTAAAGGATTCGTCATTCAAAATAAAATTAGAAGCAAGCTTGTGAGTAGGTATAGAAAAGTGCATTTAATTGTTGGAATACTAACCCATTGGCTTCCGTTCGGTTGATATCGACAAAGTTTTTGGCGCCAAAATCAGCCTTATTGTAAAGGGCGAACGGACAGATTTAGATGCGAAAATCGCCTCATTACAAAGGACAAAGTAGAACAAATCTGGCAAGCGGGAAACACCTCCTGGCGAAACATCCTAATGTCCAACTACAAAACTTGAGGTAGCCACTCGGGCAACGCTCGCACAGGTACTAACGGAAAGGCTGCGGCAGCGGCTCGGTTCGCGACGTCGAGCAGGGCGGCGGCGGCTTCGTCGTCACCAAAAGCGTCCCGGTGAGCGGCGTGCGCGGCGCGGTGACGGGCGGCGTCGAATGGCGCCGTCTTCAGGTACTCTGCAACGAAAGAACCTTTTGAACGTCGTCAACGTTGAAAATGAGGATATTTTTATTTTTTTTCGCTCAGCTTCGATATGCAATAATGAATAATAATGACGTATATGAATAATGAATATAGTTTTAGAAATAAAATAACAAATTTGATAATTGTGTTTACATTGGAAAATTAAATTCTAAAATCCCGATAATTGCAATATTACCATATTATTATAGTCCTGTCGACATATTTTGGTTCTAGATCTTAAAAAAGCGTTTTATTTGAGTAAGTAAAAATAACCTCATATCATTTATTTGAATACAAATTATGTGCACTTACTCCACAAGTATTAGGTACACACTGCACGTAAGGGAGGGTCGCCTTCATAAGTCGAAAAGGCATAAGGTCCAAAACCCAGAACATCCAAAAGTATGTATTTGTCGTGTGTATTATAAAAAGCATATAATCTAACCTAACCTAACCTACTTGAAAATATCCGTATTCATAAGTGTATGGAGTTTTGGACGGTATGGGATTGGACCATTTGCTTTTTAGACTTTGTGATGCATCCCCGTAAAATATTATTGCACAGGGCCGAAACGATTTGGAAATATGAAATAAACCAGTAGGGCAGGCATAAGGTCATTTTCCTTACTCTGAAATTAATTTCGACAAAATTCCAAACGAGACTTTTCGTAATCAAGGAATCCTTTCTCCACCATTGTATGAATGTAGAAAATTCTCCAACATATTATACTCAAAGCTGCCTTCTGCATGAGTATGGATGGATGCGAGGATCCCCTGCATACAAATTGTGTACCTTTGGGTCAAAAATGTAAATGACCAATAAATATGAAAAAAAAACAAGCTACATACCCGTAGTGGCGAACATCACAGTTGCCTGCACTCCATTCCAAATTCCATGTACATTTATCCACCAGACTATAAGCTAATCGGCAGTTGAAACATCTTTTTTTATGTTAAGTGTGGCATATAGCGTATGCCAGAACATCTTAAGGTGGCCCAACCCGCTCATCTCCCCAAACAAAAGGGGAAAGAAGATCACGCCCATATTTCTTGTCGGAGATCCAAAATTTTGCTCAAAATAGCTTCATTCGATCGAACTAGATGCCTGATGACCATTGGCATTGTAAAATTGTGTTTGGTTTCCAAGTAATAAGGTTCGAAAGTTCGAAATTTTCGCGCGTTTTATACAATAACTTTGGAGGTGGATTACGCAATGATAAAGTAAGAACATCGTAAAAAGATTAGTCATCAGACATAGCTTATTTAATCAAGATTTATGACCTATTTGGTTTTTGTTAGATTTTTGACTACAGCGGTCGTGGTTTACTTTTAGCTATAAGTCGTTTTGAAATTAAAATTTTCGTAAATCTTACCAAATCATGCACTATGCACATTGTCTTTTTTGTGGACATGTTGCATCTTCCTCATCACGGAGCCTGTCTTATTCTTTGAAACAGAGAAGGTCCCAGAGCGCAACAGCACGGTTTTGTACCGTGCCTGCGAATGAGTTAGGACCGCCGGGTTGGGCCGTATTAAGGTGCCTGACAACGCCCATGGGATTTCGAACTTTCACGGGGGCTGCAAAAACCCGACCGGCCAGGTGTTTGAAGGACGCCAGGTTATACCTTCGGAGAAACACCTCGGAAGAAGACAATATTTGCTGGCTTGTGAGCAAAATTGGCTTACTGAGAAGCAGCTTTCCCCCTTCCTCCTTGTACTCTCCGATTTCTCTGTCCTTGTCACACAGCAACGTGCTCAGCTCTCGCTCGCTCTTACTCAGGTCCGCTACGGTCTGCAGTAGCGGCCGCGTCACCGCCTCAAAGAACTGCAATGAGAAGCAACGGTTCAGTAAATGTAATTTCACAGGTTTTTCAGACATATGATCGTGCAGACGATCTTACTTTTTCGAGTACGAGAGATAGAATAATCGAGGTTCTGCTATAGGAGACAAGAGTTGACAGTAATTTCTAAGAGAACATTTAGCTGGGAATAGTTCCAGGCTAAACGATGAGTAAATGATTTTATCGTAATAAAATAATCAATAAGTGGCCATACTTTTATCTAAGTAATTGTAGAATTATAAATTATTAGCAAACAGTGATGGGTCTTTCCATCGATCTGGCCTTCCAAAACCCGAAAGAAAAAACAAGTTGGCAGAATTGGCCTTTTGAATATTTGCCTGCAAAAGTTAATAAAACACAAAGCACTATTATGAAAACGTGGTAAGTTTTTTACCAAACCAGGACATTACGCAACAGTGTCGCTTGAATACCAAAGGACAGTGACTGCAGTTTTGTATTTAAAAGCTTACTGGCCCATAGTGTTGAAAAAGTTTGCAAAAAGCGTCCTCAAAGCAATTCACAAATCCGTCTACACCCGAACAAGCTTGCAAAAATACTCAATATGTATTAGGTTAAGTCTATATTTTAAGACTGTTTACAATGTGTGTTGCTGTTTTATCCTAGTTCTTAGTTCTTTGCCTTAGACCGTTCTACCAAAAATTTAACTTTGGCAGTAGGTATAAACAATTGTATTACGACGGCGATTTTTTTTTTAAACCATGCAACAAAATGTCATCCACCTTTTTTGCTCCCAATAGGCCAAGGAACATTCTGTCTGTTTTATGTCTTAAAAAGCAATGGAACAATCCTATCCAATGCTAAAAACAATCTTACAGACTACAATGAAAAAAACTACAGAACTATGAAAAATGTGAAACATAACAAGCCTATCTTGTCGTCTCTGTGATGGTTTCACTCAATTGTTTACGGTTTTTAGGGTTCCGTACCCAAAGGGTGAAAACGGAACCTTATTACTAAGCCTCCGCTGTCCGTCCGTCCGTCTGTCCATCCGTCCGTCCGTTCGTCTGTCACAGGGCTGTATCTCATGAACCGTAACAGATAGGAGGCTGAAATTTTCACAGATTATGTATTTATGTTGCCGCTATAACAACAAGTTAGTATAATTATAAAATAATGAAAATTAAACAGGGGTCCCATACAAAAAACGTGTTATTTTTGGGGTAAATCTTGTACGATGGTACGGAACCCTCGCACTTGGCCGGGTTTTTTTTATTTGTAAAACAGATAATAATGATTTCGGCCACGCTTTAATTCATAGTGAACTATAAACTTAGTTTACATTCCTTTTTTAATATTATTTATTTATGCTCTCCATGACTTTTAAAACCTTGACTGGTAAATTCACACATGTAAATTCACAGGGACATTCACTGGTGAAGGGCGCGACTCCTATAAACAAACCTCACCAAGTTTTGGCGCCCTAGGCCTGGGCCTCCTCGGCTCTCCTAAAGGTAATACCGCCCCTGCCCATTGAAAGTCTGCGGAACTCACTTGAAGCGCCGAGCCGAGCGTCACCCGCACGCGCAGCATCAGCGGGTAGCCGTGAGCGCGCGACGTCACCTGCAGGATGCCCGCCCCGCGCGCTGCACCGCCCTCCCCGCCCGCCGGCTCCTCGAAGCTGCAGTCGGCCTGCGCGAGCGCGTCCCCGTGCAGCAACTCGACCACCTTCCGCAGGAGATCATCACCCTCCACATTCTCCAGGTGTCCGTTGCTTTGCTGGAATGTTAGTGGACTGTGATAAGGGAACAAGGTCGATTCAGTAGGTATTTTGTTTAATCAACAATACACTTTTAGAAGAATTTGTTAATCCATATAAGGAAGGCCCTGGCATGGTACCATTTGTGCCAGTAAAAATCTGACCTAATCTGACGTAGTCAAATTATGACCCATAAAAGTCCCGTGATTTTACAATAGGTATCACTAGTGATATTGTCACGTGGCGACTTTTGACATTTTCACAGTGTCAGAACCACCATATTATCAAAATACAATCTAAAGCCATATGCATGGACAGGGAGTCATATAAACTGAAAAAGTCGAGGCGATCAATACATACCTTCATCAATGGTTTATCCAGCTATATATATTTTTACAGCTCTGTAGGTAGGCTGCATAAATTGTCCCACTATAAACTAAGCATACATCCTAGCTACATACATCATGATCTTCAAAAAAACTCTATTACTTTTCTACAAAAAAGGTCATTGCATTACGACAATTAATAATATTTACTTAAATTGTCCATGTCATTTTTTTAAGAGTACCTACAATTCAAATTTTCCTGTTTGCATTGCGGTGAAAATAATGAGACATGCCATTTATAACACAATTAACAGGTCTTACAACAGATGACACAATGGTCGGAAAGCTCAGTTACATCAGGATAATTTACTTTAACCATGATTGGGTTTATACTATTAATTTGAAATATCACAAAAAATATGTGTAAATGAAACAACAATACTTGAGTTGACTCAGGCTATTGTATTGCCAAAATTCATAAAGTACTTAAATCTATAAATAAAATTAATTAAAACTGAATTAAGATCAGCTACGTCAACCTATCACATGCCGGCCCCTCAGCAGATTCAATGTTACCGCAATAAGTTTGATTAATTTATGAAAACCACCAAATTCCTCAGTCCCGTGGTTAACACATTGATTTCTTTTCGTGCTTTATTTGCTCAATTTATTGTCAATAGTTTACGTTATTTATTAGGAAGCATCTAGCAGCTATGGGACTCATTCGAAGCGTAAAATAAATAACTCTGCGTTTAACAGCACTGCATTGAGTATCACTTGCATCGCACATCTCGTGTCAACGATTTCTCCTATCTTTCCTTCATTGTCATTTCAAGAACCACAAACACTCGCGAGACTCCACCCTATTTTTCGATAGCTCGGACGTGGTCGGGACGGTCTCCGCGGACGTATTTATTCCACATCTTGGCGTAGAGCATTTCCATACCCTGAGCATACGCTTTGCAATCGAACAGAGCGGTCTCCATGCGAGCTGTCCACACCTTTGCTCGGATCGCTTTGAGGTATTCCCGGTCCGTGCCGAGCCTCACGGCGATGTCCTGGTACTCCTGCCGGGTCCGCGCGATTAGCTCCGGGCATCCGAGCGTGTTGAGCTGCGAGGCGGCCACGCGCGACGCCAACGTCTCCCCGGGCAGCGTCACGACGGGTGTGCCCGTCCACAGCACGTCCATACTCGTCGTGTGCCCATTGCAGAGGGGTGTGTCGAGGCACACGTCGGCAAGCTGCCCGCGCCTCACGTGCTCTTCTTTGGCGGCGACATTTGAGAACAGGATCTTTCCGGGCGGCAGGCCGAGCTGCTGCGCCGTCGACTGCAGGTTGGGCTCTCCGACCGCCGGGAAGCGGAGCAGCCATAGCACTGCATTTGGCACGTGCTTCAGAATGTGTACCCACATGTGTAGGGTCATAGGATCTATTTTATAGAGCTGATTGAAATTGCAGTAGACTACTGCATCATCAGGTAGGCCGTACTGTTGTCGGGTCGTTATAACAATAGACTGGGGCACCTCCTCGCCGGTAGCCGCCTTGTTGTTGGTTTGGGTAGTGGCGAGCCCATTCTGCACCATGACCCCATTCACCGAGGTCTGCACCTGGCCCGAGGCGATCATCGTTTCGATGTGAGTCGTCGTTGGCAGCTCTGCCACCTTCATTGAAATCTCTACGGGTCGTGCTGCCCTAACCACCTCTCGTATTTCTTTAACGGCCGTGGTCTCTACGAGTGGGGACAGATCTGTAGCATTTATGACGGCAACATTGTCGGCTAATCCGGCCATACTCGTATGGTTCCTATCGCTCACAATCAGTCTCTCTTGCAAGTGAGGGAACATCTGCTTGTGATCCCCGACAAAATATGTGTTTGGCATGTAGGCTAGTTTCTCGCTGTATTGACTGGCTAATTCCAACGGAGAGGTGACCGCGTCAGTTATCAAGTAATCCATGAAAATGGCTCCGCTAGTGCCCGGATATCCGAGCCACATCACTTGAACAGGCGCAGGACGCAAGGCAAAGATTTCATTTCTCGCTCCCTTTGTGTAACCATTCATATTGACAAGAATATTTATTCCATCAGAGTGAATCTTATCGGCCGCTTTTCCGTTGCATGGGACTTGGGACAGATCGATGAAGTGTTCAGCTTCTCTAGCTATTTTGGAACGGAAAGTGGTTCCATCGTCTGGACTCAGCGCATAGCAGAATACTTCTACCTTTGTGCGGTCATGGAGTCCCGGCACCGACTGCATCAGGTGAGAGGTTGGGTGGTTACCGAAATCACTGCTCACGTACCCGATTCTCAAGCGGCCCTGGATCTCTCGACTGAACTTGTAAGGGTTCCTGTGCAGTACATGGACCTTCTCTATACACAGGTTGGCGTGGCGAGCGGCGATCGCTTTTCTAAACTCGTGCGACAATGGATATAGCATTGAGTGATGCGGGTGCACCGAAGGCAGACGGTTCTTTTCGAGCTGCTCCGCAACGATACTGACCAGTTTCTTCATGCGGGCCTCATAGTCGGTCCAGTCGCAGACTATTTGCAGACAGTGTGCCAGATTACAATAAGCGTCGGGAAAGTCCGGTTTCAATTTAAGTGCCGTGCGATAAGACTGGATGGCTTCAGGGATGTTGCCCGAGTCCTTGTGGATGCTGGCCAGGTTGCTGTGTGCATCGGCGAATGCGGGATTAATCTGAATGGCCCGAGTGTAACATTGCAAAGCGCCGGCTACATCCTGCATCTCCTTCAGAGTATTCCCCATGTTGCTGTAGGCATCGGCAAAGCTCGGCTGGATGCGTATCGCTTCCTTGTAGTGCATGAGAGCCTCGTTCAATTTACCCTGCTGCTGCAGGACGGAAGCGAGGTTGCTGTGCGCCGCTGCAAACTCTGGGAACACTTCCAAAGCCTTCAGGTAGAGTCTCGTTGCCTCTTCGATGTACCCTTGCTCCCTCTTAATGTTGGCTAGATTATTAAGAGAGTCAGCATGGGACGGACACAGCCTGAGGGCAGTGTTGTAACATTCCTCAGCTTCCGCCACTTGTCCCTTCTCTTTGAGAGCATTGGCGAGGTTACAGTAAGCATCAGGGAAGTTGGGCTGAAGTTCAATGGCCCTTCTGTATGTGTCCACCGCCAAGTCTATGAGGCCTTGCTCGTAATAGACACACGCAAGATTCCCATGCACGACAGCATTGTTGGGCGAGAGGTTGAGAGCTCGCAGGTAAGCAGCCACCGCACGGTCGAAAATGCGTGCCTCTTTGAGGACATTCCCTAGGTTTATGTAAGCATCCAGGAAATTGGGGTCCAAAGCAACTGCTTTCTCAAAGTGATGAATCGCAAGCCATATCTCACTCTGCGTGTTGAACACGCAACCGAGATTGCTCCAGGCGACCGCAAAGTCTGGTCTCGTTTCAATCGCCTTTAAATAGCACGCCTTGGCCTCATCGAGCCTTCCGAGAGCTTTGAGAAGGTTGCCTAGGTCACTCCTCACGCAGTAAAGGTCAGGGTTATACTGCAGCGCCGTGACGTAGGCCTGCACGGCCTGCTCCATGTCCCCGGCGGCCACGAGCGCCGCAGCGAGGTTGATGTAACCATCAATAAAATCGGGTTTTAATCTCACGGCGTGACGATAGTTCTCGAGCGCCTCCTGCAGCTGTCCTCTCTCCTTGTACACATTGCCTAGATTGCTGTAAGCCTCCGCCAGGAGCGGGTTCTGCTTGATGGCAAGAGTGGAGAAGTTTGCCGATTTTTCGAGTCGCCGGCACTGAAAGTGTATGGAGGAGAGCAGCAGGAGCACCCCAGTGTTGGCGCTATCTTGTCGCCACAGCTGCATGCAGTGCAGCTCTGCGCTCTCGTAGTCACCGGCCTGGTACTCTCTGTGCGCAAGCTCTAGTAGTCCGACGGCGGATATCTGCTGGATGTCGGATGCTCGTAGGACCACGGCGCCACCTCCGGCCGGCGCGCCCGTCTTCAACTCTCCCGCACCTTGTGCCTGCATCTTGGCTTCAGGCCGTTGCGACGCCCCGCTGGAAGAGAATACGGGTAACTTGTAGTTATCCGCCAAAGGTGACGGCTTCGAAGAATAAGCTTTATTTAATATGTGCTGCGTGAGGAGTAACCCAAATGTACGAAAAAAATTGCTAACAAAACATAGACTTTTATATCATAACAAAAGAAGTCCATAAGTAAACCAAAACCGAAGATTCTCCATTACTGCACCTACACTAGTCATGGCATCATTCTAATTATGTTTCAATGGTTTAACTCTCGCTGACAGTCGAAATCGTAATGAGACAGCGACGCTGAGAAAATTTATGTTATTTTTCTAGAAGCTTCTCAAATTTAACAATGCTATAAATACCACGATGCATTGGAACAGCCGTAATCCGCTGAGGTTTTGGCACGATGCGAAAGCAATGAAAACCAACGCCATACAGTCTAAAATTGTCAGAAGGTATACTAACAACGAGTTGTTGGACGAAGCCGGCACGGTCGTACTCCGCGCTCCACACGTTTACAAAGTTGGTTACAGAGAAATGAAATTCCTTGCTGCCGATGTCCCCAGAAAGCAGATAGCAGTAGTCGCAGCGTCCTAGCCGGCGCCACATGCTGACCGCAATTTTAGAGGCGAAAAGATGCCGACATGCCGAAAAGTCGCGCCGCGAGAATCGGTTTTTTTCCGTCCACGAAGAGGAAGGACGGAAGGACGCACACAGAAACCGATGCAGCTGTCACGTTACGGTACGTTTTTGTTCCACGATGACGCTCGTAAAGCCTCTTTTTCCTAGTTGCTTTTTGTCTCTCAAATATCATCAGAGCGAGAGAAAGCTTTACTCAAACTTGTGGCACGCTTTAGACAAACTATTTGACATTTCTAAGTTTTTTTGAGATTTTGGATTCAAGTTTTCAAGCAAACTGAGCCGTATATTCTGAGAGCCAACATACGCATGCGCGCTACAGCCGGAAATCGAATCGTGCAGTACCTATATATTTTTTATATTATTTCTGCCTACAGAATATGATAAATAAATAAGGGAAACAGCAAATCTGGTTGCATGTAGCTGTACGCCCTCTCTTGTGTCCCGCGCCGCCGTCTCTATGCGGATCGGGTGGCGCGAGCCGCGCCCCTGGAGCTGCAGCAATGGGGTGCAGGGAGTGCAGGATCGGGAATCAGGAACCAATCCTGAAACACAACATATAAGTCGTAAAAAGCAGTAATATTTCGGCATTCGATATCGGCGAATGCCGAAATATTCCATCCACCTCGGAGTCTAATGTCATCGAAAACTGGCGAGGTATATATTTGGCTCTGCTACATCAGGAACGAGCTACTTTTCCGAACACTGGCCAAAACGCTTTTCTTGTTCCTTTTTGCACTGAATGATTTGGAGCAGTCTGCGTGAAAACAGCACAAATATTGCAAAGCAATAGCTATGGCGGGTGAAATTTACAAGAGTGCGCCATTCTTAGCTTCTAGCTGGATATCAGGGATGGTAGAGTGGATTTTTTAGAAGCATTTTTGGTCAAGGAACATGGGCGCGAAAACGAAGTTTTCTATCCAAAATATTTTTTTTCCTGCTAGAAGCTAAGAATGGCGCACTCTTGTAAATTTTTTCCGCTATGGCCTTTCCGTATGGATAAAAGTTACAAAAAAGGAAGTATGAAATGTCACCCACAGAACATAAAATATCGATTACTCTCACCACAGAACATAAACATCCTAAACTCTCACCGTTCTTTGGATGAAAAAGGGCGGGGTCATACATTTTTATTCTTTGATTATAATTATAATAATATTGCTGGGTATTCTAATGCAGTGCGATTATCTGATTTTATAAAATATTTGTGTTGTAATTGCGCAGTGCGTGTTCAGGTATCTGGCTGATATTTTGACTCTAGTGAATCAAGACGTATTCCTAGTTGGATCGAACGCCAGGCTAAAATGTGTTCTATTTCCGAGAGGACTCTACTATATTGCATCGTTTACTCGGTTCTTATCAAAACAGGTGAGTGTACAATTTTCAAACTGGGCGTCCGAATATTTTTGGATGCTTAATACGACGGGTACGATACAAAACATGCATAGGTACTAACGACAAAATATCTATATACAGTGACATAGAATAAAAGCATGAAGCTATCTCTCCGTTCCGTTTCTACCATCGCTCAACGCGTAACAGGCAGGGAATACACCCATTCACTATCAACATTCCAAAAATAAGAACCTACTGATCCCCTGGATCCTTTATCTATCGGGTCGGTAAACAATGGAATCAACTATTGACAATTCACAGAGAAGCTTGTGCGCTGTACAACTGTGCACGTAATAATCTATGATTGTGTTAGTCGTTAGCCACAATCCCGGTTACATGCGTTTTGTATAAAACTCACACAAATCTATGCAGTAAGGATGAAACAGATTCTCTGATCTCTGTTAGAAATATTGCTATATTCTATGTAAGCAGCAAGCTCTGTATTGCTTCAGTACGGCTGTTTATTCCTATTTAGCGTTTTTTTAGCTTTCCAAATGAAAGACAGACCTTTTTACCTTCCCATAAAATAACGAATGAAACTTTTCATCTTCGTCATTTTGAATTATTTGCCCTCGCTTATTTTCTTGTAGACCACCCAAAATTGTATGTATAGTGGCAGCAAAAGTTGGTTTCACATCATTTGAAACCAAAATGGTGCCCAAATACCTATTCGTCCTATTCGTGCACTGTTAAAACCGGTAATCAGATGTTCTAGTGTAATATACAAACTACTTAACCTGTCAAAGGGGGGAGCATAAACTTAAAATATATTACATGGATAATACTAGAGGTATGGCCACTCTACTGCATCTTTACTTTTACTTAAAACAGTAAAATAAAATGTAGAAAAATCAGATAGCACAGATGTTTTTTTCCCTCCCTTTTTTGTTTTGGGACTTTAAACCACATTGCGACTATGTCAGCTCGATGCTACGTTTTACTCAATTCTATTTTTCTTTTGTTTTTTAGATGTTCTTGTTTTCTTGAACTATTTGACGTAATTCTATGGAAATGATGGAGAAATAAGATTGTAGCTTTTGTTGCGTAATTTCCCTTTTTTTTTATTGTACACAGCTAGCATATAAAAAAATTATAATTTTGTTGTAGTAATTTTTTTTGTTCTTGTTTTAGATGTTCTTGTTTTCTTGAACTATTTGACGTAATTCTATGGAAATGATGGAGAAATAAGATTGTAGCTTTTGTTGTGTAATTTCCCTTTTTTTATTGTACACAGCTAGCATATAAAAAAAATATAATTTTGTTGTAGTAATGTGCATAGATTGCTATCAATGCTCGGGCACGGACTCGAAGAATCCGTTCCAATGCAACGAGTACCTCGACAGCTCGAGCGACCTGGAGCCCGCCGACTGTGCGTCCATTCACAACGCTCAGTTCTGTATCAAGCACGTCGGGCGCTTCGAAGGTGAGCCGCGGGCATGCGGCGGGGCAACGCAATCCTACTAACCGCAACTAACTAGGGAAATTTGTACATTGTTATATGTTTAATGTACTAAATATTTTGTTTCAGCAAACACTAACATCCTTGAGGTCACGATGCGCAACTTCGGAATTCATGCAGAGATCCATAGACGTTACTCGTATTTGGCTAAGCCAAAGTATGGCTTCCGAATGTCAAATTTAACATTCGGTCCATACATTTTATTTCAAAACTGAGAGTCAAAAGACATACTTTGGATCAGTCAAGTACGAGTAATTTCTATGAATCTCAGCATAAATATAAATATGCTAACATGGGGAGGCATGGACTTTTCAATAATCTTAACATTGTAATCTGATTATGAAAATAAGAAGATGTTTTTAATAGATCTGAAGCTGGATTAGGACTTTCGATAAACATACCTGTGATCATGACACCCAAAAAAATAGACACATGTTTCTAATCGACGCTATGCCTCCTCTCTTTTTTAGAGGTCAAGGTTAAAGCATCGGGCTATAACCCAAAGGTTGCAATTTCGAATCCTGCTTCAATGTAATGCATGTATCAAACATGCATAATTTTCATAATCTGATTGTAATCCTTAATCTTGATGTCGCTTTAAAGTTTCATATATGAGGGACAATGGTAATGTCGTAGTGATTAAAAAAACATAAAATATGAATCTACTGCTGGTTGTGGACATTCCCTTACATCATAAGATCAACAAGTTGAATGGCAATGCTCATACTAACCTTACTGCACAAACATGCACCCATGTAATGCCCAGTTCAAAGAGTTTAATGAAAGTAGATAATCATATTATGCTCTTGCTCCAATGTAAAACATTTGAGTGAGACAAAAATACAATATTCGTGGCAAAAGCATGCATCATGCAGTGCAATGTTGTAGGAGTATACAGGATGTTGACAACTCAATGAAACCATGGATTCCTGAACATATTTGTAGCGCAAAAAAATTAGACAGTAGGTTTCGAGTTATTGATTAATTAAGCATCATACAGGCAAATCAGACACGCAATTGTACTCCCTCAATCACTCCCACCATCCCCTCAACCCTTACTCCGCACCATCCCGGCGCATTAGTTGCTTTTAGAATTTTAAGCCTTTTTTTAACCTACTTCAAAACTTTTTTTATTGGAAAGGACGTGTTCAAATTCATTAGAAATAAACAAATAAAAAAAACTTTTAACAAAAGAGTAACCGACTTCAAAGAAAAAGCACTAAAAAGTAAAAAAATAATTGCCATTTTTGTAGTTAGGATTATTGTTATTTTTTGAGTCGGTGTCAGCCAAGTTAGCCAAGGTTCTCTTGACTGGCGCAGCGCGTGCCCGGCTCACCCCGACTCAAAAAATAACAATAATCCTAACTACAAAAATGGCAATTATTTTTTTACTTTTTAGTGCTTTTTCTTTGAAGTCGGTTACTTTTTTGTTAAAAGTTTTTTTTTTCACTATAAATATTTTGATTCCTTTTTAGTATGAAACTTTACGTTAAAAAATCAAAAGTCAACCCAGTAATCTCCGGTTTCTGGGTGGTTGAATGAGTTGTAACAACCTGGATATATTTATACTGGTGACGAAATAGTAAAGGTAAAAATAAAGATCGCTTTTATGCAGTGAGCTGATGCCCGAGCAGTGAGTACCGGTGACCTCATTGAATCAACGCAAGGTTACGAGTGATCGATCAAATCTAGGAACTAAAATGTTTGCCAAAGCTAACGGCTTCGCTTGTCACACGGAGGCGTGGCGATAGAGTGCTACCAGTGCAGCACGTCCGACACGATGGAGTGCGGCGACGGCTTGATGCACCTGGACGGCGGCGTGCTGCGCCCCGCGGGCTGCGACCACGTCCATAACGCTCTGTACTGCATTAAGATGACAGGTTTCAGATCTACAGTTTCGATGCAGTTGTTTGAGTAGATTGATCTCGCACCACGGCTTGAACTCAACTTCAGTTCATTGTAATTATATCACCGATATTGTTTTATGTTGAAGACAGGTTGCGACACTGTCGAGCGCAGGTTGAGCCGTGAACATTCGCTGTCTAAGATTTTAGTTTTTTTTTTTTGCACTATTCATTTTGGGAGATACCTCCTATGCAACCCTAACATGGCTTGTGTGATGGACTAACAACTTGCTTGCAGCTTATTCAACACTAACGCACCTTTATTTAGAGCAGGTGAGTGAATGGATTTAACACTGTAGTTTTTTCCGTGTTTAGTCTAGTCTGTCCGTTCTCAATTTTCACGTGTTGGTGCTGTGTGGGTTCCGGCACATTAAAAAAATGCAATAGTTCCCGTGCATGTCATAAGAAGCGACTAAGTGATTTATCGTTCCTGGTTCAGATTCGACATTAAACTGTAGGTCTCCCTCCTTACTTACAAGGTGATTAATCCCTCCCCAGCTGATACCATTGCATTGAATAGACGAGGGTCGAAGCAGTAATGCAAATAGTCCATGTTTTCCATCCAGTTCAATGTAGCTGTCAATATAAGGTAGTCCTGGCATGGCACCTAGTTCCTATGAGGTGTGTTGGACTAATATCATGACAGTAGGTGTGAAGCCATCTATGCCCAGTCATAAAAACGGTGTTTTTTGTTCTTATTCTCATTTAATTTTTTTTTATAGTTGTTCTGACCTGGGAATAAAAAGCATTTAAATAAAAATTAATATCTTGTTATCTTCCATAATATTGTAATCAACTTTTTATATTAGAAACATTCTACAAATATCTTTATATTTATAATAATATATTATATATTTATAACAAATTCAAAATTCAAATTCAAATTCAAAAAACTTTAATACAATTATAAGAAAAAGAGTAAGTACACCTTTAATTACAATTCTTAGCGATCTAAAATTCGTTTCTTAACCGTCGCACTAGGCTTAGCCTGTATTGCGATGGCTAGGTTTTTTTAACGCAGGTTCTTTTAATTACTTATGATCGATACTCTTAAGTACTTTATTAATAAGTAATAAAGTGATATTAATGACTTAACATATTACACACATACAAGCACTACATAAAATGTATCTAAATTGTACAACAAAGGTTGTACAATGGACGACTTAAGTCCAGTAGCATCCTACGGTCGGGTTTGTTTTGCACATGTGGCGTGCCCCATCCCCCGCTGACCGATTTTCACGCGGGGCACCCTACCGCAACCTTCGCGGACGATGCGATCTCCTCCTACCGCTTCACCTCCGCGTGATGCGAACATTTCATAGCAATCGCGTTGGAATGTGCTACTGCACTTTTGAATGCGACTACATACCTGTTTTGAAACAAGGAAGAGAATGAACCAATCAATAAAAAATAAAAAGTCTGTATGGACTGTAATGTTTGTAAATTATTCTTCAACTGTTTATTTTCTGAGTGCCATAATTGATCCCGACAACATTGCAGGCGGCATTAGCACGAAGCGGTTCTGCTCGTCGCTGGACCTCGGCAACTACTGCCACTACGTGCAGCAGCCCGGCGACAAGCTCGAGTACCGCACCTGCATCTACACGTGCGGAGCCGACGGCTGCAACCCGGCCGCCGCACCCGCGCCCTCCGCCGCCGCCGCTGCCACCGCCCTAGCGCTGCTCTACCTATTTTCGTTCTTCAGTTAGGGTCTTTGGCCAACCAAACTGATGTACTGGTGTTAAAGCGCTAGAGTCAATATAGATTGCATCAACATCGCTAAATTACATTCAACAAAAAAAAAACAGCTGTGTCAAAACACTAAACTGTCTAATGCATTAAAGGGGTGTGTGCGTCTATGTAGATGGCGCCACAGTAGCTCGTCGCTATTTCTGCTATAACTCCCCAAAAATAGGAAATTTCTAACCATCACTGAAGCGACAAGCACACTATGCAGTTATGTATTTAATTTCATGAAAAAAGAGGCTATCATTTGTGAGATTATTTTGAGATAAAGTGCAAAAAGTTGCTAATTGTAAATGGCAACTTTTTTTTACAAATCCTTGGAATAATCTACGCGATTTCAGCTTATTTTTGTGATTGTTTAATGAGATTAAATACATAACCAAATAATGTCCTTGCCACTACAGTTATAGTTTCTAACGTCCTATGTTTAAGGAGTTATAGCAGAAATAACTACTAACGACTGTGGTGCCATCTACTCTAACGCACACACCAGTGTCAATAATATTACAGGCTATGTTGGTGCAATTTGACCGGTTATTTTTGGGGTGGTAGTTCTGGAAGTAAAGATACGGAACATAAAGAAATGTATGACAGTGCAATATTTCAGAAATCTAAACCACACAGTTGCTCTCAATATCTTTAGAATCAACCCCTAAATTTAATATATCTACTAAAATAAGCCTAAATTACTTCTATACAATATTTCAAATTAATTCAATATACATATAACATTTGAACAGAAGACTTTGAGTTGCCGAAATTTTGAGGATGCCACTAAAATTGGTCAATGTTTTAATTACTTCCATGAAATCTGCCAGGTAGCATAATTTTAGTTATCTTTCAATTGCCAAAGGAAATAGTAACCGGACAGTCCACTGAGATTCCAATTAGCACATTAGACTTACTATAATTAGAATGAGTTGAGTGGAATCAGTGTAACGCTCAACAAATGCAGATAACAATTGTAAAGGAGGCGAACAAAGTTCATGTTTGCAACCTTCCTTATCGGTTTGAAGCACCAATGTCAACGTACTTGTGTTGACTAGTTTTCTGCCGTTAGCACACTGATTCTCACACACCAAAACGCGATATTCTGACTGAAAAGACAAACCACATAGTTTCGCCCGAATCTGCGATATTAGCACCCACGGCGGGCTGAAACCAATTGTGTACCACCGACAGAGTTAGATGAAACATATGCGATACGTTGTTGTAATGTGGGACAGATTACTGCAGTTTCATGACGTCAGTGTGCTATAAGCGTGATTCAAGTTGCATAAGCACTTATTATAAACAGAATGTCATTTTTTATATTTAATCTGTCTCAGGCCACATTTGTGCCACTAAGTAACCTCTTCCTGACCCAGCTAAATTTCCATTGCAGCTAGCATGTATGCTATACTAGTTTTCCGAATTTACCTTAAGTCGTAGGTTGTGCCACATTGAACAGTAGCGTGTAAACGTAGATTAAATAGAGGTTAGGATAAAATAGACTGAACTGAATTTCTACTACAGAATCGAGGGTGTTGAATCTCATTGCTATTCTGTCAAATCTAAATGTAATGATCCAAACTAATACTATAATACTTGAATGTTTTATTATAAGTAGGTTTGGGGGTGTTAGTGTAAGTTTGAATATGTTCTAGGTTATACGTCTCCGTCCAATGGAACCTTAGCATATTTAACGTACTTGTTTGTACTTTTACACAGTTTGTGGATGTGCAATATTTTTTTGTTGCCTTAGTAAAAAAAAATTGCAGGATACATTTTATCTTTATACACATAATAGGATTTTTTTTATTTACAAACCGATGTTTATGTGTGATGTTTTATACTGACAAAACGTTTGTGGGCGAGGCCTTCTAGATATAAGTAATATTAATTTCGACTTAATGACAATTTTGTAATTATTTTTTTTCATAACATTTTATACAGAGACCTGAAATAAACATACATTCCGAAGTTGAACGTATAAAAGAGCTTTTTTTACAGAAATAAAACAGATAACAGAAATGTATTTGTTTTATTAAATAAAAGGCATAATCCTTACAATTTCTTAAAGAAGAATAGGCACTTTTGTAGGGCCGCTGAGTCTCGCCATATGTAGATTAAAAGAGTCTTATTCACTAAGTATAAAATAAAAGTAGTTTTATGCAAAACATCGAAACATCAAATAAAGAACACAGTTATTTATTTTTTTCAACTTCTTCTTACACAATGCATAAAATTATACGATCTGCCGATTATACGTTGTGCATGGTTTTTAGGGTTCCGTACCCAAAGGGTGAAAACGGAACCCTATTACTAAGCCTCCGCTGTCCGTCCGTCCGTCTGTCCGTCTGTCACAGGGCTGTATCTCATGAACCGTAACAGGTAGGAAGCTGAAATTTTCACAGATTATGTATTTATTTTGCCGCTATAACAACAAACAGGTAACATTATAAAATGATAATAATTAACGGGGGGCCCCATACAAAAAACGTGTTTTTTTTTTAAATCTTGTGCGATGGTACGGAACCCTTCGTGTGCGAGTCCCACTCGCACTTGGCCGGTTTTGCTTTTTAATTTTTCTTCGAAACATTATTATATACCTTCTGCCGTTCCCCCGATTTAAATGGTCCCGCCCACCAACAGTCATGGAATTTATTTTCCTTATACACCTCATATCAGAACCTTTGATCAATATTTGGGGCAACCAGCTTTCGCGTTTTTCACACATTATTTATGTACTTGTACGGTCGTTACCCTATCAAATTCCCCATACTACGGGCGATAACTGTTTACATGCTCTAAATGTTTTACTAGATTTTTGAAAATTTGAATTCTAAAATATACCGTCAAGACCTACGTCTGTATGTCTTTTATTTCAGCCTCAATACAGCCCAGTGGCGCGACACTTCGGCGATCGCTCTCTGAAGTTAAGCAACGCTGGGTCCGGTCTGGTCTTGGATGGGTGACCATTCGACCGTTGAGGGAGGCTGGCCGTGGTTCGGATTCCACGTTAAACTGTAGGTCCCCTTCCTTGCTTACTAGATGGTAGGGTTAATCCCGCCCGGGTTGGTACCATCGCATTGGATAAACGATGGTCAAAGCGGCAGTGAAAATTGTCCGTGTTTTCCATCCAGTTCAATGTAGCCGTGCGATAAAAGGAGGCTCCTAGCATGGCACCTAGTTCCCATGTGGTGTGTTGGGCTAATACCATGACAGAAGGTGTGGTATCAGCCATCCATGTCCAGTCACATAAAAAAAAAAACTTATAGATTGGTAAATATTGGCTGATAAACATTGAAAAGAGTGTTTTTTTTTTCTGTCTTTTTAGATTTTTTTAATCGAAAAAAACAATATTTTTTTATGGGTTTCATACGACTAAAAAATTGATTTGAAAATTGAATGTGATTTTTTTGTATCTAGACATGGATAGCTAACCTAAATAAACTGTCGTTATATTAGCCTAAAACACCACGTGGGACATTGGAACTAGATGCCATGCCAGGACCTTCTCTACATTGCACGGCTACATTAATAATTTCAGTGTTAATAACCAACCTATTTAAATATGTCTTAGTTATGTTATCAAGAATCGTGTGACCCGTAATGTAGGGGTATGCCTCTGGTCTCTTGTGTCAAAGATCGTAAGAATTAATCCTGGGTATGCACACCTACGCCATTTATATGTGCATTTCTGTTGCAAATGCAGGGTCGCTGCATGGTTCGGAACCCATGAGAAACTGTAGGTCCTTTTCTCTTCTTACTAGGTGGTAGAGTAACCAGGTGGAAGGCTAGTTTGGTAGGTACCATCGCAATTGACAAAACATGTTCTAACGGAAAATAAAAAATATCCGTGTTTCCGTACAGTTAAATGTAAGCATGTTTACATATATGGAGCGTTTCGTGATAAATAGCAGAAATCAGGCATAGAAAAAATCCTTATCACTTAAATCGAAATTGGAATATTTTTTCGCGGTTCCTCATAATTTTGTTGAAGTGGCATGATTAATTTGTACCCTTAAAAACCATCGGAATTTAGATTTTAGTGATAAGGGTTTTTTTCTTCTAATATTTAAAACCCCGAAGCTTCTGCTACCTATTCCGTAACATCCTGTATAAATAAAGGTCCTGGCATGTTAACTAATTTCCTTGGCAATGCAGTGTTTTAGCGAATATAATAGCAGGAAGTTGTGTAAGTAGCCATTTGTGTCCATTTCCCTTAAATTGAAAGGAAAACACAGTTGTTCTTTTCATAAAAAACAAATTTTCCCAACCAAAAATGTTTTACTGCATTGACTCTTGCCAAGGTTAAAACCACTAGGTTATACCACGTGAGTTGTCCGATGTCCTTTGTCGATGAGTCGCACATATCGATACTTATTTAAATCGTAAGTTTCTTCGAACTAGGTACCTACCATCCATCCAACACTGTTATCGGCACGGCCAAGCCAAGTAGCTCTAAAAGCTAGCCACGGGGTTCTAAAAGAGTGGCAAATAAAACACAAGTCATGTTTGTCTGTAATTTATTTATCGTGTGCACAATACACAAAGCATAGCAAAAACACTTCTGCAATAATACAGACAATTAGCTGCTGGAATTTGGCAGTCTTCTTAGCTTTACAATAATAACTACATATGTAGGTGGAATGCAAGAAGCTTGTAACTTGTAGGCTAAACGTTTTGTATTAAACTGTCATAAATCTTAACACAATATTCACATGTTAGTTACAAAACGTATCAACAGTGAGATTCAGCAAAATGCAAGACCCCAGGGGTATAAGCTAAATTGAGACAGAGCGAGAGCGTATAATAATTGTATATGTTTAAAAAATCTTTGGTATGTGTATTAGTGGATTATGAAAATTGTGGTTACGAAGGTTTTGTCACAAACATCCTAGTTTATGCGTCATCCTTTGTGGCTTTTCAATACAAACACATATACACTGCAGCTACCAATATTGAGACAAATTCAGATACAATACGAGATTATACTAGTCACACTGTCATATATACTACACATACTGTCACACGCTAGTAAGTGCTGTCGTACAAAATTCGAACATTGCAAAACTGTAAAATTCTAAATCTTACTGAGAAGTTTCTTGCTGCCGTTACATATTACGCTTAGAGTAAATCAAATGTATTCTTATTCACTATAAATCAAATTTTGTATAAAAATCAAAATACATTACACATTCTTCGAATAAAACAATATATCAAACTATTGTTTACCAAACTAATTTTGTGACCGGATAAATCATATCGGGCAGTACTTTGTTGTTTAGCCTCACATTGTAATATCTAATTAATACTTAAAAATAAAATCAGGTTTGTGCTGAAATCTAACAACACATAAATTGTAAAAGTTAACAAAAAAAAAAGTTCATAGTGAAATGGTCAAAAAGTGCTAAAAATCAATGGGTAACTCGACACTGGAGAAACAATAATTATATCAAAACATTAATTTAAATGAACAAAAATACACAAATGCGACTGTATTGAAATACGATCGGAACCTGATTGCCGGCGTACAAAATAACTTTCATAAAATTAATCTTAACAGAAACAACTAACAAAAATGTCATGAATACATCCTTCGTCTAAGAACACTAAATAAAACCACAGAGAAATTAGGCAACATTTATCACAAAAGCTATTGCTTAGCGCACTTTACATTGGTACATTAAATCGATTCTCACGAACGATTCTCCGCCGAGTTCTAATTTAATTGTCTTCCATTAGCGCTAAATTATAGTGCTACAATACAAAAATATACAAGTGAAAATAGTTTCCGTCCATTTTTTTTATGTCCTCATACACGATGTATGGTGTGCCACTGCAGTTGCCGCTCTGACCCTTATGGCTTTAAGGCCAGGACACACGACTTACTATCGCAGCATACTTTAGCAAAAATATATCCCTCGCTAGCAACTACTAATTTCTACACAAAAATATAGAAGCCAGCTTCACACTTACAA
Organism: Incurvaria masculella; assembly: GCA_946894095.1. NCBI lineage: Eukaryota > Metazoa > Arthropoda > Insecta > Lepidoptera > Incurvariidae > Incurvaria > Incurvaria masculella. The sequence continues at coordinate 20,665,976 of OX335651.1, forward strand.
TAATTATAGGATAACTATTGGCAATCCATTTCTTTACCGATACCTTTCTCGAGATATACTGATTAGAGATCATTTGGAAATAATAATAATGCAATTAAAATGAACTCCACATCGACACAAAAGCAAGCCGCCTCAAGGAAGCATACTAAATGCAGATCTATCTTTTTCTTTTATGGAATGTTGCCGTAGCGATCTCTTACATTTTTCGGTCTTCCTCTTAAGCAATTCAGCAAGAATTCGATGTCCACGAAACTGGCAACTAAGAAACGCGAATCTGGTCTTGAACTACTGAGTAATTAGAAAAATTTGTAATTCATATCCTGATATAACTTACTGAATGAATACCCAGTATTCTCTTCACTGACCTGTCGCTTTCTTTGAGACACCTACGTTATCAAGAGTATACCGCTTTCAGATCCTCCCCATACAAACGCAGACAGATGTTAATTCACACATTTCTTTTCGGAGACCCAACAGAAAAATATAACAACAGTTTTCATCGAATAAAAAATCTGGGCCGAATGAGAACATTACAATTAGGTTTGGTTAAAAGATTTGAGGCTGAGAACTTTTCACGCACGCTTAAATAAATTCTTAACAAAAAATGTGTGCCTTAAGTATCTTTCTACATTTGTATCCTAAAGCTAAAGGTGGGAAAGGTTCACAAGCGGAGAATTAGCACTGTGCTCGGTGCAGGAAGCCATCGAGCAAGTGAAGGCGGAAGTGGCGACCAAAGCGGCAGTGTTGCCATTTTTCAGTGACAGGGAGAGTGACCGTAGCGCTGGCCAGTCAGTTCCCCTACGAATCTAGAAACGTTCTCGAGTTCTAACGAGACGTAAGAACGCTATTATTTGCAACAAATGTTAGATGTTCAAGTCCCGAATTCGTGAGCGAACTAACTACCCTCATTGCGTCATCACTAATGCTGCCGCCCAACAGACGAGTTTCTCTCGCTCGCCACTTTGGTAGTTCCCCGCTGGACGGCGGAGGAGCGGCGAGCGTGTCGGAGCGCTCAGTGGTCGTGGTGTCGCGCCTGCAGCGCGGCGACCTGCTGCTCGAGCTCGCGCACGCGCGCCTGGCTGTTGTGCAGTTGCTTACGCACGACGCGCAGCTCCTCGCCCTGCTGGTTGAACGCCACCCGCAGCTGCCACGTGAACATTTAACATTGTACATTTTTTATAATAATAATAATGTCTTTAATAATAATAATATAAATGCCAGAGGACATGGAAAGGTATAGCAATCACCAAGTTTTCAAGAATACTGTTGTCAAGAATATCTGTGCAGAAGCATGTGAAGTGACACGAAGCAGTCGTCACTTTCACCGAGCGTCAAACGAAGACCACTGTTTTAGTTTTCATCAAAATCAACGCCCCGACCTCTTTGAGTGTTTTTAGCTATTTCTTATAGTTACGTATGCAGATGTGGCACACATAAAAAAACCGACTAAGTGCGAGTCGGACTCGCACATTAAGGGTTCCGTACCATCGTACAAGATTTAACACAAAATAATCTAGTTTTTTGTATGGGACCCCCCTTTAATTTTTATAATTTTTTTATTTTACCTATTTGTTGTTATAGCTGTAAAATAAATACACACTCTGTGAAAATTTCAGCCGCCTACCTATTACGGTTCGTGAGATACAGCCCTGTGACAGACGGACGGACGGACAGCGGAGGCTTAGTAATAGGATTCCGATTTCACCCTTTGGGTACGGAACCCTAAAAATACACCTAAATAAGACTCCAGTGGCGCGACGCCTTGCTATTCGATAAGCTTGGTTAAGCACCTCTGAGCGTGGTTAGGTTCTGGATGGGTGACCATTTTCAACGATTCAGGCTGGCCGTGGTTCGGATTCCACGTAAAACTGTATGTCGCCTGCCTTACTTAATAGGTGGGAGGGTTAATCCCGCCCGGGTTGGTACAATTGCATTGAATGAACTATGTTCGGAGCAGCAATGAAAATTGTCTATGTTTTCCATCCAGTTCAATGTAGCAACCTAGTTCCCATGTGGTGTTTTAGGCTAATATCTGACGGTCAGTTTGGTGTTAGTCATCCATGTCCAGTTACATAAAAAAAATACCAATAAACAATTATATAAGAGAGGATAGTCACCTCGTTCTCGGTGCTGAAGATGTCGCCCTGCTGGATCTGCTTGTAGAGCGGCGGCGCGGGCTCGTCCAGCGAGCCCTGCTTGCCGAACATGCGCTGCAGCTCGTGGAACTTAGTGTTCTGGTTGGCGGTCGTCTTCGCAGACTTGTCGTTCATCTGCAGACGAACCCGAGTTCTCGGTTTTGTTGGATGGGAGAGCATCTTAGAGATATTATTTTTTATGAAAAACAGGTATTACCACCCAGGCTGTGCTGAGAACCAAAGTAGCTCAGAAAAGCCAAATACGTGGAATAAGCACCTCCATAAACTGGGGATAACAGATAGCCCTCTATGCCATGGCTGCATGGAGGCAACAGAGACAATCGCTCATGTACTGTTCGAGTGCAGGAGTGTGGCCAATCATTGCGCACCGACCCTAGGAGCACCGGGATCCCTCCCGGAGGCCTGCGGGAACTTTAAGAACCTTATGGACCTGTGGGCTGAGCTGGGATGGCTCACATAGTCACCCCCGTTACGCACAATGATCTATCTGTAGCAGTAGGTTTAGTGTGGACGACAACCGCCCAACTAACAAAAAGTATTTAGGTCGTTAGAGCAGTTTTTTTAGCCAAGTGATTCTATAGACAATGATTGAGATGATTGTTTGGCTGGCAAGCGTACGCCAGGCAACCAATGTCCTTTTAATAAAAATCTCTCTCCGTCCCTGACAGTTCAGAGGTCATACATTTCTGCAAAAATCTGTGTTAATAGTTTTTTAATGACATTTTAATTAATTGACATTTTTGGGTTTTGTGGCATAAGTACAATTTTTCATGACAACCCACCTGAATGTTGGTATCGTGGTGGTTGTCAAGGTGCGGGTGCGGCTGCCAGGTGAGCAGCGGGCGGTAGTCGGGCGTGGTCTCGCGCGAGAGGAACGCGAACTTCTTGCGGTTGTTGGCGTCCTGCGGCTGAGCGGCCGGCGCGTCGCGGCCCGCCATGCGCGGCTTGTGCGTCGAGATCGTCACACCTGCGTAACGGCACAAGTCCTATTTATATACAGGGTGTTAACGAACGGCAGTCCTATTTTTTAAACACATCTATTTATCTTTGAGCGGCTCGTAGCCTAGTGGCGCGGGGACTGGCCTAGTGTACCAGAGGCCCGGGTTCAATACCAACTTGCACCACTGTCTTTCTCTTTCAGAGTTCGATAAGTGCATTTCGTCACGAATGCGAGCTGCTCCATGGTTCGGAATCCATGTAAAACTGTAGGTCCCCTTCCCCTACTAGGTGGTAGGGTTTAAGCCCGCCCGGGTTGGTACCATCGCATTGGATGAAAAGATGGTCGAAGCGGCAATGAAAAATTGTCCGTGTTTTCCATCCAGTTCAATGTAGCCGTGCTCATAAAGGGAAGGTCCTGGCATGGCACCTAATTCCTTCGGGAATGTGGTGTATTGGGCTAATATCATAACAGTAGTTGTGTGGTATTAGCCATCCATGTCAGGTCGCATAAAAAAAAAAAATCGCGTAAAACTCATTTCAAGAAAAAAACTGTAACATTGAGTAAATTTATCGGTCCAATTTTAGTATATGTACTGCCGAAGCAAGTATTCCCTACAAGTATACTGCAACCTATGCTGACGATACTTCCTTACTATCAGCACACGTCGACCCCAGAACTGGCACGCTGTCACTACATAAACACCTAAATCAAGTCAAGAAGTAGCTAAAGCAGTGGAGAACTAACGCAAACCAGACCAAACCTACCCTTAAGTAATACTCTCAGAAAATAAACTATTCCTACAGTTAAGAGTGAACAATTACGAAATTCCCCTAGAATATGCCAAATATTAGTGATTAAAACGTATGTTGACGTCCGCACTTCATTATTGCCAATTAAGGATAGAAGGACTCTATGAGTACAGGTTTATCTAACAATTTTCGAAGTAATTAATTGTAATATCTGGGAATATACAGAACAAATTTTGTTGAAACTTGTCCATGATTTAAACAAAAGGATGGGGGCCCATTTACACCCTGTATTGGTGTGGTGTGGCAAACAAGCTCTTGTGCAAATAAAGGCCTTCGGTCGGGGTTTACAAAGGCTTTCAAAAATCATTAGCAAGTGAAATACAGATGAATGGACATGACGATATTCTAAGAGTTCAGGGAACAGAAACTAGAAGTAGGCGAGCTGTTACAAACCGGTCTTCATGCTGATGAGAAGGGGGGGTGCGTTCATGCCGCTGAGCCAGTCTCGTGCCGACAGCGATGGCAGCGGAGCCGCCGTGTCGGGGTACAAGTCCTCCTGCACACACACGCAGACACATCCATGCATAGAGTGATTGCACTACACAAACCATACAAATGCATTAACACTACTTCTCTACATGAAGGATTTTAGCAGAGCCGTTCGCAAAAGGGACAGGGGATTTACAATGAAGGAAAAAGATACTAAAAACCATACATTTATTGTCACTTCAGAACTAGTGATCTTCAACACTAGAGATCGGAGTGGTCAGTCCGAGTTCTCACCTAAATCGGCGTTTACGGTACTTTGAAGTTACGTAAAAACGTCAAACTCCATACAAGTTTTTACTAGATATTCTGAGGTTTTACTTCTTCAAGCTGTGAAAGTCAAACTCGGATTTGTATGAAAACGTGGAGTCGGCGTAAACTGTAACGTCGACGTATTAACGGCGACGGTAACGAAGCTGTCAAATCAAACTCAGACTCGCAAATGTTATTTCGCTTACGGCCACTGTGCACACTTTTCAATTTCTCTATACATTTGTAAACGCCAGTCGATCGTTTTGCCATTAAAGCTAATTTTAGTGACAGATAGAACTAGGGTCTCAGAGGCGTTAAAACCAAGTCTAACGGGTGCACAAGAATATATAAGTGAGGGAATCAATTCACGACTATGTGTTGGCATATCTACACCTAGAATGGGTCTACATGCGATGCGGCCGTAGTGTGATAGTGTCGATGTCGAGAGAGCGTGGCGACTGACCTGAAAGCAATCGGACTTGCGCGGCACGATCATGGCGATGGGCTCGCAGAGTCCGCGCGACGTGTGCAGCTTGTAGAAGCGGAACACCTCGCACGCCGCTATCGAGAGCCCGCGCTTCGGCATGAAGCCCAGCCCGCGCTGCCGACACACCAACACACATTGGCATCATTGTGCAGATGGGCAGAGTCCGCGCGATGTGGTGGCAAGTAGAACTAGCCGCCAGAAGTTTCGTAGATTATTGGTAAACTTTTATGTTAAGGGCCTGACTACGCCCATGGCATTTCGAACTTATGTACAGGGGGGTTGCAAAAACCATGCCGGCCGGCCAAGTGCTTCTTCAACCCATGTTTGAAGGACCCCTGTTACAAAGGATCCTCCATCTATATGGCGGCCGGCACGGTTTTCGCTGCGCCTGAAATTTTTCAAAAGAAGGGACTTCTGAAAATTTTCAGTGGTTACAACGTCAACGGGTGCCTCTTCTTTGAGAGTCTCGTGAGGGCACATGTCAGGTACATAAAAAAACATATGCCCACAAACAGCAGAGCGAAAATGCAGATTATTGTAATAAATATAAGATGAAACGAATATAAAGACAAGTAGGTACCTGTGGGTTTCCCGAGAGGAACTGGTTGAGGAAGTGAATGTAGGGAGCCTCGTCGACCACCTCGTAGTAGCGAATATTGCCATCGCCCTTGCCGGCCAGGTACACCTGCGAACACCTACAGTTCAAGCCTTAACACGAAGGTGTTGAACTCAGAGTGGTCAATCAGAGCTCTCACCTAAATTGGCGTTTATGGAACTTCGAAGTTACCTAAAAACGTCAAACTCCATACAAGTTTTTACTATTTATTCTGTGATTTTACCTCTTCAAGCTGTCAAACTCAAACTAAGACTTCCAATTTGTATGAAAACGCGGAGTCGGCATAAACGGCAACGTCAACTCATTTACGGCAACGATACGTAAGCTGTCAAATCAAACCGAGACTCGAAAATGTTAGTGCGCTTCACGGTCACTTCGCACGCTCTTAAATTTCCCATACATTTTAAATCGGTTTGGCGTAAACGCGAATTTAAATGACAAGTGGGACTAGAGGTTCAGATTTCAATGGCTTCACCGAACGTATCCGGGACCATTGGCAGTAAAGGTTTTCAATCGGGGTCAGCATTTAAATAATAGGTCACTCGACCAGCTCCATAACTCCAACATTTCGGCTTACAGCTTACTTACACTAGGACGCGGAGACTAACCTTTCTGTCTACCCATACATACTCTGTAGGGTGCCTCCAGTGATTACTTAGCAGCTCTGTCCATGTAATGACTGTTTCGGCCAAAACCGGTTGCTGAAAATATTGTTGACGAAACGGCGAGAGCGACATGCGCGCCGCTGCCTGTCAGTGCATTCGAGAGTGCATTACCGAACGGAGTGACAAGTGCATGGTTTCTGCACACCACCGTGCTCGTCCTCGCGAGATCTTAAGGTCCGCGGTTAAGGCAAAGAACTAAGAACTACGAGGAAACAACAATCCACAATATGAAAAGTCTTCAATTATAAATCATAAATTACTTAACCTAATAACCTAATAATTATACATATAGAATATTTCATTGCATACCTGTACCCATGGAAGTGTACAGGAGTTGCTAGGCGACGGTTAGCTCACCATGTTAGTGTCGTAGTCGTAGTAAGGGAACACCACGCCCGAGGAGCTGTCGATGGTCTCGGTGACGAGCGGCTTGGAGAGGTCGTGCTGGTCCCACACCGAGTACTGGCGGTCGGAGTAGCGCGAGAAGCCCGTGCTCAGGATCTTGCCCTGCTTGCCGAGGAACGTGCACTTGGACGCCTTGGTGCCCTGGTGGCACGGCCCCTCCTGCAACCGCCGTCCGTCCGTGTTATTTATAATTAATTGCATGCTTATCATGCATGCGGGTGAATACTTCAAGTCTGCCTTCATGGTCACATAGGAAAGGACATATCGAAAAACACTCAAAGGAGTCCAAACTAAAAAGTGCATGCGATTTAAAAAAAAAACTTTATTAGCTGGGAATTGAACCCATTGATTTCGAGAAAAAGAACACAACCTGTATAATTACACCAGCCAATAGCATCGCTTGTGAGAAATAAATTCTGTGAAGTAATGCCAAACGTAAAACGAATGGAAAAGGCTCATTTAACAATTGTTTTTTTTTATGCAACCTGATATGTAAGGCTAATACCACGCAACTACCGTTATGATATTGGCCCAATACACCACATCCTCGAAGAAATTAGGTGCCATGCCAGGACCTTCCCTTTCTAAGCACGGCTACATTGAGCTAGATGGAAAACACGGACAATTATTCTTTGGCGCTTCGACCATCTTTTCATCCGATGCGATAGTACCAACCCAGGCGTGCTTAAACCCTACCAACTAGTAGGGGAAGGGGACCTACAGCTTACATGGATTCCGAACCCTGGAGCAGCTCGCATTCGTGACTAAATGCATTTATTCATCTCGGAATGAGAAAGAAAGTGGTGAATAAACGGGGCGAGGATTTGAACCCAAACCTCTGGTTTGCAAGGCAAGTCCCCGCCCAACTAGGCGTAGCCACTCAAAAGTTAAGTTTACTAATTAAAGAACAATAAAATACTGTTTTTATTAAAAGTCACATCAGCTTGAAGCTGCTAGTGTATACTATATCAACAATAATAATAATAATTTCTCAATATATTTGACTAGCTGCACCCTGCTGGCATCACACTGGTCACACTCAAACATATTCGAGGGAGAGAGGCGACCCAGACCAAGGGCCACCGACTGAGTCTTTTAAAAAAGTAGTGTAGTTGGAAATGCACATTGCAAGTGTGCTGGAGCAGCAGTTTAACTCAAATTTTCCATGAAGCCTTCATTTAAAACATATATATTCTAATTGAATTGAAACATTTTTAAACTGTTTCTATATCAATTCAGCAATACAAAATTAATCAGCACAGATCGTATATCGTAATCAATCTCAATTAATTAATGAAATAATCGATAAGACGGTATGGTAAAAGCCTTCAGCTCAAAATATTCCATCTGCGATGTTATCAGAATTGACTCATCAGACTGTTGAACCAACAAATCAACTGACAATTGACTCTCAATCGTATCGTAGCACACAAAATGGTCATGCAAACTATGAGCGTATGTATGTATAGTGTGCGCTAGCTACATATCATGGTCAATCTCCCGATACGAGAGAAGCTAAATACATTAATAAACAGAAAGATGTAGTCATGATGTAAGCATTGGCGGGTGATATCATACTATAATCATTGAATGAGGAAAGAATAAAAACCGGCCAAGTGCGAGTTGGGCTCGCACACGTAGGGTTCCGTACCATTGTAAAAGATTTAATACAAAAAAATCAGGTTTTTTGTATGGGTGCCCCATTTAATTTTAATTATTTTTTTAACTTACCTATTTGTTGTTATAGCGGCAAAATAAATACACACTCTGTGAAAATTTCAGCTGTCTATCTGTTACGGTTACTGAGATACAGCCCTGTGACGGACGGACGGACGGACGGACAGCGGAGGCTTAGTAATAGGGTTCCGTTGGCACCCTTTGGGTACGGAACCCTAAAAACGTTCTGTTCATCCGAGGTTATTTGTAATCTGATCATGTGATAAAAAAAATCTACAAGTAGAAGAAGTGAGGGTTGAAAATTACTTTTCATTTCCCTTATAGGTGCACAGCCAAACAACATAAGAAATCTTAATAAAGATAAAAAAGAAAAAAAAAGTATTGACAGCGGTGGGATTCGAACCCACGCCCTTTCGGACTGGTGCCTAAAACCAGCGCCTTAGACCACTCGGCCACGCTGCCTTATAAGCACTCAGTGAAAATACATGTTCATGATAAAGTTGGACATTTCTGCATGTGTACCTACAAAATTAAATAAAGACAAACTCATTAACAAGCTATTCATCAAACTATTTACAATCATCTATTGTATTCTTCTTTTATACATCTTGCCTCAGTGATAAACGAAAACAATACAAACAAAAGCTCCAGTTATGTTATAACCTAAATTTGGGGCATGGGAAGCAATATCAAAGTGGAAACGTTGAAATGGAATGCGCTCAGAATGACATCTATATATGTACCTTAGCTAAACAACAGAGGTTCACAATTATGTTTAGGTGAAATTAGTCGAGCACGCCGCATTCTAAGAAGAAATTGCCAGGACTTTTCCTTTATAAAAGCATTGCTACGAATTGGATGGAGACAGAAACATTTTTCATTACCTTTCGACCATCTTTGGTTCAATGCGAAGGGCTAACAATACCACCTAGTACCGAGTTATGCTTCGAAATCAGCACCATCAAACATGAAATACGCATGCCATAGTATTAGTATCGCAATTGTAAATCCATAGCATACTCTGCAGGTTACTTTCCCTGGAAAGAAATTATTCTGTATTACACAGAGAAAAAAAAATGGTTTTCGCAGCCCCTGTGAAAGTGAGAAAGCCCACGGGCGTCTTCGGGCGCCTTTATTGTGAGGTCCTGGCGTGCGCCATATGCCGCGCTTAAGGTGGCCCAACCCGCTCATCTCCCCATACAAAAGGGGAAAGAAGATCACGCCCATATTTCTTGTCAGAGATCCAAAATTTTGCTCAAAATAGCTTTATTTGATCGAACTAGATGTCTGATGACCATTGGCATTGTAAAATTGTGTTTGGTTTCTAAGTTATAAGGTCCGAGAGTTCGAATTTTTCGCGCGTTTTATACAATAACTTTGGAGGTGGATTACGCAATGATAAAGTAAGAACATCGTAAAAAGATTAGTCATCAGGCATAGCTTATTTAATCAAGATTTAGGATCTATTTGGTTTTTGTTTGATTTTTTACTACAGCGGTCGTGGTTTACTTTTAGCTATAAGTCGTTTTGAAATAAAAATTTTTGTAAATCTTACCAAATCTTACACTATGCACATTGTCTTTTTTGTCGACATGTTGCAACTTCCTCATCACGGAGCCTGTCTTATTCTATGAAACAGAGAAGGTCCTAGAGCGCAACAGCACGGTTTTGTACCGTGCCCGCGAATGAGTTAGGCCCGCCGGGTTGGGACACCTTAACATAAAAAAATATATTTTTTGCAGTCAACCGAGTCAAAAGGTTGTGACTTTTTAAGAAGAAATGAAGTTGTTTTAAAAAAAATCACTTAGGTATGTTTGCATAGGAAGCGTAATATTCTTATGCTTTGTGGGCCTACCAAACTGTCATTCAGAACTAAAAAAGCCCCAATTCACTTACGCCTAAATTTCTATAGACAGGTCAAAAAAGTGCTAGTAAAAGTCAGAGCAATTACCGCGACGAGGATGCCGGAGCGCGGCTCGATGACGCGCAGCCGCTTGTCCTTGCAGGTGGTGGCGAGCAGCGAGCCGTCCCGGTTGAAGGACATGCAGTAGATCACGTCCTGGTGGTGGTCGATCACGTTCACCGCCTCGCCCTTGCCCACGTCCCACACTATTATCTGCAAACACCACTCGCTCGTATCGCACGACGCTACATTCGCACCACTCGATATCTAACCACAACTAAATTTCTAGAAGAAAGAATGAATGAATGAATGAATGAATGAATGAATGAATGAATGAATGAATGAATGAATGAATGAATGAATAAATTCTTTATTGTGCAATAGAAAACAAGTATAATAACAAAAACAATTCGAAACAACAACAAAATTGCACAAAGGCGGACTTATCACTAGGAGTGATTTCTTCCAGTCAACCTTTGGGGTGATGAGGAGAGACAATCTAAAATAACAGATGTTATTTCTGCAGGCGGTAGCATATTAAGGGATGATATAATCTTCTATTCCTGATTTGATGTAGTTTCTTAGACCGCAGTGATCGAACCGTCTTGTAAATTAAACAAGCATAAATCTGAAAAACTAAATTCAGGCAAAATGTTTGTTTTTTCTTGAGTTATGAATGCACATACACGGTCTTTTGTTGATGGGATTGCACCAAAAAGAGCAGTCTAACAGTTCAAGTCACAGTTAAAACAGAAAATAATAACATTTTCAGGTCTTTACACTGCAATCGGATGTCATATTTTATCATTAGCCAGTTAAACAATAACAGTGAAGACCTTTATTCAACATCTACTTAGTCAATGTTTACATAAGTGTTTGCTACTGCTACAGACATAGGAGTTATTGGTACCTGTTTGTGTAAATAAATTAATTACATTGCTTTATAAGTATTCATAATGAATATTTACTATGGATGATAGCAGAAAATATACTGATAAATACACTTAATGAATATGAATTCACGAAAATCAACAATTCAGGCTGTATGCAAGAAATCATGAAAATTATAAGTTTATTGTGCAAAAACTATGCTCGCCATCTAACAGTCAACAATTGAAGCTGGCCGGTCTCCACAAACAACACCCATTAACGAGAATCACGCCAATCTCCTCCGATTTTAGGAAAACAGGTGACCTGAGCCAAGGTTACCACAAGCAAGAACTTTGAAGTGATGCACTACTCCAGTGGCAACACGAAAAAGAAAAAGAACACGTTTAGTTTTAACATATTATTTCTGTCATTGACTAAAAAAAAAGGTTGTATCCAAAATCAAGTACAATATGGTGCTCCATTTAAAGGACGCCACTTCTGTAAAGCTTACTACTGGTATTTTCCAGTGGTGTTCACGTCAAAACTTCCGAAGATTGTAATACAGTGTAATCTCACTAAACCGGCACTATTAAAAACCGGAGGGTACCGGATTATTGGAATGTTCGGATTACTGGATTATAGTGAAAAAGTCATAGGTAATGAATAAAATAATCATTTCATAGAGGGAATAAATGTATGTATGTAATTGAGGTCTGCTTTTGTGCAACTTGTAATCCTTGCTTAAAAACCTTTTCTCGCATGTTGCAAAGAATTATAATATCTTTGGCAGATATGCCGTTTTCTTCTGCCCATGTGAAGCGCACAGGTACAGAGGGGCGAGAGAGTCCATGGGCGGAGGTTGCCGGATTAGTGAGATGACACTTTAGTTCAGTAAGTTAACCTGGTAGTCGAAGCCGGCGCTGAGCAGAATGTTGTCGGCGGTGGGGTGCCACTCGACGTAGGCGACGCGCCGTTTGTGTCCCGCGAGCTCCACCAGCCACTCCGTCAGGTGCATCGACAGCCCACCGTCCGGGATGTGCCATAGCTTAACCTGCACACCGGACGGGTCACCGAAGTTCTAGAACTAGGAGGCATCCCACAAGGCTTTATCCTTGGACCTCTTCTCTACGCATTATTCACTTCCGATTTCCGAACAACTGCAAGTGTCTTGACAGCAACATTAGCTTTTTTATGACTGCTTCGAATTGCCATGGTATGGTATAATGTATGGGATTAACCCTATTTATTACTGCTTCGAATTGCCATGGTATGGTATAATGTATGGGATGAACCCTATTTATAACTGCTTCGAATTGCCATGGTATGGTATAATGTATGGGATTAACCCTACCACCTAAGTAGGTAAGTTTACCATGAAATCGGAACCACTAACAACGAAGCCTATAGTCACCTTATCATACACGGGAAGAAATACAGTTGAAACGAGCAACCCATACAGCACTTACAACAACCAAATATGCTGTGATCTCTGCCTTCCCCTCCAAAAAAAACAGCGTGATTTTATGTACATATATTTGATAGAAAATGCTTCCTAGGATTTGTCAATTCATTATACTAGTCTAACTTCTCAATCTGCATTATCTATATAGTGTTGTGAATTAAAAACCAACGTATATCGGGGCTATATGAAAACCGAAAGATAGCTAATGTATTTACCGTGCAGTCGTCTGAGCAGGAGGCAATGATGTTGTCATTGAATGGGTTCCACTTGATGTCCAGCACCGGCCCCTTATGTCCCGTCACACGGCTCGCGTTGAAGTCCAGCCGGCCCGTCTGCACATGTGACAGACACCTGTCTCTACACATACTTCACTGACACAATACTACAAATACTGGTGGGCTATTACCCTACAAGTGAAATGAGTTTAGCGCCAAATAAGAACAATGACATGACTCACCTCGATGTAATGTTCCTATTTCCAGCACACTTTAATATTAGTTTTTACAAAGTCAGATATGTTTTAGGTCATATAATATTATGCAATTTAAACTTGGTTACTGTTTGATGAGCCGAGCTGTCAGACATAAACTCCAATGCATCAAATTTGACTGTTGACCGAACCATGTAGTGACCCGTATTCTTAAAGAAAATGGACATTACAATTAAGAAATAAGTTATAAGAATAAAGAAATAATTCAGTTAGGAAAGATTTGCATAGCTTGGGATCTGAACCCGTGGTTTTTGACCCAAGAGACCATATGCGTAACCCTTGCATTACGAGGCCATTATATTGTGAATAACAGGTATAATAAATTATAATCAAATAAATATGATGCAGTCCTGCTGTCTACAACGTTAAGACAGTTAACTAGAAACATAATAAAATAATTAGTTTGCAACAGATGTAAGATTCGTGTAAAAATAATAATGACTTATTCCCACACATCATCACTCTCCCACTGCACTTGAGTGCAGTAGCGGTGTGTGGTGTGACATCAGCGTGTTAATTAGGCATGCAGCCAGTGCACCCGGCGGCTTCTCGCAATGAACAATGCGTGCCTTTGCGATGCTAATTGTCTCATTGTCCACTCGCACTCGATACAATTCGCTGATTTATAATTTGACAAATCAATGACATTGAAATTCCCAGATACTATGATTAACAGTGGCGAGACATGAAAGAGCGCGCCTGAGAAACAGTGTTCGTTCGTTTGTTGAATCACGGATTGTTTCACATGCGATGCGATTGAAAGTAAAAGTGCTATGCGCTAGATGATACATTGGACATTACTTTTCGACTCGTTATTTTTATTCAATCTGACATGGATGGCAAAGACCACACAACTACTGTCATGATATTTGCCCAGTTCACCACATTCCCGAAGGAACTAGATGCCATGCCAGGACCTTTCCTTTATGAGCACGGCTACACTGAACTGGATGTGAAACACGGAAAATTATTAATTGGCGTTTCAACCATAGTTCATCCAATGCGGAGGTACCAAACCGGGCAGACTTAACCCTACCACCTAGTAGGGGAAGGGACCTATAGTTTTAAATGGGTTCCAATCATGGAACAGCTCGCATTCATAACGAAAGAGAAATAAATTGGTGCATGACCAGGGAAAGGATTTGAATCCATAACCTTTTGCATTAAAGGCAAGTCCTCTAGCCCCTAGAAGACAATGCTGCGCGTAGCTTCGCAAGGTAAGGTAAATTTTACCTTTTCTGAGCCCTCTTGGTCCCTCGGCACTGTCGCTCGTACCAGTTTTTCATTAAAAAAACTTCTTGGTAAAAGGTGACTGTCTGGTCTGTATTTATTAATGATCTAAATAGTGGAAACACCACTATGGCCAGGAAGAATATTTGTAAAGTCTAGTCTTTTTGTGCAGAGAGGGGGTGTTGTGAGTGAGGTTGTAGGTGAGAGAGGGTGTGTGTGTGTGTGTGTGTAAAACTTAATTTATAGACCAGTGAAGTTTCTTTGCGGGTTCTTCTTCACTGGTTGATCGAATCTGCGGATCAATCAAATTGTGACATGACTTAGTGTAGTTTGACTACCAGAAGTTGAATAAATAAATGAAATTAAATGAAATGTGTGTGTGTGTGTATGTTAATGCATGTGGACTCACGTGGTCGAGCGGCAGCACGAGGAAGGCGCCGCCGCCGGCCACCTCGGTGACGACGGCCACAAACTTGGGGTTGACCGCGCAGAAGTTGGAGTCGTGCGCGTTGCGCGTGATCTTCACGTTGTCGTAGCAGCGCTCGCGCTTGAACGGCGCGCCGTACACGTGCCGGAACTTGGAGGCGCGCACGCCGCGGAACCATAGCTGCAACCGTAACACTTCGCTCACACCCTCAACCCCACCTCACCATCGCACGCTACTGCAGAGGGTGACTCTGGAGGCTAAAATAAGCCTTCTTTGTTATTTGGAACAAATGCAACATTAGATCTAAGAAATTCTCTTGTCCCAATCCCGTTCCCGTCACTACGAAACCATGTGACCAAAATGTATTTAATAAGGACTGGGATAACTTTATTACACATAAACCAGCCAAGCATCAACCAGGCAAGTGTGAGTCAGACTCGTGCACAGTGGGTTCTGTCCAAATTTGTAATTAGAAAATGAACAATTTTTCGGACGTCGTTGTGAGATCTTGCTTTTTCCAAATTTCATGATTTAATGGTAATTAAGTACTACAGGTTGTATTATTATTTGAGAGTGTCAAAATATACGGCATGCATGGTCGTATTTTTTAATCCCCTTGATTTTTATAGCTCCATGGGACCATAGACCTGAGAATTTGATATTAATTTATTCTTCATGCCTTCACACATACCTGAGAAAAAATTGTAAAATATTGCATATATTTTGCGTACAGAAACTAGCTCTACAATATTTATAAGAGCATCGGTATATGTTAGTATTCATCTCTAAGGGCTGCTACCACGCTAACTTGCAGTCGGCAACTAGTGATTCCGAGATGCGTGACCAATCGTAACGAGTGACAAAATTTCATAACTGTCGAATGGCCGAGTTAAAGCCGAAGACCGTTACCACCATCATGCTAACCGTTAATTACTTCCCATGCTACCAAGCAACTTAAATAGATTCATAAATTAGATTAATTAAATTGGGTCAGTGGATACAATAGACCGAGAAGATAGGCTCTAGATTCGGTGTTAGTGAGTGTTCGGTGAGACAAACACCATTTTTTTTATGTAATTGGACAAACAGTTAAAACCAAACCTACCATCATGATTTTAGCCTAAAATTCCAGATTTACGAAGGAATTAGGTGCAAATCCACGACCTTACCTTTATTAGCACGGCTACGTTGAACTGAATGGACCATACACACAATTTTACATTGCCACTTCGACCATCTTTTCATCGAAAACGATGGTACCAACCCAGGCAGACTTAACCCTACCACCCAGTACAGCTAAACAAAGATTCCGAATCATGGAACAAGATCATGATAAAATCTACTCTTCCAACTCGGGAAGAAAAGGAAAGTGGTAAAACGCATGGGCAGCAAGGTCCGACGTCCTGAGCTACAATCGGCTCTTATACACAGTATTATCTTCTTTCTTCGTTACAGGATAGAATGGGTGTAACGTAGGAAGGTACTTCTTACTGCACACGGGCGAAAATGCTAGAATTTTTTTGGGAGTTTTTATTTATATAAATTGATGAATTAAACACATCGATTTAGGTCTTACTTCATGCAATTCGTATTAGTTGGGAAATGAATTATTAATAGTGAGAGGTGGCCCATGGTGCGACGTGAAAGCATATGTACATACAACTATTCTCCAATTTTCTGTAGTTTTCCATCCAGTTCAATGCAGCCGAGCAATATAAGGAAGGTCCTGGCATGGCACTTAGTTCCCATGTGGTGTGTTAGGCCAATATCGGACGTGGTGCGAATGGTGGTTTCAATTAAGAAAAACATCGCGAATTCCGCTCCCTAACTCAGCTGATCCTTATGGCAGTGTGAACGACGGAATTGTCAGAAAGAGATTGCCTTAAACAATGCGGTGGCTTGTCGGGTAACAGCGAAAGTACAACAATAAACTGTTTTGTTATACATCTTATCTCACTTGTATTATATGTTATTCGTTGCACCACAAGCCTCGCCAAATCATACATAGCACTTCACATAGTACAAGAAATGCATTTATTGAACAGATAAATATGCAGAGAGGTTCCCTGTTACAATTATGCTAGCGTGGATTGCAATGGTAACATATTTGGATTCAAAACAATAACTTTCGTATTCAGAGTGAACCTGTCAAAACTTAGTACGAGATTAGCACCAGACTAACCATATAAAAACCAGTTTAGTCCGGCGTATTAAAGTTAGTCCAGCCACTCTGAATACAGATGTTAATGATTATCTCAGTGTTCACTTTGAAGCTAAGTATAATCGTATGAACGCTCTTACGTATGGATATTACGCACATGTTGCTGCCTTAATTAAGGTCATTTATCTAGAGTGCATTGCTCTGCTCCGCTGATTGTATCACAGGGGTAGAGTGAAGCGGCGGCGTGATAAGTGGGAGCCTGACGTGACAATGCTTCACGTGCGATGAGGTAGTTTATGCACGGCGGCGTCAAACCGTATGTACATGGGCATTGTGACTGAGATAGCTTCTCACGCTGTGTGCTGAGTGAACGCTAATTATTTTTAAGCTAATTAGACTTTTAACATGGTAAAGTTTTCATCGCTTCTTTAGATTTAAGCAAAACCAGATTAACGGTATTGTTAAAGCTAAATTTGCAGTTTTGCTCTGTAATGGTAAACCTAATTTTAAATGTAGACCTTAATGTGCAGTCAATAGGTGCAATAATCAATTAACTGATCTGGAGGTCGGCCCACATGCTATCTATGTATTTCGCGAGATATTCAATTCGCAAGGTTCTTATGGATAATGATTTTTGTAAGGGAATGTTCATGGATGCCTAGTACCACAACACTTGTCTTAATATTAGCCTAGCTAGGTGCCATGCCAGAACTTTCCATATAATCCTTTACACACATAAACAATTAAGAAAAATCTTTTAGAAGCCCTTAAAGATCCTTAAAGTTCCGTAAAGTTACTATTATAGGTATTTTATCATTCATCATTTATAAATCAAAAGTTACTCCTATTAGAACATAAGTACTTACAATCTAATTTTGAATTGATGTTAATTGCTGTGCACTCACCCAAGCGGGACACTGTCTCGATTTAAGTTTGCGTTAAGAACAGTGTGTATTTAAGTCATTGCCCAGAGTGTGTTCTGTATTGGGTGCCTACTAAAAAAAAATCGTGTTGGACGGGTCTTGAGTAGCTTATCCAGGACATTTATCTACCAAGTTTCATCGAAATCTGTTCAACTGTTATGGAGTGATTTAATACCAAACATTCAAACACGATTCTTGTGTAATACATTAAAAAGCAGAAAGTGGTTTTATCAAATGCATAATATGTTTTTAATATTGGTGTGGTTATAACACCTTCTGCGTGTTCGAATGGAGAAATGGCAATTTACATAATCAATTCATCTCATAATGTCTAATCATGTGAACCTAGATTGAGACTTTTGAATGCTTTTAAAAAAACCAGCTCCCAAGCAAAAATATTGATCGATGTTACGTGTATGAAGAGGTCATGGACGTTCAATGAGTTTTTAGAATAAGAAAAAATCTTCCCACATATTATGGTAATTATCTCTCTACTAGAGGATAAGCAAAAAAATATCAAAAGAACTGTAAACTGCTGTTCAATGTAGCTAGATGGAAATAAAATACAATGCAATGATATCACAGGCAGCGAGCAATCAGTCAATATATTTTTTGCTTATTATTAAGATACTTACATTGTATGAGATTTGAATGTTTAAAAATAAGATTTTAGAAAGGTTCTTTGATCGTGGAAGGCAATGATCTGAGCAATCAACGATTTCACGGAATACATGTAGAGTTGGTGAGCAACAAATTGGATGGGTGGCCACACTTTTGGCTTGCCGCAGCTTTGTTTGTTTCGTCTTGCACCAAAACTCATCAGCTAGGCCGCATTGACTAGAATGCTAGCACAGAAACAATTTCCTCGCTCTCTCTCTCTCTATCAAACCATATTCTGAACGATCCCTCCGATGGTTTCCTGGAGTTTCCTTTTATGTAGGAATTGCTATTGGAGTGCAAGACTTTAAATAGGATGCATATTGATTCAGCTTGAATACATCATGCCCGTACTTCCTACCTACAATAGCCAATCCCTTTCTTGTGATTTGATCGATCATGTGACAACATTTGTTGAATTTTTGGTTATTTTCTTAAGTAAAAAAATGGATGGCTAATTTCAAAATGAATACCTGCTACATGGGAACTAGGTGTCATGCCAAGACCTTCCTTATATTGCTCGGCCACATTAAACTGTATGGAAAACATGGACGATTTTTCATTGCCGCTTCGACCATTGTGAATTCAATGCCATGGTACCGACCCGGGCGGGATTAACCTTATCACCTAGTAAGGAAGGGGACCTATAGTTTTACGTGGAATCCGAACCACATCCAGCTTCAACGGTTGAAAATGGTCACCCATCTAGAAACCGCGCTCAGAGGCGCTTCACCAAGGTTATCGAATCGGGAGACCCTTGTAATATTCGATTCCTCTCTTCTTTTTACTTTTCGGGAGTTTTTTTCTGAATAACTCTGCTATATGTGGATTATCCACTATAATTCTATTTCTATTCTACTATATCCTAAATGGTAAAATTTTATATTTAATTTAATTACGCCATAACAGCTGAACCTATTTAATTATTCAAACACTGAGGGTGGCTGATTCTCTTGTTCTTTGTCTTAAACTGTTCTACGAAATAATTGTTGGCAGTAGCATTTAGACCTTTGTAACTGTGTATTTCATTATTGTGGAGTGACCAATTATGTAAACCAGAGAAGTTTCTTTGCAGGTGGATCTTTACTGATTTGATCGAATCCGCGGATTAGTTTGTGACGTTATTTAGTGTAGTTTGACTGCCAAAAGTGTAAATAAATGAACTTGGTAAATGTTGTGAGCATGGTAGATAATATATGTCGTGATATAACACATGTGCTGCTGTTTATCGCAGACAAAAATTCAGACCGACATCCTAACTGTGAAAAAAGGTTAACAAGCTGAAAACCAGGCTCTACGGGATCAGTATTCTCCCCATTGGGCCACCAAGCAATGTGGGCTTTTGGGCACTGCACCACCGCACCTTAGTAGCTACACCACTTCCAAAATCCGTACAAAACGCTTTGTCCCGGGTGGAGCCAGGTACCGTGGCTATCACTAACTCTTTTAAAATCCAACATATGGCGCGTTCATCCTAGATAACACGAGAAGGTATTATCATATTATATAGCAGTTCGGAATCCATGTAAAACTGTAGGTCCCTTTCCCCTACTAGGTGGTAGGGTTTAAGCCCGCCCGGGTTGGTACCATTGCATTGGATGAAAAGATGGTCGAAGCGAAAATGAAAAATTTTCCGTGTTTTCCATCCAGTTCAATGTAGCCGTGCTCATAAAAGGAAGGTCCTGGCATGGCACCAAATTCCTTCGGGAATGTGGTGTATTGGGCTAATATCATAACGGTAGTTGTGTGGTATTAGCCATCCATGTCAGATCGCATAAAAAAAAGGTTAATATGCACATATAATTTAATTCTTCCAATAAATTATTGGCTTAGCGGTGGTGTTCAATATAAAAGAAGTTGATTAAATCTGAACTATTTTGTGTCGAACTTTTAATGCGGGCAGAGTGCAGGCATCGACAAGAATGTTACAAATTAATTAATACATTTGTTTCAAACAAAGAACCATAAATAATAAAACAAGGTTAAAAAAGCATATCATGCAACAAAAGCACCTCCCAAAGCAGTTTGTGTTAACAATTTGCCAAAACACTAGTAAAAAACTGTGCAAACTATTATACAATCTATTCCACCAACGAGCAATTACATTTGCAGCTCCCACATCAAAATTAATATCTCCAGTACAATTGCTTTGGAATGACGCAGTAATATTGCTCGCCAGTAGAATGGAGCGTTGTAGAAACGATATATTACCTGTGAATTAGTCATGTTGTCAGGAGGTGACTGCGACACAGGGTGCGACTCCAGACATGCACTACGTGTCACGACGACAGACACTAGTTTGTGCGACACAGTACTTTATACATACTAACACAGCCAGCTTCTCCGCACTTCCCAACTTTTTGCCACAAATTTAAATCTCTAAACACTGCAAAATTAAGAAAAGAAAACGAAAAGATGCATTAAACCATACAAGA
Organism: Incurvaria masculella; assembly: GCA_946894095.1. NCBI lineage: Eukaryota > Metazoa > Arthropoda > Insecta > Lepidoptera > Incurvariidae > Incurvaria > Incurvaria masculella. The sequence goes on from OX335651.1 coordinate 20,687,027, forward strand.
ATACATTTTAATCACGCACACAAAACAATGCAAAATAATCATGTATCATCGTCAACATGAAGGCAATTTGTAAACAGCAAATAGAAAAACTTAAAACATAAAAAAATTGCACGACTATTGGAATCTTAGTAAAATCACACCTCAAAATCGCACTCCGCCTTCGTGCATCCAGAATGTGCGAATTTTAGACTAATCTCTGTCCTCACAGACAGCACACACCACTAATAGAACCACACTAGTAATTATTATCAGAGCATTATGACAGAGCGACGCTGTTACGCGCGCGCTCCGCCGCCGCACACAAAAAAAAGTGAAAAGAGAAGATTCACGCCGAGACCAGCGGCGCACGAGAGAAATTAAAAATCATTTGCTCACAGACGTTTCATTAGCATTTTATCAAATTAACTTCGTGGGTGATGGTTCGAAACAGATGTTACAAACCATCAACTATCAAACTAGGTAGTTTGCGTCCATAGACTTCATTTAAATTACTTTGACTTAAAGAAGAATCCATCTACGCCCCGGTTGCACGTACCGTCCTGCACGTCAACATCACCGTCAACGTATGATTAAAGACAGATAAGTCAAAATTTGCGTTGCACGAAACTTAAACATTACGTTGATCGCTGATGTTAACCGCTAATCGTAAACACTCCCGACCCATCGATCACCGTCAAAATCACGATCAAATAATAATTCAAAGTATCATAAGTTACTATTTTTATATTATTGTAGTCTTATTGGACCTTAAATAAGAGGCAAACGTCGCCATTAATGGAATGCAATGCTTTGTTTTTCATAATTATTAGCCTGGCACTCGGTTCCACAGATTAAAAATTTCGGCGCCATATCTATGTAATCTGTGGTGCTACCAACAGCTGATAGCAAGCCGACATATTGGGCGCTAGTAGCGCCACCCCGCGGCTCCAAGAGCAACTGTTTTGTTTGTTAGTACGAATGGTTGACGCTAGATGGTGCTTCGATTGTGCCTGTCCCTTTCTGTTTATGTACTGTGGGAGAAGGGCAGTACTATGTCAGCTCGGGCGGTGCTAAGAGTTGCCATACAGCAAACATTTTTGCCGATTGTTTCGAGGGACTATTTGTGGTCTGACTCCTGGCAAGCTAACTTTGACGAAAATATGTTACGTGCAACGCAATTTCATATGATGGGCGATTAGCCGTCACATCATCGTCAAATGTAATCAGTAACAGATAACATTTTACGAAGCGTCGTGCACTCCGGCCTACATATTTAAATACTTAAATATAAAATACCTAATTACTAACGTTACCTAAGAGTACACAACAGTCCATTGAATAACAAATTTATAGAATGGGAACCGAATTCATCAATAATAAAATAGAATAATAGGTAGTATTAGGCCACAGAGATTTCAGGTTTGATTCAGTAGGAAACTATTGTGTCATATACACATTCATCAAGATCTCTCTACAATATTTTAAAACCCGTTGCTTCATAAATTATTTAAAAATGTAAATTAGTTGATAACTTGAATTTTTTATACTTTCACTAACTATTGAACAACTTGGCACAACGGTAGGAATGCCTGAGCACTGAATCTAATGTGGCATCTGCAACTACTATTGTCAACTCAATAAATGGAATTTGTAGGTTCGCGCTTCACGCTACGCTGGGTGAAAAATATGCTAATTATATAATAGCAGGAGAGCTGTCATTATGTGAGCGTTCGCTGCCATTTAGATGTCCCGAGATAGTGCGGAATAATGTTTGCAGATCTGATGTGTGTAGTATCGATCATAATTCATGCGTTGCACTCGACATTCATGGGGGAATGTGAATTGTTGTTTTTGGTGGTGGTCCATATGGAAAGAATGCAAACCAGCCATATATATTTTCCCTAGGCTAGGTCAGACAATTTCATGTTTTCGGAGCTGCTATCCCCCTGTCCCCATTTTAACATCGCTCTATGCCCAACAGTCAGAGAATTATTACCTATTCACCTTACTCCTATAAGAATCAATCGATCCTGCACATCCTTTATCTATAGGGTCAGTAAACTGTGGAATGAACTCCTGGTCCAGGTATTTTCCCCCCAATGGAATCGGGGCCCCTTCGAACGTAATGTGAAGAAGCACCTGGTCGGTTTTCGCAGCCCGCATTGTAGGCCGCTTCTTATTTTGAGGCCTGGCGTATGCCATATGACGCACAGATGTAAAATCAGTGTAGTTTGACCGCCACAAGTTTATATAAATAAAATTAAATACAAAAATAAATTAATAAATGGTAGTAAAGCAATACTTTAATGTGTCTAATACATCAAAACCGGCCAGGTGTGCATTAGACCAGTGTAAAAAGGTTTCCGCACCAACTGGTACACAATTCCTGATAAAAGTGTGGGCTTGATAAGGTTTATTAATATTGCTATCGTAGACTATCTTCAACCAGTGGAATCATTAGTACACGCTTGTTTTTGCATTGTTTTGCTATGTTTATCTTTCCTGGAAACTCCCAGGTCTCCAGGAATGAGAAAAAATAGCCAACTCCTGCGTGTTCAAGATGCTTACGTCTTCGTCTCTATTTATATGACAGATCAATTTTAATCTAGTTTTCGAGAAATAACATTAATTACCTACATCGACTTAAGCTACATTTAGAAAAATACCTATCACACCATGGCCAGTTTGATGGTAAGAACTTGTAAATTAAAAAATCAAAGACAATATTTCTACAATTTGTATTGGTATTTAAACAAAAATGCCAGTAATTTTCAAATAAACATCTAACTGCACCCTCACTGTTTCTACAAATCTTCAGAAACTAAATAGCGTGAGCAATCAGAGCGTGGCATTATAATTTGTACTAAAAGTGATTACATAAGTGGCTACATTACTTAATTCAAGCAGCGAACCGTGACCTCTGCTACCGGTTCAGAGCAAGTGTAAAGAAAGGTGCGTTGCGCCGCCGACCACTTACAAGAGGTGTTTTACTGTGCGGTAACTGTTACTCAAGCAAACCGCACAGCACCAATAGACAAAAACTATTTCAAAATGAAGCGGTGAGGCTCACGGCGCTAGAGCTAATAAACTCGTAGTACTGAGCGGCTCGTAGCCTAGTGGCGCGGGGACTGGCCTAGCGTACCAGAGACCTGGGTTCAATACCGACATGCACCACTGTCTTTCTCTTTCCGAGTTCGATAAATGAAATGAAATGAAATGAACGATAAGTGCATTTTCATCACGAATGCGAGCTGCTCCATGGTTCGGAATCCATGTAAAACTGTAGGTCCCCTTCCCCTACTAGGTGGTAGGGTTTAAGCCCGCCCGGGTTGGTACCATCGCATTAGATGAAAATATGGTCCAAGCAGCAATGAGAAATTGTCCGTGTTTTCCATCCAGTTCAATGTAGCCGTGCTCATAAAGTGAAGGTCCTGGCATGGCACCAAATTCCTTCGGGAATGTGGTGTATTGGGCTAATATAACGGTAGTTGTGTGGTATTAGCCATCCATGTCGGGTCGCATAAAAAAAATAAAAATACAAATGTACTTTGTAACAAATGTCACGATATGCAGTGAAATGCCTCAATAAGTCCAAATGGGACTTGAGACTGATGATTGATTTTTAGGATTCCGAACCCAAGGCTGTCAACGGAACCCTATTACTAAGCCTCCGCTGTATGTCCGTCCGTCCGTCCGTCACAGGGCTGTATCTCATGAACCGTAATAGGAAGGCAGCTGAAATTTTAACTGATTGTGTATTTATTTTGCCGCTATTGCCAATTCTTAGCTGCCCCTACTAGTTTAACAAAGTCCCTCTGAAAGCCTGAAGAACTGGTGTGCAGCGTCGGATCTATGGGGGGGGGCGAGAACGGGCACTTGCCCCGGGCTTCTGATTACTTCAAGGATTCTATCATGACGGTAGGAATATTGGCCTCTCTCAAGCAAAATTTACATCCACAGAGAAAGTGTTCGGCTGTGCCTACTAACTCCTTAAACATTAAAAAAAAGATTGCCAAAAAAATAAATATTTCAAAAGTAGGTACAATGCAAAGATGGAACCAGAAAACAAACCTTTCGTAGGCAGTGTGTCCACCAAATCTGTCGCTTACTCAATAACCCATAACTCAGAATTCTGCCCTCTTTATTAAAAAGGTGGTAACTTCATATGGGCATCATATGTAGTTACCGCCTTTTTAATAAGGAGGGCAGAATTGTCCGACAGGTCTTCCTACTAACACAGTGTTTAAGATTCTAAAAACTTTGTTTTAAGACAGTCGTTGCCCTACTAATTCCCTATACTACGGGCGATAACTGTTTACATGGTCTAAGCCAGCAAAAAATTGGAAAAGTTGTCTTTTTACACTGTCATTTTAGATATTGTTTTACTGGAAAATACAGATATTAACATAAAAATGAAAACAAGCATCCTTAAATGATTAAACATTTTTCATTAGAATCTGGCCACTTTTACAGGTAGGGACACTTTAGGGCCTGGAAGATGATTTAAAGAATTGGCTTTCAAACTGTAATGTCAGGTTTATTGTTGTGTGAATGAATAAATAAATAACACACTGTGTTAGTAGGAAGCGATGATTAAGGGCTTAAGGGATTAAGGAATTAAGTTTCCAAGGTTTGCTTGCTAGTTAAGTCTAGCTTGGTTCTTTTGCAAGGGAGAAAACGGCAGGTGGCCAACTTGCTGTCTTCTTGAACGTTTAAGTATTTTGTTATGCATCAGAACAGGCTGCTTTGACTAGGACGCTAGGTATTTTTCAATATTATGATTTTACAATTCAATTTCTTCCAATTAAAAAATAACCAAACTTTAAAATATCTAGCCCCAACCCTTTCATTCGCTTGCGAAAACCTAATCCAAAAGTTTAATAATCTACAAAAATATGTCAACTACGACCCAAGTATGTAATGTGAAGGCAGGCGAAGAGTGGGTACCTTGGCTGCAGGTTTGTTGCATGCGCGGACGTCCACCAGAGCGGCGTGAGACGGTGACTTCTCCTCGCAGGTCTCCACGACCTCCTTCTTCACCGGTGGCATCGCCCACCTGCCCTATTGTTCAGCACCGCAATTGAATACCTCGTGTATATTTCACCATTCAGCTAAAGAAATACGTGTATGAAAGTGCTGCGAGCCACGTATTTTCTGTTACTTCCTTTTCCAACGCGGTAGTAGCTGCACAGATCGACAATGTTGGCTAGCTGCAGGGCCTGCAGGCTTCATCGATTTTCTAACAAAAACACAAAATAACCAAACAGCGGCACAGAGAACATCCACCCCACCACAGACTATTATAGTACACTAGCGTGTACACCCCACCGACAATACGATGCACAGACTAAACAGAGATGGCCACAGACCATCAGAATATCTGATATCAAGGTGTCTACTCATGTTTCTCACCTGTGAGCATAGAATATAGAATATTTTAAAGGATATTCCTGCGAGTCAATGGTGACTCATTGGTGAGTCACAAAGCATTATAGGTTACCTTAGTGTTGTCCTTTTCTAATTATTCTAATTAGAGTGAGACAATAACATAAAATTTTATTTTTGATGACGTTAGGCGAAAGCGTTACACTTTCATCTGTGATTAACTCGTTGGTAGGTGGAGAATGATACGGCCACCGCGTCTCGTGAACGGTATGAAGTTAGCGGTGCGCACGCAATGCCGTACGCAGTGCTCACGCTTAGGAGGTAGGGCACCGTGTGTGGAACTGTCAACGTCACTTTTTGACGTTTTAAAGACGTTTAAAGACAAGTCTATCGTCTTCCCACGTGGTTTTTTCACAAACCGTTGAATGTACCTCAATTGAAAATTCAAGTTGAAATTAGAGCAATTGATTAGATTGTAGGTGAACTATTACAACTAACTTCATTTCTTCCGTGTTTGTTGCTTTGTTTCCGTAAGCGCGTACACAAACGGTCCGAATCGTTTGTAGTGCTTACTGTTTTGAGCGTGCAATCAGATTCGGTACGCTTGTATACGCTTTTAGCAGTGTAATCGATAACAGTTCAAATCGGAGCGCGCAGCTATTATATTGTTTCTGTGATGGTGCTCGTTTATATCACTTTTAACTAATGACATGGCAGTATGGTTAAGTCCTTCGCCTTTCCTAAAGGAAGAATTAACAAAAAAAAAATGCTATATTCTATGACGGTGCCGTGGTTAGGATCATAGAATAAAATCTGGTTAGGATAATGTTCTGTGGCCGTGGTGACGATTGACGATTTTTTTGAGAAATACGGCTGATTTTGGTCAATGGATGAAGGAATCGATTAGTCATTCGGTGACCAATACATGGGACATTTGTTATGTTTATAGCATAAATAATGAAATCCAGTGTTTGATTCATTGAAGCAGCAGGATCTATAGTTAATTGACTGGATCGAACGTCTGTAAGTACATCAAACAAACCCTAACCATCTCAATACTCTGAGACAAGCGGAACCCATGTGAATCAGCATGTGATGAGCACATCCCTCTTGTTTGAGGGCACTTTAAGGCGCTTTTCTAATGGCTCTCGAGTTGCCACATGTAATGTGTTGACTCGAGCCATCTTGACCGGTCGCTCGATACTTCCCCCTCCACTGCGACTCCATGGCGAAAGCATCGCATGGACATGGGCCCCACAGGCTTAATGTAATCATCGACCGGAAACTAGATAACACTGTATCCGAAATCGGTCAAATCTGTCATCGACAAGACGATAATAGTCGTCTGCATACCAATCGCCAAGCTTCATCGCCAGTATATGCACAGCCAACATAGGCATCAACAATATCTCCATGCGCCCTGAACAGCAGATAGGTCGCCTAGGAGGTGCTCCATATATCTTGGTGAGGCAGGTGATGGCGATGCAGATATTGCCAATGGACATTTCAAACAATTCTAAGCCGTCCAGCTCCTACTTGAAGAAACATTTTGCGCCCCACCACCTAGTACATAATCTACCGTAGATGCAACGTTGGCCTTTTTGACACCCAACAGAAACTTATTCTTACACGTGCAGGTGCATCATGCTTTTCGGATATCCATGCCCTAATGCCTCAGCACACGACAGGTTGACTTCACCAATGTACCAACCATGCTGCACTGAAGAATTATCCTGACCTTTATTAGGCAAATTAATGAAATGTCCGTAACCACAGGCGACGTCTGAATCAGTAAGGGGTACTTATAGTCCGTGAACTGTTTCCCCACGTCCACCCACAAAGGCCATGTTGACTGGGCACTGTTTTCTTTGACATGTAATGAATTGTCATGCATAAATAATACATACATAACATTCCACAGTTTTCCTGGAAAATTATAGAGATTCAAATTTTTTATTTTATTTTATTTAGAACAACACAAATTAGATTTTTATCTATTTTAATTGATACGACATTACAACACCATAGATGTTTTGATAAATCCAGTAAAATAAAATTAAAAAAAATAAACCAAGTTTATAACATACTGGAATAATTTTCAAAACATCTTTTTCTAGAATAAATTAAAAACACTATATTGTAGACATATAATAACATCGAACTTGTGCAACCATTTTTTTTTTTCAAATTTGGTATGTTATAAATTCCCTTCTCAATCGCCATTTGCACTTTCTTACGCAATTTCGTTTTACAATGACGTTCGAAAGGTTTTTTGAGTTAAGACCCTATCTGATGGAACGTCTGGTAAGTAGCTTCGTTTCAAATATACTTATGATTTCTTACTACTCACAATCATTTCTTTTTTTAACTTAGCTTTCAGGCTCCAACCAGTCCCTAGAATCACAAAAGTGTTATGATAAACACTTGTTAAATTCCTTTTGCAGAAAAAAAGGCTGTGCCTTGGCCACTGGACAAAGAATGCATTTCAATTATCTAATCTTAGATTTCCTGTGACTTCACGACAGCCTTAAGATCACGGTATTCTTTCGATTTGGTTAGAAATGTCAGTGGATATAGATGCATTTATGGTTGGGTGTGTTGGCAGGCGAAGATGTCAAGCATGTCGGACCGCAAGGCGGAGCTAGAGCGCAAGAAGGCGAAGCTGCAGGCGCTTCGTGAGGAGAAGGACAGACGCCGCCGAGAGAAGGAACAGAAAGATGCCGAGGAGGCTGTGGTGAGCGACATATACTATTTTAACACATTTTATTAACTCGCTCTCTTGTTTTTCTGTGTGTTTATTTGGTTCCAATTTTGCTATATGTTTTAAACTAACTTCCCATGAGCTAGATACTTGAAATTTTAAACATAGCTGCAGATTAGTTTACAATGCAATAAAAAAAAACGAAAAATTTAACCGACCAGACTTTTACAACAGATTCAAAATTATTATCATATTCATATCATGTTCCTATTATATTCATCCATGCCTCTGAGTCAAACAGACATACAGACTCCAGGTCATCGGTGAGTTTCGGATCTCCCACAAGACAGATGGCTCTTCGCTTAATTGAGTCCAAGGATGCCAACAAGTAATGGAGACAACCTTGCTAAATGTGGCTACATTGTTCCACCACTGTCCTAATCTGTAATTTCGACAGAATAAGTATGTAGTTTTGTCGGTGAGAAGAACTTCTGCACTGGAAAAGGATCTCCAGTTTTTGCATTGCGATTTTGCCTATATATTCATTAACATTCAGAAAACCGTCATCGTCTTTGGAAATTATAAGGCCCAGTAAGTCGAGGTACTCCAAGACCGGTATGACATTGTTTGGAAAACTGCTGTTTACCCTGGTAAAGAAAACAGCATAGCATCTTGCAAATGTTGAAGGCGACAAGATTCTGCTGACTACTTTTTAGGGTTCCGTACCCAAAGGGTGAAAACGGAACCCTATTACTAAGCCTCCGCTGTCCGTCCGTCCGTCCGTCGGTCTGTCCGTCTGTCTGTCAGTCCGTCCGTCGATCCGTCTGTCACAGGGCTGTATCTCACGAACCATAATAGGTAGACAGCTGAAATACATACACACTGAAATATATACACACAGAGTGTGTATATATTTTGCCGCTATAACAACAAATAGGTAAAATTTAAAAATAATAAAAATTAAAATTAAAAATACAAAAAAACTTATTTTTTTGGTGTTAAAATTGTACGATGGTACGGAACCCTTCGTGTGCGAGTCCGACTCGCACTTGGCCAGTTTTTTGAGAACATTGAACTACATAATGTTACGCCCCCTGAGGCTGTGCATCTCTGCTACTCCAACCCCTGACATACCACTCATGCTCCGTGCTGTCATCTATGCAACTGTCATTTCTGCCTAGAGGCACTAATTCATTATTCAACATGAAAAAGAGCATGGAGGTCTGCGGGATACCAGCCACGATACAAGTCGTCCGACGGCCATCAATGATATATATTTTTTTGTGATTTGTCTACCATGTAATCAATCAGTATACAATATGAGAAGGTGTTATCGATGTGTTTTATTAATTATCAATGATAATTAATATGGAACGACCGATAGAAATCTGGGAATCCAGGAGCAAAACTTGGCTGTAATGCCTAAGGATGGGTTGAAAAGATGATGAAATCATATCCATTAAATAAATCCTTTCCATATTCAATTATTTTATGCGATTACTGCTGACCAAGTAGAATTGTATTGTATTGTATTTGTATTCATCAAATTGGCAGACAAGCTACACTCGAGACAGGTCATATTTTCTTATTTTAAGGCATAATTAGCATTTGCAACAATAAACAGAACAACAATAAACATGCATACATCTTACAATTTCTGGCATATACCATCGTCAAACTTACTAAATAATAATAATAAAGAAGAAGAAGTAGTTGAGTATCTAGTTCACATCCTATAATCGTGCACATAGTCACAATAAATGTTCTGCTGGTACCTGTTGTCATATTGTATTGGTCCTATATGCAAGTGGTTTAATGTATGACGTAATTATGTTAAAATATCAAATCATAAATATCTACGCTTAATAAAGCTTCGCTTGCAAACCTTACCTATGTCAAAGGGGGCCTTTTTTATGGAACTGGACACGGGTAGCTAATACTATTTCTACAGTCATGATATGAGACCAACACAACATACGGGAACTAGGTGCCATGCCATGATTGCACCGACACATTGAACTCGATGGAAAGCACGGACAATTTTCATCGTACACACGCAGCAGCGGGGCGTGGGCGCCGTCGCCTCCAGCCTGGACAGCCGGCGCGACCTGGACGAGATGCTGTCGTCGCTGGGCGTGGCGCCGGTGCGCGACGTGCTCTCGTCGCTGTCGTCGGTGACGTCGCTCACGCCGCCGCAGGCGCCCTCGCCGGACACCAGCCTGCTGGCGCACGCCGCGCCGGACCGGCCCGGCGCCCTCTCCCACGGGTGAGTGTGACTCACACATCAGTGAATATTCACGTGTAGCGCAAACGCAGCAGCGGGGCGTGGGCGCCGTCGCCTCCAGCCTGGACAGCCGGCGCGACCTGGACGAGATGCTGTCGTCGCTGGGCGTGGCGCCGGTGCGCGACGTGCTCTCGTCGCTGTCGTCGGTGACGTCGCTCACGCCGCCGCAGGCGCCCTCGCCGGACACCAGCCTGCTGGCGCACGCCGCGCCGGACCGGCCCGGCGCCCTCTCCCACGGGTGAGTGTGACTCATGCATCAGTGAATATTCACGTGTAGCGCAAACGCAGCAGCGGGGCGTCGGCGTCGTCGCCTCCAGCCTGGACAGCCGGCGCGACCTGGACGAGATGCTGTTGTCGCTGGACGTGGCGCCGGTGGGCGACGTGCTCTCGTCGCTGTCGTCGGCGACGTCGATCACGCCGGACGTCAGCCTGCTGGCGCACGCCGCGCCGGGCCGGCTCGGTGCCCTCTCGCAAGGGTGAGTGCCCACTCACTCATCTAGAACCGGAACACGGAACTACAACCTTTCTTACAGAGCGCCAAACTTAAGGTGACTCTGCAAGCATCCGAAAATTTACTTCTCCGTACAGACATTTTGGGGGTCAAGTCAGGGACGAAAAACTACTAAATATCATCACCAAACATAGTAATAAAAATCTAAAATTAAGTTAAAATCTACAAATCATCATGCATTCAACATTATATTTACAAAATGTTTTGATGAGACTATACGGAAACTTGTAAGTTTCCTACAAAAACAGAAATAATGTTCGTACAAATAAAAAAATATTTCACCTTACAAGTTTACTGAGGAGGGTCAGTAAACTCACAAGTTTCCCAAAATCCATATAAAAAAATAAATTTAAATGTTTCTAATGGAGCAATGGTGCATACTTGCCAAAAAGTTAGGCTTGAGGACTACAAAACTAACCTAAACATTATATTCCAACTATTCCGTAACGGATAAAAACAGCATCTTGTTTGATAGCAGCCCGCACCCGGGCAATGGGGATGCTTTTAGTGGCTTCTGCATTAGCTCATCCGAAGTTCTAAAGAAATTACTCGCCCTCGACGGCAATAAAGGACCTGGTCCTGATTTGCTACCACCATATTTTATAAAAAATTGCGCTCATACTTTGTCGACACCTTTATCTATGCTATTCAATATCTCTCTAACAAGCGGTGTGTTCCCCACAATTTGAAAAAAAGCTCACGTAACACCTATTTTCAAAAAAGGTGACACTTCCGTTATTAATAACTATCGTCCTAAATCCATACTTTCGTCAATAGGTAAAGTATTGGAATCAATTGTACATCAAAGGATTTACGTTCATGTTAAAAATAAAATTGTGCCCGAACAACACGGATTTTTACCTAAAAAGTCCACCGCGACTAACCTCACCCTTTTCTGCCACGATGTTATGAAAGATTTAGACGATAACTTTGAGACACACGCAATTTATACAGACTTCAGCGTTTGATCGTGTTAACCATAATATACTCCTTTATAAACTGGGTTCTCTAGGTATACATGGCTCTCTTTTGCGTTGGTGTGAATCCTACTTAACTATGCGCTCACAGCTGGTTCTGGTAAATGGTTACTCGTCTCGTACTTTTGATGTTCCCTCAGGGGTTCCCCAGGGCTCCCACATCGGCCCTCTATTTTTTCTGATTTATATCAATGATATTGCAACCAAAATAAAAAACAGTCTTTTTCTTATATTTGCCGATGACCTAAAGCTCTACATGACTTTTAAATCACTTGCTGACTGCGAACTTCTTCAAAACGACCTTAAAAATGTGCAATTATGGTGCACTAAGAATGAGCTAACACTCAACGCTCAGAAATGCTTCCATATTAAATTCACCAGAAAACGTAATCCAATCAAATGTAATTATTCAATCAACAACGAAATTGTTCAGGAAGTTATCAACTTGCGAGATCTTGGCGTTACAGTCGATCAAGCTATGAAATTTAATGTTCATATTGATCTTATCGCCAAGAAGTCATACAAAATGTTAGGTTTCGTCGTACGTAAGTCTAGTGTTTTCAAAAATCCGCGAACTCTCATTCTACTATACTGTTCATTGGTGCGTAGTGTGCTTGAATATTGCAGTACGGCATGGAGTCCTTGCTACAAAGTACACATTGACAGACTGGAGAGAGTACAAAACCGATTCCTATACCACCTCACCTTTGCTGACCACCGCGGTCGCTCACTCACCACCTCAAAGCTTCGACTCGACTACTATAAATTGGACACATTAGCTTTGCGCCGGTCTCGTGCCGATTTGATATTCATACACAAATTAACCAACGCATTAATCGACAGTCCTGAACTGTTACAGAACATCAACATTAAAGTTCCCCGTCCTTCAAGTAGGTTACTAAATCGAATGCCTTTCCAAACAGATCGCACCCGCACTAACATAGGTTCTCACTCGCCCATCAATAGAATGCTGCAAACTTGCAATGACTGGAAAGACAAATGTGATGTTTTAGCATGCTCTGTAGGTAGCATTCGAAAACTTAAGGTGGCCCAACCCGCTCATCTCCCCATACAAAAGGGGAAAGAAGATCACGCCCATATTTCTTGTCATAGATCCAAAATTTTGCTCAAAATAACTTTATTTGATCGAACTAGATGTCTGATGACCATTGGCATTGTAAAATTGTGTTTGGTTTATAAGTTATAAGGTCCGAAAGTTCGAATTTTTCGCGCGTTTTATACAATAACTTTGGAGGTAGATTACGCAATGATAAAGTAAGAACATCGTAAAAAGATTAGTCATCAGACATAGCTTATTTAATCAAGATTTCTGATCTATTTGGTTTTTGTTAGATTTTTTACTACAGCGGTCGTGGTTTACTTTTAGCTATAAGTCGTTTTGAAATTAAAATTTTCGTAAATCTTACCAAATCATACACTATGCACATTGTCTTTTTTGTGGACATGTTGCATCTTCCTCACCACGGAGCCTGTCTTATTCTTTGAAACAGAGAAGGTCCCAGAGCGCAACAGCATGGTTTTGTACCGTGCCCGCGAATGAGTTAGGCCCGCCGGGTTGGGCCACCTTAAGTAGCATTGTTGATGCAGATATACCAATTTGATTGATTAAATAAATCATTAACAATTATCAACTATCCTTGATGCATTCAAAATTAATATTAGTATTGCATACTGTGTTTCCTGTATTCATTCTGTTTTAGTATCTCATATATTGCTTGTAGTTGCATTAGGTAAACGAAATATGTTAATATTTTTATCAAGCTTGTGCTGTGTTCATCTAAATTTTGCATTGTCTCATTTATTAATTTTACACTACATTGTTCAGTTTCTTTAGCTTCACTATTATATTTTAAACATATTGTTGAATCGTAGACATAAACTTTCTTAGCTAACTACCTATAACTGTACACGCTGTGCCCACTACCAGTAGGATGATTCGTTCGTTTTTTATACCGTAAATGTGTTTATGATTGTGTAATACGGATTTATCCTGTATGTGAGCCATATTAATAAATAAATAAATAAATAAATTATATTAAAATATCGACAGAAAAAACATTTTACGCTTAAAAAATCCATGAAACATGTTCAGTGTAAAACACCACCAAAATTCATAAAAATTTGGAGGAGCTTGATTTGAAATAGATTGCTTCTTTTAACCTGCAATGGGCCAGAAAATTGCCATGAGACCAACTAATTGTGGCCAGATCTGTAGGTTTACCTCAATGTTATCACTACTAAGGTAAAAGTTTAAACTACATAAATTATGTGCTTCCATTACTCCAATTTGCATCAATTGCGTTTGCATTTTAATCCAATGAAAATTATCTTGCGTTTAGGCTTATTCAAGCTTTCTCTTTCTTCTCTTAGCCTTTTCACGGGAGAACTGAAATTACTTGATACTTAAATATCCAATATTTAACTAAATATCAATATTAATTTATTCTCAAGTTTATTGATGTGATTGTGAAGCGATAGTTTATTTCTGTTATAACCTGCAAATATAAACATTCAAGCAAACTAAGCTCTTACTGCGTAATGTGTTTCAGCGGTGCAAAGAAAGTGCAGACCGCACTGAGTGTGGTGTCAGTCCAGTCGACTGACATCCCACCCAAGGAGAGCGTCACGTACGCCAAGCAGACTCAGACCGCCACCGCCGCCGGCCACGAGAGAGACGGTCAGTACCACCTCCAACCTTACACCTTCATTGCATATCACTGTGATGTTGACATTGTTTGTTATTATATTTTGGGTAATTTTTTTGTTTTGAATAATTAATACTTTAACATCTATGGTGTCTGTTTCAATATAAGCAACACTCGGGGTGATTTAGCAGGTCATATGTTTACCTTTAAGGCATTATTCCTCCGCGCAAATATTTTTTCTGATTACATCTTCTTACACTCTTGGTCTTACTACATTGGAAAAAAGAAGGCAGCGAGGAGACCTAATAGAGACCTACAAAATCCTGACTGAACACTACAATGTACCGAGTCTTAAATCAATGTATACAAAAAATACTAATGAGAGACTTCGAGGACACTCCTTGAAACTTAACCGCAATAATACTACTTCAAACCCGAGAAAGCACTTCCTATCTAACAGAGTTGTTGACACTTGGAATAAATTGCCAGAAAGTGATAAGTGCTAACTCAGTGAACAGTTTTAAAAACAAATTGGACAAATATCAAAAACGAGAAGCAATAAATAAAAACTAAACTTAAAAAAAAAACTTTACTTGCAAAAATATTAATACAGTGCACTCAATAATTAAAATACACGCATCAGCTTGTAGCTGCTAGTGTATATAAAATTTAATAATAATAATAATAATGTCTGTGGCTCCGCCCGCGTCCAACATATACCAGTCAGTTTAACCCCGACTTCTCTTATATTTACCTCCAATGCTCAGCTCTCATGTATTTTAACGTGATGACATCACGTATTATCACGATATCATGGCCTGTAATCAATGGTAAGATTTAAGGTATGCATAGATACAAACCATGAAAATTAGGTATGTTGCCAATCTTTTTTTAAATTTCAGTCTTTTCAAAAATTAATAAGTATTAAATATTTTATACATAACTAAAAATAGTTTAAATTTCATGCATCATGGTTTAATTCCATCAATTCATGTTTTTATTACAAAAAATCCCAACAATGTAATAGGCAGTTTTGTTACAAATTAACGACCCATATGGTGGTGCTTGTATTGAAATGGTCTGTAAACTTGCATTTTTGATCAAGATATTGTATGTGCGTGTTTCTGTTTGTGGGGCAAGGAGTTTTGTAAAATTGTAATCGTCTTTTTCATGGTTATTTAAATGTTTTTATTAGCTGTGTTAATTATTACATTTAACAAATGAGGGGGGGTCATTAACCAAAATATTATCCTTTTTTATTACACTTCAAAATGGATTTTGTATTCTTACCCCATTCATACCATTGACCAATTTTTAACCTGCCAATTTCCAGGGGGTTAGGGCAAATAAGATTAAGGGCCTGGTACTAGCCAAATCGCAAAGTTAGACGAGGCACCCCAAGTTAACTAACTAAGTCTGACGATTATAAGTGTCATTCTTACAATATATGATTCCTTGTCTAGGAATCGAATTATTTTCGTTAATGTATGTTTCCTTTTTCTATACAAAATACATTGCGGAAACGGTGTCCATTTCCGAACTTTTTTGACTAAATGTAGAAATCTAAAAGCAAATGGAATTTTTTGTTTATGCATATATGCTGTTTTTGCTTATATCTAGAAATCGAATTACTTTCAGATTTCTAATGAGAAAAATCAACTTTTGTTTTTTTTAATATTATTTAAATAAATGATGGATTAAAAAAATATTAACAATCCATTATCAGTCTGAAGTTCTATTTGGATTTGCTGAAGCGTTTCACTACATATTATTACATTTGTTAAAAAGTGCATTTGTATGGCGCGAGTAGTTGGCTAGTCCTAGCGCCTTAACATTTAAAAGTTGAGTAAATGCCTTTTCTTTGACTATCTAACTTCTGTTAGCTTAGAAAGCAATTTAGTATTCTCACCTACCCTAAAACCTCCTGTAACTAACATGTCTCGTTAGCTTCAGCAGTATTTACTTTTGTGCCTCTTTTTTTTTATCTCATCACTAGCAGTGTACAATATGAGATTGTGTACAATAGTGTTGGATCTCTCCCTTTGAAATGTGTAAAAGTAAATGCTGAATGAGTGAGTGTGGTGCGATTGTGTTTGTGCTACCGTAACACAAGGCTGCTCTTCCAATACATCGCCCCTTGCAGGATACATGGAGGACTGGTGGCGCCCTAGGAAAGGTAATTTATTGTTTTGTGGCTTCCTGCCGGGAAGGGGGCTTGGCTGTCTCTGCTATGCCTGACATTCTATTGGAAATGCTAGATTAGGCCCGTGGTTCACTAACGCCGTGCGTGGCAACTGCAGTTGCATGAGGTTAGGTTCCCAAAATAGATAGCCAGTCTTAAGTTTCGTGGATCGTGGAAGAAGATGTAGGGGTTTGGTTGCAGCACTGAACCGATTCATGATTGTCAATCGTGCATTGCGTATTTCAGTTTAGAAATATTGTAACAATATTTTGGCAATTCCATCCAACTTAACGACTGAAAGAAGATGCAAGCACATTTTCACTTAAAATCTAATAGGTAATCTACTGGTCACACATTGTTTCTTTCGTGGTAAGGGTTAATTTTATTTTACAGTCATTAGGAGAACTTAGATATCTAAAGCCATAGAGATTGGCTAAATTAAAGCGGGACCTTGCTTCTCATCTCGCATAAGAAGCATAGTCCTGGATTCAATCACCGATCCGCTCCGTTCAGGCCACTTTATTTCTCTATCTGAGTTGGATAAATCCATTTCGCCACGAATGTGAGCTGTTCCATCATTCGCAATCTATTTAAAATTGTCCCCTACTAGGTGGTAGGGTTATGACCCCCTGGGTTGCTACCATCGCATCTGATGAAAAGGTGGTCGAAGCGCCAAATTGTTTATGTTTTCCATCCATTTTAATGCTGCGCTCACGAAGGGAAGGTCCTGGCATGGCATCTTATTCCTTCGGGAAGGTGGTGCGTTGGCCTAATATCATGACAGTAGGCGTAGTTAAGCCCTCCATGTCCAGTTAGATAACTCTCCAGATGCAATTTGTTTTAAGAATCGAAACGATTCCAGGCATAAAATCTAATATAAAAAAAAAAAAATTGTTAAATTTTTTTTTTTAAATATTTATTGATATAAATACAATAAAAAATAAAGCACAGTTGTCACGTTAGTGAATTTCGGGCGCTTAATTGTTGTGTAGATACATGTGGGGCCGTATGTAAATATTATTTATTGTTTGGCAATTTCAACACTGTTTTCAAATGTAGTTTTGATGTGCCTCTTCCTCAGAAGGTAGCCGTCTTCCTTTCTTTTGTGATCTATGATTTCCTCAGGGTGCAACATTATTCATTATTCAATGGTTTTGTTTGCTTGATTGTAAACATTTATGTGTGTTTTGAAAAAATACTAGAAAAGTATGTGCATCTCAACTTTTATCGGACGAGCCGCTTTAGTTGTCTGGTTCGGGGAGTGAGGACAGAGATTTTTCTACCTGTTTTTCTTTTAATCCTGATATATTAATGCATCATTTTATTTTCATTCAGACTTACAGTCTCAAGTAAGTTCTCTTATAAGTTAGTTCTGTCTCTGTCACCCCCTAAACCAGACGTTCCGGACAGAAATACCATATGTTCAAGACAAGTCTATTAATGTATGCATAATTCAATTTAAATTAAGACTTTCTGTCTCAAGTATATTGACAAGTGACTCAAGTGAGGACAGAACTAACTCATAAGTTAGTCCTGTACGTTAAGACAGAACTAACTCTTAAGTTAGTCCTGTAAGTGCAGACAGAACTAACTTATAAGTTAGGTCTGCCTCCGTCACCTGAAGCAGATGTTCATAATATTATATTCTTACAAGAACCTATCTGTTGATATACATACATGTGTACAGATCTCTTTAACCGACTTCAAACAAAGGAGGAGGTTCTCAGAATCTTATTTTTATTAATTTAAAAGGAGACAATCCACTTTGTACAGACGTTTAGTAAATTTTTTTTTGTCACATCCATCAAAGGTTTATTTTGTACTTCTCTCTAAAATGATTTTTTAAGCTTTAGTGGACAAGTTCCTGGCGATGTGAGATTATTCAGTCATGCATAATTATAATGTATCAATGATAAAATGCGGACAGGGTGAGTTAATACATTATTTAGTTACTAAAATATTTATCTTTGTGATAAGTTTAAATAAATGAAATTGAAATTAAAAATTAAACTTTAATAACTACATCTTCAATTTTTTTTAAAGTTGATGGATATCAAGTTTTAAAAAAGTATAGTTTCAGTAGGTATAGAAAAAATACGTTTTTATTGTTAAAAGCACTCATCACATCGGCTCATAGTCAAAAGACTGAAGGCATGATTAAACACATTTTATTGTTTTGAGCTTGGCCCTGGACTTTTTAGGGAACTACAAAATAAGTCTGATTTCATTGATGGCCGTGACAAAAAAAAAAAACACTTATATAAATGCTTGAAAGTGCACTCGACTGAACTAATGCAGGGGGTGTTATCGCTTATTCGGACATCTTGACGGGTGTGAGGTGAGCTTAGTGTCTAGTTCTGTGCAGAAATTAATTCTAAGTCACATTATTAGTAGGGTGGGAGATGAGTGAACTGTATGTCACACCGGGCAATGTCTCTATAGTTCAGTCCATACAGCTCAGCGACCCACATGGTGCAATTAATTAGGCCTATGTATAAAATTATGTGCAAAAATAGACACATACTTATTACTATATTGCCCAATAAATCAGTTGTAACCTGCACCAATAAAAAAAGATATAAACATGGAGGCTGATAATCTTGTATGGCAGGCAAAACGGGTAGATGGTAAAATTGTGCAAAGCTCATTTTATTTGACTCTTAAATTATTATCACACCGTTTCCCTGGAGGGGTGGGCAAAGATGGTAGAGCGCCATACGTTACGATTACAGCATACTTCTTTCACTTTATCTGCAGACATATTTCCATACATGTTGTACGATTACGGGTGCTACGTACTAGACCTTTAAAAACATTACATCAATCTGGTCTCGGTACTCTGACCTAGGCTGCCCGGGCACGACAATTTGTATAGACGACAAAATGTATAGTTACAAAATCTCAATTATCATATATCATATATATCAATCTTATAATTATATTGCTACCATATAAATAGCATTTTTTTATTGTGGCATAGAACTAACTTTGTATGCAGAAGTTTTGATGGTAATACATACTTCTTATACACATTCACTGCCCCTTAAATGTTTATGCCAACAACAATGAACATGGTAAAAGTGAGCATAAGTCAAATGCAGACAACAGAGTACATGCATGGCCACCATTTTTATATCATTTATTTACTGATACAGGTTTTACCTTAATAAAGTTCATAGAAATAAAATTTCCCATTTATGATCATTCATAAATGGATAGTCAAAATATATTATTTATAATATGCAACAATAGTTTCATGGTTTTTTTAAATTTAATCGAGATGACTTTAGAAAGAATACAGTATTCACGTTAAACGAGGATTTTTTTATACTTTATACCTTGGTTCCGTACATATACCATTGCATGAGCAATCAGACCAATCCAATATAACTTCAAAACTCACAAGACATTATGTGCCTGTACTTAAAATTAAAATGTTCGCTGTTGCATTAACTGATTATGTGTATCATCCCTTTAGAAATACACTGTCCCACATGTCTGCAATGTTTTAATTTGTTATTTGACTTGTCTGTCCACTTTAGCTCATGCCACCGACTACTACGGTAAGTCATTATTCCTCATACACTTACTTACCTCTTCACGTGTCACGTCTCCGCGCGCTCACTAACACTTCTGTCCATCGCTCAATAACGGAATGTCCTAGAGTGTATATAGTCTCCATGTACATGATCACACGCTTCTACGTTTGTCATACTAAATTCCTCCCGTCTGTCTGTACATTGAATCTTAAGCATAGATACAGTACATATAATTAACAGTAATGACACTCGGTAAGGCCATCTTTTTCCCCTTAAACTTACCCATTTTTTTATAAAAGAGGTTTTTAACTTATTTTTTGTCTAATTCAACAAACTGTAAACACCGTCAGGATTCGCAATGTCAGCTGGGGAACCTCTGACATATCATACTAATGTAATATTTTTTTTAAAGTTACATATGTTCTATACAATATATTGATACATAATATATTTGTATATTTTCTTAAATGAATTTGTTCTTCTAAAGTATATGTAGCTATACTTTTCTTATTTTATCAACCTATGTTACTAAGCCCCACTAATAGTCCGCTAATCGATTGGTATGGTGCATGGTTTCGCATAGTGAGGTGGATTTATATATTCGTCTCTTGTTACAGCCACCCAAACCAATTTTTCATAAAATTAACTGAAATATAATTCCTGGAAATGGACAATAGACATAAAAAATAACAGTGCAATCAAAAGATTTATAGAATAATATAATTAATTAATTTTATTAAAAAATTCAACTGGTTCAGAGGTTTTTCAAGCAGCGTTGCAAATTTGTTGATGCTCATAACTCGGTGGATGTGATGTTTTGTAGAAGCTATGATAGTTATTGAAAGCGTGTCTTAGGTAAAAGTGAGACACGTACCATCGCACTGCATAACATTGGGGTGTTGTGGGTGCGTGAGGCGCATCTTATCGCCATGGAGTGTCCCTACTGTTCCTTGTGTGCGCTGTTGGCGTGAGGTTGCGGGGGGGGTAGCGCTCGACGCAATTTGCCTTCGCGAGTTCTCCACATACACAGTTGCCGACCCCCTGTATGTATTATCGGTGTATGGTTGTATGTGTATGTCGTATGGGGTGGGTACAGTCGTATTACTAACCCATTTCCGTTGTCGCTCTACTAACCGACCTGCATCGTGGCCGCCGCGCGCTCGCCACCTGTACATATTACTCCGGCACCCACTCATGTTTACGATAATGTCATATGAAGTGATTGTATGATTTTTTTGTGGAAAATACTGACTTTTTTGTTTTTCCTCCCTTTTGTTCAAGACGAGTACAATCTAAACCCGGGTTTAGAGTGGGAGGACGAGTTCACAGGTAGGTTTCCACTCTGCGCCTCGTATCTAGCGACTGTTTGTATGTAATCTGAGCTATTACCAGTAATTCTTGCCCTCAGTAGAAACTTTGCTACTTACATACTCACTCTCCCTCGCTACATATTCTCATACCTCTAATGCCGGCATGTGTGTTGAGTGTTCTTCTATCCTCTTCTATTCATACATTACACAATCATTTGTTTCCAGTTTTATATTTTCCATAGTGCTAACATTCAAATCTCATTGTACATAATTTATAGATTATATTTAATATCTTATTATATTTTCTTTATTTCAATTATACGTAAACAGAAAACCTCAGCATGGCAGTCTATGATTTAATTATTATACTTTATTATTATGAATGCACGAGAAATTGTCTAAATATTCGTACATTATAATTTATTCATTAATTTTAATTTATATTACAAAACATGAAATACTCTCTCGTGGAGAGCTCGGGAAGAATTTGTGACATTTTAGTTTTATTTTTGTCTTTTTTAATACTCTTTTGTCATTTTGTTTGGGGTTGTTTTGTTATAGCGCTGCGAATATTTATTGCTTAATTAAGCACACAATATCATTTAATGTTGAATTTTTATATCAAGGTAATATCGCCAAATTATTTAAATTATATTGTGTCATGCATGAGATTATTGTTGCTAAAAGCATTCCTTTACATGTAAACATTGGACATGCTAAATATTATAGCCATCATTCTAGTTACACACCCTATATCTAAATTGAATCAAACATCATATAAAAAATTTGTTTTTTAACCATTCTTGCTATAGCTCCAAATGTCGCCTAGACATTTAAAACTCAATGGGGTGTAATAGTATCCATTCACTTCCTTTAAGAAGGTATTAAATATTAATATATTATAAAAAAAGTAGTACAATGTTTTCTATTAAAAATAAACTTATTTAAAATTTCGGAACAATCAAGCAAAAGATAGTTAATTTTAAAAACTAATTACATGAAATATAAGCTTTTTATTTTAATATAATTTTTTTTTTAGTTGCAAATATTTCTGTGTCTTCAATGATCTTAACATGAAATCTAACAATGATATGAATGTATGCAATTAGGAATTTGGTTTAATATAATGCAAAGATAAAACAGATACAATTACCTCCTAGCAAATCGTATTCAACAACAAAAAATGATTGTTAATATCCCGAGGGAGTAACTAAACTGATTTTTGTTCAAAAATTGCCTAGTTTCAGCTTTAATAGTTTTTTTCAGAAGACTATATATTGTTAAAAATTTAAAACATAATGTTAAATTAACCAAAAAATTTTTCAACAGTGAAACCACATCTCATTTTCCGTCTTGTTTCCAAAAGTAACCCATTTCATCTCCGCATCTAAAATAACCTTTCACAAGTTAATAACCCGACACGCGTTGCACACTTAGCCACCACGCGCCACCAACTTTTTCGCAAATTTACAATAATCATTATTTTCATAGACAACTATTAGCAGTTTGTGGCGCGTGCTATCACATGTTGAAGCCAAAGAGATCCAATAGTACACGCAATGGCTGATTTATGGTTACAGTATAAAATCAGTATTACTCGTTGGCTGGCCAGTGAAATCTCAGCCATAGTATTGATGCCGTTAGGTAAACTTTATTGCTTCTGTGTTGGTATCTGTGCGAGAAGTATTGGCAAGCATGCCCAAGTATATGCAAGCCCTCAAATTCAGGCTTTAATGTATCTGTAGTCGGTAGAATGTTTTGTATGTAGAAGTTGCACCAGCAGAAAAGAGTAGGAAATTTTGCCTCTGTACAGTCAGACAACAGAAACACGACACTCAGTTTCATTAACAGATCAGCAGGCATGTGTTATATTTATCACGATCCTCCATGTTTGCTCAGAAACTTTTTATTATCAGTTTCTTTGCTTTCTCCATTAGATGTATACACACTTGGTTTTTTTTTAGATAGTTAAAAACTAGTTTACAATGGTTGACTAAGTGTGTATGATGGTTTGAGTCATGGGGACTCCAAGTTCAATCCCCAAAGATGCAAAGGCTCGACGTACTGTGAGTAAACACATAATTGGGACATGAAGATGTCAAGTGTATAATACTGCTTCCAAACTCGCCTGGCCATTGTGGGAACTATTTCAATATTAGCTGTCTTTTGTATCAAATAGTAACTACAATTAATTACATTTAAATTGAAGTATGAATAATTAGAAAGAAATATCTTTAGGTGGCTTTCTGAATCTAAAAATAAAGCATTCCAGGAGTTGAGTTCCAAAACGTAGTGTTTATCGTGTTGTCGACTGTACCAGCAAAAACAATTGAACGCTCTTTCTATCAGCAGACACATTGTCAGTGTTAGGGTACTATTGAATCTGTCTGGTGAGGCGGCGGCACAGCGGCACGTAGCGTAGGGTAGCGTAGCGCGGGGACGGCGGCGTGGGGGGCCATTCTTATTCACCGTCCAGTGCTTACATTCGACGACGAACGCGCGCGGCAAGGCGAGGAGGACGAGCCGAGCAGCCTCGGGGGCGGCGCCGGCTTCCACGGCAAGCTGCCGCCGGGCATCCTGCCGCACGGGCTGCCCACCGTGAAGGAGGTGCAGCCGGCGGTGACGCCCGCCGAGCGCAAGCCCGACGACGACAAGAAGGAGAAGAAAGGTGAGCTGAGAGGGCATTCCGACCTGTTGACTCTTTCAGTCACTCATTAAGAAGTCACTTGTTATAATCGCGTGTAATGGAAATGCCACTATGCAAGCTGGCCCCTAAGTCGACGATAATCCGGAAACAGGTCAAAGGAAGCAGGCTTTACATGTCAAAAGTGTCAAACTTCACAACAAATTACCCTCAAAACTAAAGATGCTTGAAGGAGATGCCTTCAAAAAAAATTTAAAGAAATTTCTTAAAGATTTATCACTTTACAAAGTAGACGAATTTTGTTAGCTTTTAGGATATGTTTTGTTTAGTTTTATTTGATTTATAATTGTATATTTGAATACATATCAATGTAAATGTGACAAATCTGAGAGGCACTTTGTGTCCAAAGACGCTATAAATAAATAACAAATAACCAAGTCATAATGTACCTGCTCAGGTTTTGTTTTAACTGAGTACTTTTGCCCACTGCTCACATATTGTATTCCTCCGTCTCTATAGAGCTTGCCCCCACATGATGTACCTGCTCAGGTTCTGTTTTAACTGAGTACTTTGGCCCACTGCTCACATATTGTATTCCTCCGTCTCTATAGAGCTTGCCCCCACATGATGTACATGCTCAGGTTCTGTTTTAACTGAGTACTTTTGCCCACTGCTCACATATTGTATTCCTCCGTCTCTATAGAGCTTGCCCCCACATGATGTACCTGCTCATGTTCTGTTTTAACTGAGTACTTTTGCCCACTGCTCACATATTGTATTCCTCCGTCTCTATAGAGCTTGCCCCCACATGATGTACCTGCTCAGGTTCTGTTTTAACTGAGTACTTTTGCCCACTGCTCACATATTGTATTCCTCCGTCTCTATAGAGCTTGCCCCCACATGATGTACCTGCTCAGGTTCTGTTTTAACTGAATACTTTTGCCCACTGCTCACATATTGTATTCCTCCGTCTCTATAGAGCTTGCCCCCACATGATGTACCTGCTCAGGTTCTGTTTTAACTGAATACTTTTGCCCACTGCTCACATATTGTATTCCTCCGTCTCTATAGAGCTTGCCCCCACATGATGTACCTGCTCAGGTTCTGTTTTAACTGAATACTTTTGCCCACTGCTCACATATTGTATTCCTCCGTCTCTATAGAGCTTGCCCCCACATGATGTACCTGCTCAGGTTCTGTTTTAACTGAGTACTTTTGCCCACTGCTCACATATTGTTATCCTCCGTCTCTATGGAGCTTGCCCCCACATGATCCCCACTTAACGTCCATGGTGAGATTGGTCCAAACTACCAAAAATGCACTACATGTCTACATTTTCGAATGTAAAAGAGGTTTATTTGTTAGTCTCCGCGGGCATGTTGCCACGTAACCTGCTGCGGCTGCATCCTTGTTACAGTTACCAAATCTACATATTTTTGTCGCTTTTTGCCTAGCAGTAAGGTGTAATTTCTGCACGGTGTTATCGGAAAGTCCTTCCATTAAATGTTGTCCATCTTTTCTGTTCAGCGCAAGTCCCTTCAATAATAAGTCAAACTGGATTCATTCACAACACTATGTGTTATTAAGTGAAATGCATACATTAAAAAATCCTGTGTCTATCCATCCGACAGTCCGCGAGCTGAGCGCCGACGAGAAGCAGACCATCATGCTGTCGGCGGAGTTCCAGCGGTTCATCTCGCGCGCCGGGCAGCTGGTGGAGCGCGCGTTGGCGGAGGTGGACATCACGGCCGACTACACGCACCGCCTCGACGACGACGTCGCGCAGTCAGTACTCACTCTGTATAGCAGTGCCAGCGAGAAGCAGACCATCATGCTGACGGCGGAGTTCCAGCGGTTCATCTCGCGCGCCGGGCAGCTGGTGGAGCGCGCGTTGGCGGAGGTGGACATCACGGCCGACTACACGCACCGCCTCGACGACGACGTCGCGCAGTCAGTACCCACTCTGTATAGCTAGCTGAGTGCCAGCGAGAAGCAGACCATCATGCTGACGGCGGAGTTCCAGCGGTTCATCTCGCGCTCGGGGCAGCCGGTGGAGCGCGCGTTGGCGGAGGTGAACATCACGGCCGACTACATGCACCGCCTCGACGACGACGTCGCGCAGTCAGTACTCACTCTGTATAGCTAGCTGAGTGCCAGCGAGAAGCAGACCATCATGCTGACGGCGGAGTTCCAGCGGTTCATCTCGCGCGCCGGGCAGCTGGTGGAGCGCGCGTTGGCGGAGGTGGACATCACGGCGGACTACACGCACCGCCTCGACGACGACGTCGCGCAGTCAGTACTCACTCTGTATAGCTAGCTGAGTGCCAGCGAGAAGCAGACCATCATGCTGACGGCGGAGTTCCAGCGGTTCATCTCGCGCGCCGGGCAGCTGGTGGAGCGCGCGTTGGCGGAGGTGGACATCACGGCCGACTACACGCACCGCCTCGACGACGACGTCGCGCAGTCAGTACTCACTCTGTATAGCTAGCTGAGTGCCAGCGAGAAGCAGACCATCATGCTGACGGCGGAGTTCCAGCGGTTCATCTCGCGCGCCGGGCAGCTGGTGGAGCGCGCGTTGGCGGAGGTGGACATCACGGCCGACTACACGCACCGCCTCGACGACGACGTCGCGCAGTCAGTACTCACTCTGTATAGCTAGCTGAGTGCCAGCGAGAAGCAGACCATCATGCTGACGGCGGAGTTCCAGCGGTTCATCTCGCGCGCCGGGCAGCTGGTGGAGCGCGCGTTGGCGGAGGTGGACATCACGGCCGACTAAACGCACCGCCTCGACGACGACGTCGCGCAGTCAGTACTCACTCTGTATAGCTAGCTGAGTGCCAGCGAGAAGCAGACCATCATGCTGACGGCGGAGTTCCAGCGGTTCATCTCGCGCGCCGGGCAGCTGGTGGAGCGCGCGTTGGCGGAGGTGGACATCACGGCCGACTACACGCACCGCCTCGACGACGACGTCGCGCAGTCAGTACTCACTCTGTATAGCTAGCTGAGTGCCAGCGAGAAGCAGA
The DNA here is from genome assembly GCA_946894095.1 of Incurvaria masculella. Lineage (NCBI taxonomy): Eukaryota > Metazoa > Arthropoda > Insecta > Lepidoptera > Incurvariidae > Incurvaria > Incurvaria masculella. Next base: position 20,714,228 of record OX335651.1, read on the forward strand.
CCATCATGCTGACGGCGGAGTTCCAGCGGTTCATCTCGCGCGTGGGCAGCTGGTGGAGCGCGCGTTGGCGGAGGTGGACATCACGGCCGAATACACGCACTGTAAATATGGCAAATCCCACTTCGACATGATGATTAAACAATTAAGAATATAGGCAGTGGTTGCTTGTTGAAGGTTCCCTAAATAATTTATAATGCTATGTTTCAATCAGGCTGGAAGTTTAGTACCTTACTATGATCCAACGCTATGTTTCGCTGGTTTCTATTCCCGAAAAACAGATATGACAGACAATGACACTTAAGTTATCATTCGCTGAATGTACGTACATTGTCTTGACCTTACTGGGTATCCGCCGTCCTTTCCTAATGGCCACTCTATAGTGCAGTCGATATAGCGGATTCTTCCTACGAATCGAAATCTCTTAAACGAACCCAACAAAGATTCCCATGAATCACTTACGAATCTAGAGTGGCATGTATGTCTGCAGGGATGACAAGTCGGACGCGCGTCTGTCCCTCGTGCGGACGTTCTCTTGCGAGCGATGGTCACGCGGCCGCTGCGTCACCTGCCTGGACTGGTGCTCGCTGCACCCGGAGCTCATGCTGGCTTCGTACCACAACAGGTGCGTACTGTGGACACTCTAACGTGATTCGAAACGCTCCCTAGTTCGTTAACGTATACAAGATTTTGCTGCGTTAAGCACAGCCATCTTAATGGCGTGAGCCGATGTCTTCCTGGCCGGCTTAGCTCCCACAAAATGTACCGAGCGGAATTGAGTGGAAGTGTTGTCCCCGGATGGCCGAGGAAAACGTACCAAGAACAGAGTACTTCGACTACTCGTACTACTTAAAATGAACAGTAAGCACGGTAATCTAAAAACTTACAAACTTCGTAGAAGTCAGGTGCATAGCACCCGTAATCTTAGATCATCAATGAAAATATTTTTGTCTGTTGAGGAAGCGAAAGGATTATGCTGTGATCGTACCGTGTGGCGCTCTGTCACCTCTGGCTGCACCTGCGTTGATGACAATGGAGTAAATATCCAAAGTACGTTTCTGTCCTGTCCAATATAAAAAAAATATATTGTATTGATAGCGATGATGCACCGCACGACCCGGATGGCGTGTGCCTCGTGTGGAACACCAAGTTCAAGAAGACCACACCTGAGGACATCTTCCACTGCCAGTCGCCAGTCATGAGCGCCACGTTCGCCAGGTTCGTGCTGCACTTCTACTCCACCCATACAGTCTACATTACTCAGGCTAGAGTGCACCTTCTTAACGTTTAGATGGATCGGTCTTCTTTCTTCTTATGTCATTAACTAAGGATAGAAATATCTTGACATTAACATTAACCAGAGATGGTGTACGTTATTTTATCAGATAATTTCAGAAAATTCTATAACGAAATCAGTGCGCCTATGGCAAGTAATTTTTTTTTTTTTTTATGGTCCTCAGTCCTTGGACTATAAGCGGATTTGTTGATGGCTCGGATCTTGTGTGGAGTGTGCCCCCCACTAGGGACATCATCTCCTTAGGCTAATGCAGCTGCTAACGATTTTGCAGCATCAGGATGTCATGTCTTTTGAGACGCTTTGGGTAATTTTGTCGAATTAGTTGGGCAGCCAATATGTTGGGGTGGTTTTTCAGTCGCTCCTGATATTTGTTTGCAGTGGACCGGACTTCGTCTTTAACATTCTTCATCTGTAGATGATCATGGATTTCAGCGTTTGTGGTGTACCATGGGACATTTGATATGGTTCTTAGAATCATGTTTTGTTGCCGTTGCAACATGGCGATGTTTGAGTTGCTGGCACTACCCCACAGCTGTATGCCATACATCCATACGGGTTTGAGGATGCTTTTGTAGATCAGGAGCTTATTATCCGTCGACAGTCTGCTGTTGCGGCCAAGCAGCCAGTGAAGGTTGTTATATCTGACTTTTAACTCTTCCCTTTTGGTTTTTATGTGTTGCCTCCATGTTAGGCGACGGTCCAGGTGTAAGCCGAGGTACTTTACACTGTCTTTGTGTGGCAGGATGGAGTTTTCTAGGGTAACTGGTGGACAATTGCCTTTTTTCAGTGTGAAAGTCACCTGTACCGATTTGGAGGCAGATGCTTTTATTTTCCATGCCTGCAACCATTCAGTAACGGCATTAAGTCCCTTTTGTAATGATTGTGATGCCACTTCAGGATCTTTATCGCTAGCCAGGAGGGCAGTATCATCAGCGAAAGTGGCAGTGACTACTCCAGGAACTTCAGGGAGATCTGCAGTGTAAATTGTGTATAGCACAGGTCCCAGCACTGATCCTTGTGGTACACCTGCCCTGATTTCATGGAAAGAAGAGGTAGCGTCACCACTTTTTATTTGGAATAGTCGTTCTGTTAGGTATGAATTCAATATGGAGAAGTAGTTATGTGGAAGGGATTTTTTTAATTTACAGAGAAGACCCTTATGCCAAACTCTATCAAATGCCTGTTGGATGTCAAGGAACGCAGATGAGCAGTATTCCTTCTGCTCTAGTGTTTTTCTTATTTTGTTGCAGACTCGGTGAACCTGTTCCACTGTTGAGTGTTGTTGCCGGAATCCAAATTGATGGTTGGGTATTACTTGGTTCTCTGTAAGTAGAGGCGACATTCTCCAGAGTAGAATTTTTTCGAGCACCTTTGACAGTACTGGCAATAGGCTTATTGGTCTGTAGGAAGCGACATCGTTTGCCGGTTTGCCAATTTTCCGTATCATTATAATTTGCGATACCTTCCATAGACCTGGCCAGTGTTGAACCCTCAAAATTCCATTAAAGAGGGTGGTCAGGAAAACTATTGCCTTTTTGGGCAATTCTTTCAGTATTTCCTTGGTGATTAGGTCAAAACCTGGTGCTTTCTTGTCCTTTAGTTCCCTGATCGTCCTTTTGACCTCTTGTGTTGTGACTGGCTTAGGAGGTGGGTGTAACTGGAAGTCTTGGTCAATAATGGCATCTACCATTCTCTCTGTTTCACTGTCACTGGTTTCGTGTGGTGCAAACACTTCGGCCAGGTGCTCAGCAAATGTATTAGCCTTTTCCTGTGCTGTTCTGGCCCACTTGTTGTTGCTATTTCTTATAGGAGGAGTTGCTTCCTGGGGTCTATCGTAGGACTTGGTGAATTTCCACAACGAGTAGTTAGTAGGTGCAGTAGCAGTAAGAGATTCCAGTTTCGTACTGAGTGTGGTGTCGTGCCATTCACGTAGTAATGCTTTTAGTTTTGTAGTAGCACTATTAAGCACAGTTTTGTCTGCTTTGTTTCTACTCTGGTGCCACAAACGGCGGAGCCTGCGTTTTTCTAGGATTTGTTGTCTTATCTCTAGTGGATGATTTGTAGGATGTGCACTGTGCTCTATGGTAGGAGTATTTTTCCAGCATGCTTCTTGTACAAGTGACGTGAAATACTTGGTAGCATTTTCAATATCTTCAAGGGACTTAAGTGGTACTTTTAGGTTTATGTGGTCATTCATATAGTGTCGAAATGAGGCCCAGTCAGTGTATTTATTGTAGAGGATATCTTGAGTGTCGCAACTAATGAGCATTGTGCTTACCGTAAGAATTACCGGGGTATGATCTGAGGACCCATCGAAACAGCTTTCAGGCTTAAAATAGTGTCTAGACATTCCTTTAACAACAAAGAAGTCCAAGAGATCAGGAATTTTTTTTTCATCTGTTGGCCAGTATGTTGGCTCTGTAGTGGATATTGCACTCAAATGGTTTTCTTCAATACTCTTTTTTAAGCATCTGCCTCTTGTGGTAGTCAACCTGGACCCCCAGTGTGTGTGTTTGGCGTTCCAGTCACCTCCGGCTATAAACCGTCCTCCGAGTGTTTTGAAGAAGGCATTAAACAATGGTTCCTTAATTTTGTGTTTTGGAGGGCAGTATATAGCCGAGACATTGAAGTGTCCGCAGTTATCTTCTACTGCAATTGTTGTTGCTTGCAAGTAGTCTGTTTTGGAATCAAGTAGTAGATGATGTTTAATATTTTTTCGGATAATTATGGCTGTTCCTCCATGTCCAGTTCCATCAGGGTGGTTTGTTACATACGTATTATATCCTTGGAATGTGATTTTGGTTTGGCTGGTACAGTGCGCTTCAGAGATAAGAATGAGATCAAGTTTATGCATGCTCATTAACAGTTCGATTTCGTGTTTGTTCGGTGCTAGTCCATTTGTGTTCCAGGTTGCCATTCTAAGCGCCATTATTTGGATAGTTTTTCAACAAGTTTTGTTATGAGGCCTAACAGGGTACTCATTTGTTGTAAGATCAAATCAAATTTATCTGATTGTTTTTGGAGCATGTTCTCTATGGTAAAGTTTTTTATTTGTGGTTCAGCATCATTTTTATCTGTAGGGCTATTTCTGGGGTGGGATTTTAGGGATTCTGAATAGGTTTTAGTGCGTGGTTCTTCTGCTTTCAATTGGGTATTTTGCAGGGTAGGAAATTCATTCTTATTATATTGTGCTGACGGTTTTTGGGCTACAGTAACTCTGTTGTTTTGTTGTTTGGTTATCCTTCTGTTTAGGATTTCCCTATAGACCTTGCATCCCTTGTAATTTGCTGGGTGAGCTCCGTGACACAAGGCACACTGTGCTGGGGTATTGCGTTCTTGTTTAGGGCATTCAGATGTTTTATGTGACTGAGCGCACTTAACACAGCGATATGGTCTCATGCAGTAATTTTTGGAGTGCCCATATTGTTGGCATCTTTGACATTGGATTACAGTTTTCATTTTTCTTGGATCTTCTATAGTTACAGATTGATGGTAGATGTACTTTAGTTCTTTTGCAGCCTTGTTTTTTGGTCCCGGAATGAGGTTGATGAAAAAGGTGGAGGTAGGTTTCTTATCTGGTCCATATCTTGCGTTGGTTATTTTACCTGTGACAGTGTTCCCAGTGTTTTCAATCTCTTCCTTGATTGCTGCAATAGGGGTTGAATGGTGTAGGTTTCTTATTACGATCCTGAAGGGTCTTTCTTCCTTTCTGTTGAATGTATGGCCAATTAGGCCTTTGTCCCGTACTAGAGCGACAAGTTTTTTATATACGTCTACGTTTGCGCTGCTAATTCTTAGTTGATCTCTGTTAACTATCTTGTAGGTGAATTGATCTCTATCGGTGGCTGTTTCCAGGAGTTCAGTTAGTTTATTGACATCATCTACGCCATAGAGGATAATTGGTGGGGGTTTGCTCTGCCTTTTGGCCTGTGGTTCGTCTGTTTTCTCGTTTGCGTCTATGGTCAGAACACTGTATCTATTTGATGTGGCGACGCTCTCTGGAGAGGCACTATCTGATTTTCTCATCCTTTTGGGGTTTCTCGCAATAGGTACTCTTTGCCATGGTGGTGGGCAATTCTCTAGTTTTTCCGGAGAAGCCAGTTGCATTTCCTGTTGCTCTGTGGGCTTGTTTACGGGTTCCGTGACTGCAGTGTTTCCTTTTGTTAGGTTTTCCAGAGAAGAGCTTCTTTGCCGTCTTACAAACAAGCTGGGGTGGAATGATTGTTGCACAAGTTTTTTATTACCAGTAGTATTTACTATCTGGGGAGTCTGGTTGGCAGCTCCTTTGGGTGGTGTTCTTCTGAGGGAGTTCCTCTTGGCAAATGGGTTAAGATTGTCGTCGTCGTCATATTTGAACATACATTTAATTAATAAACATACAGTACCAATAATATAAATGAGGTATTTCATTCACTAACTGCAGTGCTCCTTAATTCGACCTCAAATTTCTTCAGAATTGATTAGGTCGTTTAACTGGAAAGTTGCAGCAAACAAACAGACAGATGGATACGCAAACTCACTTTCAAATTTATAATATTGTAATGGATTGACAATTCCTTCGTAAAACTAAGCTTGAAAATTGTCTCCAATCGCGAAATTGGTCTTTCCCGCATTTGTTCTGTGGAATGGGCGATCGGTTGCAGGTTCCACCCGAACCTGATCCTGGGCGGCACGTACTCGGGCCAGATCGTGCTGTGGGATAACCGCGTGCAGAAGCGCACGCCGGTGCAGCGCACGCCGCTCTCCTCCCAGGCGCACACCGTACGTCCCTCTTGCAAGCTATCATCCAACGACATCACGCGCTAAACTAATTGAACCGCTATATAACACCATTAGAAGTCATGTTCCGGCAGGTCACAACATTTTTGGTCACGATAACGTAAATGGCTGAATCTGGGTTCACGGGTTAGAGACCAACCCTCTCATGCTCAATATGACGAATCCGAGTGTGTAATATACATCCAATTGAGGAAATAAAGAAACTGAAACTGAATATGTCGGTCTGGATGCGCCAAGTGGTTGCGTTAGCTAGATTGACTATACAAAATAGATGTTGGTATGTACCTGCTGATGAATATACTGATTGTCTGGACATATCGATACTTATGAATTATACAACAATAACCAGTCGGTTTTTTTTATTAAATGCTAAATATACCTAAAGTTATATCTGTAACTTAAGTCGACTATAACTACGAAATGCAACCAAAGAAATGTTCAGTTTAGGTATTACAAAGACGGTATGTACTGATACTTTCATGCTTCGTTATTTGCAGCCATTTACCTTGTCATATTTTTTGTTTTGTTACAATAACTTCTTTTCTGACGCCATACCTAGGTAACGCAGCCAATTGACGCAGGCAGTCCGACACATTTATCTTCAGATGGTTGTTCTTCATCATGTGAATCCAGTTTCAGCCATTTACGTTATCGTGACCATTTTTGTCGCGACCTCTTAGTCTATCATCTGTGATCTTCTGCTTCTTAAGCCACATCCCCACTATGCCAAGCAGTATTAGTGCCCGGCAAAGCCCCTCGAGAAAGCCGAAACCGATGTGCGTCTCGTCTTGACTTGTTCTGCTTTGCCGAGCGGCGTAGTGGGGATGCGGCTTTACAAATGTTATACTTTTATATGCACGTAGTAAAATAGGTGTTTTTGTATATTGTGAAGCTGCAGTTTTTCGTAAGGGAGAGCAAGATAGATATTTCATAAAGAAGTTCCTGCAGTGATCCTATAGTTTTTGAACTTGTAAATGTTTTTTACTCCAGTCTCCGTAACCAGGTTCTTAACGGGTAATCAGGTTATCGCTGGAAATCATTTGAAGAAGCACCTGGCCGGCTGGCGTGGTTTTTGCAGCCCCCTGAAATTTTGAAATCCCATGGGCGTCCTTGGACACCTTAAGAGGATCTGGGCTGCACCACATGCCGCGCTTAACAAAAAAAAAGACAAGACTCTCCTTTGTATGTGTTATATATGTTTTTGCTCTCAACATGCGCGAACTGTCCCCAGCACCCGGTGTACTGCCTTAACGTGGTGGGCAGCCAGAACGCGCATAACCTGATCTCGGTGTCGACGGACGGGCGCATGTGCTCGTGGTCGCTGGACATGCTCGCGCAGCCGCAGGAGACCCTGGAGCTGCAGCACCGGCAGAGCAAGGCGGTCGCCGTCACCGCCATGGCCTTCCCGCACGCCGACGTCAACAACTTCATCCTCGGCAGCGAGGACGGCAACCTATACACCGGTAACACTCTTCTTTTTCTGGGGTTCAAGAAGCCTATGTCACTCTCCGGCTCATAAACTTTCTCTGAGCGAAAAATCACTTCGATCTACTACTCTATTTCTGCGTGAAAGAAAGACAGACCAATGAAATAACAAACACACTTTCGCATTTATGATATTGTTTTTCGTTTCATTTAATTTATTTATTACACTTCTGGTAGTCAAACTACACGAAGTCATTTCACAATTTGATTGAAGCGGTGAACTCATCAAATATTTTTTTATAATTTTTATTATTTGTTATTGGTTAATAACGGTAGCTCCTATAAGCTGATGCGTGCATATCAGGTTTTAGAATTACTGCGTTTTTTTTTTGTTCATTTCTATATTTATATTTGTCTAGTAAATTTTTGAACCCATTAACTGTGTTGGAATTTATGAATTCCTGTGGTATTTTATGCCAGGAGTGTACAACTCTGTTGCATAGAAAATGTTTTCTAGGATTTGAAGAGTGGTTCAGCTTTAGGCTAATTTCAATTTAATCCACAAAGAAACTTCACTGGTCTATAGGTTATGATTTTATTTTTCGTCCACATCTATGCTATGATACACTTATGAATGAATGACGAAAACCTGACAGTTTTTCCCTAATTTCTCTCGTGTAGCTCATCCCTCAGGTAATTTAGTGCATTACCAAGTAGCCATAATTGATGAAAAGAATCAAGCTATACATAGATGCAAACTGCATCCAATTTTAGAATAAGCATTTCTGAAACCGACAGATACATGCCAGACATTTATTTTATAAGATTAATTAATAGGATTGTTTAGTTTCTTTATTTTATAGTTTATTAACTGCTCACCCTTAACTGCATCCAAGCGGGAAATGCTGTACCTGTGTGCTGTAATGTGTGCTGGGGGAAATGGGGTACCAGGTCACTCAGGAACGACGGCAACGAAAATGCCGATGAACTGGCGAAAGAAGGAGCTAATAAACCCCAGACAGCTCCTGAACCATCCTGTGGGATTTCAAAAAGCACTGCACTCGGAACATTACATGACTGGCCTCAAACCAAATCCTGTGCTATGGAAAAGCAAGCCAGGACTAAAGCACGTCAAGGCCCTTATAATGGAATTTTCACAGAAAAGAGCATTCGAGCTAATCAACCTAAGCCGAAATTGTTATTATTATTATTATCTTATTTATATCACTAGCAGCCTGAAGTTGATGCGTGAATTTCATTTTTCCCGGAGTGCACTTGAATATTTTTTTAATTTTTAAATTGGTATTACTAATATTACTTATCATTCAAATTATATATTTATATTGAATATTATTGTGTTATTTATTATTGATTATTATTATGTTATTATTCAAATTATATATTTGTATTGATTTTATTTATTATTATTGTTTTTTTTTTAATTGCCTTTTAATGTTTTCTAGTCGGTTTTTAAATCCATGTACAGTTTCAGCAAAAATCAACTCAAAGTAATTACCAGAGCTCTAACAGGCCACTATAACCTTAAAAAACACTTGCACAGGATGAGGTTGACAGATACAGATCTATGCAGGTTCTGTCTTGAACAAGAGGACACCGATCCACCTTCTGTGCTAATGTGGACCACTAATTCATAAAAGAAATGGATACTTACTAGACCCAAATGATATCAAAGTCATCACACCTCAAAAAATCCTGCACTTCCTGAAGGAGGTAGGAAATGAGGAAGTGAGGGTGTAAGAAGGGAAAAGTCACATTAGATCTGTAACGGACGCAGTGACAGCAGGATAAAAATCTCGCAGCCCAACTTCAAATAATAAATATAGTTTATTTATTAATTGTGACGTGTAGATAACTCTATCAAATAAATGAACTATGAACTATTAAATTTAAGGGATACATTCAATTTTAACAGTTAGTTTATTTTTAAACTAACTGTTAAAATTGAATTTGATTTGATTTGATTTGATTTGAAAATTGAATAAAATTGGGTGTAAGGGGTGACGGAACTAAGATCTTACCGGCCCAAATGTCATCCTCACCTGCCCGCGCCAGTGGTTCGTACGAATAGCTGGCGGTGCTCTATGAGCACGGTGCACCCTGCTCGATAACAGACGAGGCTCTGGCGACCGAGCAATGGCGGTATAACCATACACCTGAGTAGACTCGGAAGAGGCATTGGTAGCCTTGGAGACTAAATACCTCCTAAAAGACAGCGCAGGTGCCTGCTGCTACAATAGGGGGACAGAAATGCCCTCCAGCACATACCGTAAGCCTGTGGTCATGTCTCGCAGGAACGGGGGCCTTGGCTTCGCCACCCGGACTGCGAGGAAGGAAACCTCTTTAAAAAAATACCCTAATCCTACGGTGGGTAACGTGCCTAGAGGATGCATGGCTGGTGGGTAAACCAGTCTTCAACGCCAACCTTGATGGAATGGCAACCATCACTGCAACTGCCTTCTCCCGGGAAGGGGCGTCACCCCGGGAGTGACCTCCTTAAATCGACCCAACTCGTGGGAACAAAATGAATGACTCTATCCATAACCATAACCAACCAAATGAAAAATCAGAACAAAGTGCCCAACCTTCTGGGTCCTCCTCAACCTCAACTGGCAACAACAGCCTAAAATTGAATTCACCAACACCAAACTACATCCAACAGACCTTTCACAAGAGCATGTTTGCTATGAAAGAACGACGACATTCTGTCAGTGATCTATCAGAACTTAGTAGAAGTACCATTAAGGATCCACTAAACTTGACTAACCAGCACGATAGTCAAGAATTACAAGAAAAAAGAACCCATAGAATAACATGGCAAAGAGTACCAGAACCTAAAAACAAAAGGATTCGCTCACCGGATCAGACACAATCAACTTCAAAAGTTCTCAAAAAAAACTATTATCCAAAACAAGACATCCTTGCTAAGTCCAAATCTACCATAGAAAACAGCCCAACCATAACCCAAACATCAAATAGTTTCTCTTTATTAAATATTGATGTAGACCCCGTGCCAACATCAGCCAACAAAGAAAGAAAACCCTCCCAACCACCACCAATAATTCTGTACGGAATTGATGACCTTAAAGAACTCACAAAACTAATAGAGGAAGCAGTCGGAAAGGAAGACTACACCTTCAAGGTCGTATCTAAGAACCATCTCATAGTATCATCAAGAACAATTGAGAAATACAAAATTCTCATTGACCATATTCGCAGCAAAGGACTGATCGGTCACACCTTTACAAGAAGAGAAGAGAAGGCGCAAAGGATTGTTATTAAACATCTCCACTTTACCACACCGAAAGAGGCTATTATCGAGGCAATCGAACTCACTGGGAATAAAGTGAAAGGTGAAATCGTAACAGCACGTAAAAGAGCCAGCAAGGAACCTGTTAACACATTCTTTGTCAACCTAGAGCCTCATGACAACAATAGATTCGCCAAAAGTATCCAGTACATTTACCACCAACGTGTAATAATAGAGGACCCTAAAAAAACCCATAGCATTGCGCAGTGTGTTCGATGTCAACAGTATGGACATACCAGAAACAACTGCATGAGGCCATATAGGTGCGTGAAGTGTGCCGGGTCACATAAAACAACAGAGTGCACAAAGGACATAAATACACCTGCCACATGTTCCCTTTGCATGGGAAATCACCCCGCTAATTATAAAGGTTGCCAGGTTTATAAGGAAATAATGGCAAGAAAGACCAAAAAACCCACTTATCACACCGCCAGGATACAGACAGAAGGTAGGGAATACGCTAACACCAACACAAACTCAAACCAGCAGGGAACTAATGTGGACCCACAGATCGCAGGAAAATTAATCGCTAATAATAATCTAGAAAGGCCCTCTAGACCATCCCTATACAGTGAAATAGCTAAGAAACCAGCAGGAACATATAACCAAAGAAGAACAAATAACCCAACCAACATAAATACAAATAACGATGACGTACATTCGTCACAGCCAAACCACAACAGTAATTTTGATTATGAAACTGAATGTAGAGATGATACAACAAAGTATCGAACAACAAATAATCTAGAATATCTCATTATTAAGCAAGCTGAGAAAATAGATCAACTCCTCCAACATATGGGTACACTAATGAACCTCATGACAGCACTTATAAGTAAGCTTCCATAATGACGGCCTTAAGAATCGCTACCTGGAATATAAATGGTCTATTACCAAATAAAAACGAGTTGGAAATTCTCCTTAAAACAAATAAAATTGACATTATCCTGATCTCTGAGACTCATCTTAACGCCAGAAAAGTTTTCACATTAGACGGCTATTGTGTATACAGTACAAATCACACTGATGGTACCTCCCATGGTGGCTCAGCAGTTATAATAAAACAAAATGTCAATCATCACCTCCACAGCGAGTACAGAGAAGCTTACATGCAAGCCACCACTGTGACGATCAATGACCGAGAGGGCCCCATTAACGTAAGTGCTGTGTACTGTCCACCACGACACAAAATGAGTGCAGAAAAGTTTTCTAGCTACTTCAAAGCTCTGGGTAATAGATGCATCAGCGGTGGTGACTGGAACTGTAAACATACATCCTGGGGCTCGAGGTTAACAACGACTCGAGGCCGAGAACTAAAAAAATGCATTGACCATCTCAAACTCAAAACCCTATCAACAGGCGAACCTACCTACTGGCCTAGCGACAAAAATAAAACACCCGACCTTCTAGACTTTTTCATCTTAAAGGGTATTTCCAAATTGTATATGGAGGTAGAGTCAAAGTTTGATGGATCATCCGACCACTCGCCAATAATTGGAATATTTAGCACAACCATTATTTGCAAAAATAAACCTCCCACCTTATATAACCACAAAACAGACTGGAAAGCATTTGCTGAATTTCTTGAGACAGAATTGGACCTTAAAATAAGACTCAAATCAGACATTGATATAGACGAAGCAACATTCTACATTACAAATAAAATCCAAGAAGCTGCTTGGCGGTCTACTCCATACCTAACTCCAGCAGTAGATAAAACCAATATACCTCTAGAAATAAGAAAAAAACTAGCAGAAAAAAGGAGACTCCGTAGGCAGTGGCAATCAAGTAATCGTCTGGATAGAGCCAAAACAGCATTCAACAGAGCTTCTAGAGAACTGAAAGCAATGATTGCCGAAAACAACAATAATACACTGCAAGAGCAACTTCAATCCTTGTCGGCTACCAAGCGAGACAACTACTCTTTGTGGAAAATCACCAAAAAATTTAACAGACCACAACAACATGTCCCACCGCTTAAGACGCCTACAGGCAATTGGGCTCGAAATTGCAGCGAGAAAGCAACATTGTTTGCTCAGCACCTGAGTCGCACCTTCACACCAAATGACTCGGCCATGGATCAGTTTGAAGCAGAGGTGGATACTCTGTTAAGCAGTGACCAACAGTTGTCTCTACCCCTGAAATTGACAACACCGAGAGAGATTACTCAAATAGTCTGTCATCTAAAAAATAAGAAAGCTCCTGGATTTGATCTCATAACTGGAGAAGTCCTGAAACATCTACCAAGAAAAGGAATGGTTTTTCTTACAATACTGTTCAATGCTATCATGCGTCTACATTACTACCCTAAGTTGTGGAAAGTTTCACAAATATGTATGATGGTAAAGCCCGGAAAACCCTCTAATGAATTGAGCTCCTACAGACCAATCAGCCTGCTTCCTACCATTTCAAAGGTCTTCGAAAAAGTATTTATACTCAGACTGAGACCAATATTAGAAGAGAGGAATACAATACCAGATCATCAGTTTGGCTTCCGAGTGCAACACTCAACAGTGGAACAAGTACATAGAGTAGTACACAAGATCAGACAGACATTGGAAAGAAAGGAGTACTGCTCGGCAGTATTCTTAGATATACAGCAAGCTTTTGATAAAGTGTGGCACAAGGGTCTCTTGTACAAGCTGAAGAAATTACTTCCTAACTCAATATTTATGGTACTCAAATCATATCTATGCCACAGATACTTCCAAGTTAAATATGGAGAGGAACTATCTGAGTTTTATGAACTAAAAGCCTCGGTACCGCAAGGATCTGTGTTGGGGCCTGTTCTCTACTCCATCTTCACAGCCGATTTACCCACGACCGAAGAAGTAGTGACCGCTACATTTGCCGATGATACTGCTTGCCTTGCTAGTCATACAGATCCCAATAAAGCATCCCAGACGCTACAACTACAACTGAACAAAATTGATCAATGGCTAAAATCATGGAGGATCATTTGTAGTGCAACAAAATCTAACCATATTACCTTCTCACTGAGAAATGGGGACTGTCCATCAGTAACATTAGGTGGAGAAATTTTGCCAAAAAAAACCTGCATTAAATATCTCGGACTGCACTTGGATAGACGACTTACCTGGTCACACCATATAAAAGCCAAAAGAACTGAATCCAATTTACAATTTAAAAGTCTGAACTGGCTCATAGGACGCCAATCTTCACTTTCCCTTGAAAACAAACTATTGGTGCACAAATGCATACTAAAACCGATCTGGAGCTATGGCATCGAACTCTGGGGATCTGCTAGCAACTCAAACCTTGAAATACTGCAAAGATTCCAAAACATAGTACTGCGGACAATCACTAAAGCACCTTGGTTTGCCAGAAACGACTAAATCCACCAATACTTGCAGGCGCCAACAGTGAAAGAGGAAGTCAAACACTTCTGTGACAAATATAAAAAAAGGTTAAAAAACCACACCAATGAGCTGGCAAGAAGTCTACTCAACTCTAAAGAAACCATATCACGACTTAAACGCTGGCAAATACTGAACCTGAACAACAGAAGCTGAAGAGTTCCTCAGCTTAATAATTGAAGGGATAAGACATTTAATGGAGTGTCTCCCACAACGACATGTATAATCACAAAATCTGATTATGGCTAGATAGCCGATTGCAGATAGAAGCATAATAAAAAAATAAAAAAAATAAAAAGTTTATTTAGTGTACCCTACACCCTTACATATTCTTAACTATGGATGAATGAACTACTATTTACAATAGTGTACAGTCAGCCAAAGATCAAAAGATACACATCCAGTTAAAGGTAAAGATGAACACCTTTTGGCAATAATTGCAGGGCTGACTACACTTTTAAACATAATTCAGAACATCTATTATATACTGTGTAAACCCTAATAAAATTAAAAGGGTGGTTTCATTTAACCACAATACATTTTAACTTATATCTGGAAGCGTATCCTTTAATCTTTCGATGGGTGTACATAATAAAATAAAAACAACTGCAAATGTTTAGTGCTCGCACATAGCGATAATGCTTTATTCCTCTATGTTGACAGGATGCCGACACGGGCAGCGCGCGGGCGTGACGGAGTGCCTGGAGGGTCACGCGGGGCCCGTCACGGGGGTGTCGTGTCACGCGGTGCCGGGCGCCGTCGACCTCTCGCACCTCTTCCTCACCTCCTCAATGGACTGGACCATCAAGCTCTGGAGCTCCAAGGTCCGCCACACTTCTATCACAGATGATGGTACACATTGTGCCGACTGGATTGTCATGACTGGGCCTGATATATTATTTATTGACTTTGTTCTCATTGATTTTAAAGTGCTTTTTGATTCATGGTTCGGATTCAATACAAAACTTTTGTTCTCCTTCCTTACCTATTAGGTAGTAGGGTTAATAGCGCCCGCAACGCATTGAATGAAAGATTGCCAGATAGCTTTGAACCATGGAATAGCTCGCATTCGTGACGAAATGCACTTATCCAACTCAGAAAGAGAAAGAAATTCGTGCATGAACGGAGCGGGCATCGAACTCGACGTCTGGCATTGAAGGCAAGTCGTCGCACCCCTGAGCTGCAAGCTGCTCTAAATAAATATAACTATACAGATAATTGCCATTTGATGTTGATGTTTTGTTCAGGAGAACAAGCCGCTGTACTCGTTCGAGGACAGCGGCGACTACGTGGTGGACGTGCGCTGGTCGCCGGCGCACCCCGCGCTCTTCGCCGCCGTCGACGCATCCGGCCGCCTCGACCTGTGGAACCTCAACCGCGACACCGAGGTACTCGCACTTCAGTATTCTCTTGAACACGCCTGCCAATAAGATGGGCAAGCCGTGAATTCGATTTGTTTTACGTGGCCCTGCCGGCTTTGCGCCATTTTATCTCATTTAAAAGGAGAACTTTACGAAATTGAATTTTTTTCTCCAAAAATGTGCATGTCCAACTATTAAATTCATATCCCCCGGCTATGAGAGTTTCGCTGAGCGTGGTTTCCGAGCACTTTTTGTACTCAGTTTTTCATAAAAAATTATACTTTACAATTATTTTTAAAGTTTCCTCATACACACACCATGTGATGATTTCATTACAAACCACAATTCTTATAACCACGTGCAGCGTGTGTCGGTTGGCATCGGAGAAAAAATATAATATTGTAAAGGCATTTAGATAGTTTACAGTACTTTCTTTGGCACATTTTTGAGTTTAGTGGAGAGGTATTTGTGACAATCTTGATATTTTCTCTTTACAAATCTAGCTGTGGAACGAAACAATACAAACATTTGCTTATTGTTATAGAGCTGGGTGTAGGATTGAAATACAACCTAACCTAACCTCCCGGCTTATAACAAAACATGATTGTCCAATTTGTATTGTACACAAACATCTAAAGCTGTTTTTTTTTAATCATGTTGGCTTTTAGACTTTACTACTCAAGCTTTCCAAATTGACTTAGTGAAGTCATTATTTTATAACATTGCTAATAAACTTATAGTTTGTGACCTACTATGTTTGGGGAGTTGTAGCAGAAAAAGCGACGAACGACTGTTGTGCCATCTACATGAAGGCATGCACCCCCTTAAAGAAATAATGTGTACATGTGGTGGCGTGTGCGTACGCAGGTGCCGGTGGCGAGCATCCAGGCGGAGGGCGGCGCCGCCTTCAACCGCGTGTCGTGGACGCCGAGCGGCACGCACGTCACCGCCGGCGACGACACCGGCAAGATCTGGGTCTACGAACTCGCCGAGGTTACCTTATGTTTATTTATTTATTTATTTATGAACAGGCAGCTATTGGCTGATGTGTTCATATCTATGATATTTTATTTAGTTTAATTTCTTTATGAGTTTTTGTATTAAGGCTGTTCCGACCCATATAAAGTTGTTTGCACACATAACGCAAAAAGTATTGCACTTTAAGCCACGAATTAATAATAAAAGTTTAATATAGTCATATTACTTGCAGCGAAAAAAAATTCACAATTTCAGGATTATTGGTTTTGTGGGGGTTACAATTTATTTAAATACGATTTTTATTTAACAGCGCCATCTAACGGTGTAAAACTTCTAATTGGCAATTACAACGAAACCATTAAACCTGAAATTGTGAATATGTTTTCGCTGCAACTACTATGGCTATATTTAATATTTTTGACGAATTCGTGCCTTAAAGTGCAATAGTTTTTTCGTTCTGTGTAAAAAAAACATTGTATGGGTCGGAACATCCTTAAATGTTTTATTTTGTGTTCGATTTGTTATTGTCTTGGGCACTACATTTTAATTGGTTTGTTGTCCTTGTATTTCATGTCTATGTTGAACTGGATGAAAAACACTACATTTTCATTGCCACTTCGACCTACAGTTTTTTTTCTTTTTCGTGTAACATCTGCAATCAGTCCTCAGACTATAATCAGATTTGTTTTAAGATATAAGGTAGTGAAGAGTGTGCCCTCAACTGGGAGCAGCTACTTTCTATAATTGTGAAGCTACTGCCGATTTTGTAGCTCCAGGATGTTGTGTCGTTTGAGCCTTTTGGGGTAGCCTTGGTGCGACAGTTGACCTACAGTTTGGCTTGGATTCTGAACCTTACCACATGGCCGGGAAGAAACGCAGTGGGATCACTTGTATTCATTTAAGTGCCGGCACCCACGCAGCATGTTTTTCTGTGTTTTTCAGCAAGCATTCAAGGACTGGAGTTAGGAACCGAAACTATTCGGTAGGGGTGCGGCGTAGCCTCTTTTTACATACAAAAACGGTAGAGCCGGCGAGTGAGTTTCTCGAGTTCCAGTAACTTGCAAGAACACTTAAAACTTCACAGGACGCGTCGCGAAATCGTAAGCGAACTCGCTACAGTTAGGCATTTTACACAATATCGTGGCTTGTCGCTACTGCCGTCCCTCCATGCTCGCTGGTGTTTTCACGCTCACAATGTGGTGTAATGTTTGTGTGTGGCGCAGCACCTGGCCAACCCGCGGCACGACGAGTGGACCAAGTTCGTGTACACGCTGCAGGAGCTCCGCAACAACCAGGCCGACGAGGAGATGGACAAGCTGAGCCTGTCGGCCGCCAGCGGGCCTCCCTCCCTCACCTCGCTCACATCGCTCACCTCCGTGGCCTCAAACCCGCTCCGCTAGAGTTGCATTTCCAGTTCAATAATCGGGCAGCTTATTGTAGCACTCTGCAGACCATGGGTCCCGAACAACTATGTGAAAATCATATTAAAGCTTGAATAGATATGACCTTAAGGTGGCCCTTTCCAACGGGACTCATTCGCGGGCACGGTACAAAAAAGTGTTATTGCGCGCTGGGACCTTCTCTGTTTCAAAGAAAAAGACCGGCTAGGTGATTAGGAGGTTGCAACATATCCGCCACGCAGACAATGCGCACAGTGTTTGATTTGGTAAAATTTAAGAAAATTTTAATTACAAAATGACTTAATTGATTATAAATCTTCATGAAACAAGCTAGGTTTGATGAATAACCTTTTTTAGATGTTTTTGGTTTATCGTTGAGTAATTAAAGTAAATAAATAAATGAATTCCACGTCCAAACGTATTGTATAAAGTGTGCAAATATTTCGAACTTTAGGCCCTTGTAACTTCGAAACCAAACATCATTTTACAGTGCCAATGGTCATGAAACATCTAGTTTGATTAAATAATGCTGTTTTGAGTATAATTTTGGATTTCTGGCAAGAAATATATGCATGTTTTTCTTTCTCGGTTTTTATGGCGCCAGTTGAGCGGGTAGGCCCACCTTAAAGGCCCTCTAGTCACTAACGGCACTTTTATCATCTCTACTACTCAATATATATAATTTACGAATGCGATAATTATCAAATTTAAAGTAAAGAAAACCAGTTCATCGAACACTATATGACCCTTTGGAGGTACTACCTACAATACAATTATGAAACACCATGCATATTTTAAATTGTATAGTCAATGAAAAGTTTAACCTTGAGTACCCAGCTTCGCTCAGGAATTTATCTATAGGTTTTTTTCACGGGATAAAAATTGGCCCATGAACAGACACGCTTGCATTTAAATATTAATGAATAGTGATGTTGAATGGCTTGGTGGTGCGACTAGAGGGCATGTTATGTTGGATTATTTGAATGATTGGATAAGCTGGCGGTTATTATAATGTTATGCTGTATTATGTATATCGAGTTGTAGTTATTTATTGTATAGCTTGGATAGGTTATGGACTAAGCTTTATTAATATTATTTTGTAAACACAAATGAAATAAATTATATTTAACTAAGTATCAAATATAATTTTGGCAGTAACTTAATGGTGGTCACCTTTATTTATCTTGGGTGGGGTGACAATATTCCGTAATATTATGATTGTCTTATGGCCGCCACCGTTTCATCGCATAGTGAGGAAAATGTGGATGCCTGCTACTAAGATGGCGCCCTCTATTAACTCTATTACTCAGCTATTTATACATATAAAGATAGCAAGTTGGGATATGAAATTTATTCTTAAATGTTTGAAGCTTTTAATATTCGTACTAAATGGATAAATTTTATAACAAGTAAACGAAATAGGGCAACTACACTAGTCACCATTCGCACAAGGTTAGTATGTAAGTTCAACGAATGTGGCGACATCTACATCAACCAACAAAACCCACATGAATTCCTCCAGATAAGATGAGGGGTACCTAGAACACTGGAAACGTTGCCAACATGCCCATACCTGTAGCTGCAGGCAGGTAGACTTTGCTTCTTTGGAACACGTCTTGTCTTGTCTTTTTCCATACATACATTCCATCATGCTTCTCACCGGAGGATAGAACCTTCCTTGATTGAACGCCATATGGTACAATGCTTCCTCTACAGACGTGTATCTTTTCATACATGCTCTACGATTGCGGATGGTACGTACCTGACCATTGCCAAGTATTAAATCAACTGGTAATTTTAATATTTTGCATGTTGGCAAATTCTCAGTTTTACGTTTGGTTTGAACCCGGTTTGGTCACTGGTGTGCTGGCTTGGCTATCTAAGATTTGTGTTGTTATAGTCACCTAAATACATTATTTTATGAATAAATGATATTATTACAATTATTTAATGTATTACTTCCCCATCTCTTTGGACCGATTCTGCTCTTACAGCTTTGCAGTGGAAGTCTCCTAATGTCTGTCTATCTTAAAAAATATGTATTAAAAAGACTAAGCCCCGGTTGCACGAATAGACGGCCGAGTTAATCAATGTTCAAACACGTCACTTTTAGGGATCCGCCTAGAGGTCCTTCCATACTGACCACACAAAGTGACGTGTTTGATCATACTTTGACGTTGATTTTGATTTTTGTCCTGTCGTGCACTCGGCCCTAAGTCACAGGAATTTACCTATGGCGGTGCACACCTTACAGGGTCAAATTACGTTAAGATGCCCCACCAACAGGCTGAGTATTTCCTGCAGTAAAACAGTGCCAATAGAGGGAAGGTGTCAATAAATAATGTTGGCTAAAGCAAATTGTCTAGGCTCGTTCTACTTTGATGCACATAGAAAGGTTGGATGAATCTTTTATTCAATACAATACAGGTATATCTAGACAGAAAGCAATTATTTCAAAATATGTACATTGTTTTTTTTTTAAAACAAATTCCTAAATTATTAAATAAAATAAAATAATTGTATAATCAACTTATGTTATATTTGCTTCTTTAACCTAACAAGGTTGTCTATAAAACTAGATATGTTTTCAATTATAACAAGTGGACCGTTTCCTTTGTAAAATCATACTACAAATGGTAGATGCCTAACGGTTTACTAGTCATTGTTAATATTAAAATCAAACAATATAAGAAAATAAGGCATTGAAATATTTCATGGTATAAGTGGGTGCACTAATTGCACTAATCTTGGTACATTAAAACAGGCTGTGTAAGCAATGAGAATTCAGTTAGAGGTATTTTGGGACGAGGACTTGCCTTTCATGCGAGAGGTTATGGGTTCAAATCCTCGCCTCGGTCATGCACCACTTTCTTTCTCTTTGTGAGTTGGATATGTGCATTTCGGTACGAATGCGAGCTGTTCCATGGTTCAGAACTGTAGGTCCCCTTTCCCTACTAGGTGGTAAGGTCTGTGGGTAAGGTTAAGCCGCCCTGGTTGGTACCACCGCAATGGATCAAACTATGGTTGAATCGGAAATGAAAAATTGTCTGTGTTTTCCACCCAGTTCAATGTAGCTGTGCTCTTAAAGGGAAGGTTCTTGGCATGGCACCTAATTCCTTCGGGAATATGGTGTATGGGGCTTATATTGTGACGGTAGGTGTGTGGTATAAGTTATCCATGTCAGGTTGCATAAAAAATATTATTATTTTGAGGGGTGTATCTTCACTCAAACTTGTAACGTGTTGCCATTTGATTGAAGCAACTAGTATGGAACGAACTATATGCGGTTCACTAAAAGTGACGTGTTTGAACATTGATTAACTCAGCCGTCTCATGCATCGGGGCTTAATCCTGCGACTTCAGTTCAGTTTTGACTACCTGTGATCGAATTCTGTGCGTCGCAAGTAGCCATATTATTACGGTGCGCACAGGTGCGCGCCTGACGCCCGTTTTCACCACAAACATCCCAGTCATCTTTCGGTTACACCATGCACGCATGCGTGGCGTGAAATCAGGGGCTAGAGAATCAGAACTAATGCCGGCCGATAATGATGTATGTGTAATTATAGTTTACCCGTTTTTGACATTAAGAAAATGGGTGCGTTCGCGTTGCAGTATCAGAACTATTATTTTTATAGCCTCTGTATGTATACCTCTTAAAAATTTTGCACGGACCTGCAGGACTCAAAACTTTGCTATTGGCATTAATTTCTAACCATTGGTCCTGGATTAGTCTAAAACAAGATGCTCCATGTCACAGCTTGGTTTTGTAGAATAAATCAATGCTTCAATGTTCCCTTTCCAAGTTCCGATTAAACATGCGATTAGAGCACACATTTTGGCGGTAATTTTGATTTTTGATTTTTGCCTCTATCTTCGAACCCTTCGAACGTTCGTTCACTTCAGCGCGGCAGCGTCCGTTTTCTAATCTGCTAATCTGTCATCTACAGAGCTTGCAGAACATTAATTTTATCACATTCCTTACTAGGCTGTCTTGTGTGGTATCAAGGTGACAAGGCCGGAAACATTCCATTGTTTTTGTCTTTTGTTTCTTTCGGGCCCCCAGTTTCAACTCAGTGCCGTCCGTGTGAACTTCTGGGACAGTCTTTGCGTGCAGCTTGACACGATGTCGCCGGTACGCTACAGCCTCCACTACGAGGACTACTCGGAGCAGCTGATGTCGCGATTTGGAAAACTTCTGCAGCAACAGGCACTCGTGGACATGACCCTGATGTGTTCGACGCACACTCTGCGCGTGCACAAGGCTGTGCTCGCCGCATCCTCGGCCTATTTTGAGGTTTCCTGACCCTTATCCCTCATCCTCACGCATCCCACCACTCACCGTCTGTCTCAGTATAAAATGGTCTTCCACATCGAGGACTAGAAGGTGGGAATATTTTTGTCAATTCACATCCCAGCTTAAATATGATATTAGCTGCCTTGAAAATGTTTGCTAAGCACATGACTTGAGTAGGGAACATTACTGAGTAATGTTCTTCACATTTACAAAAGTACAGTAAGCATATAACGTAAGTAATGTTCTTACCAAACATCTAGTCATTTAGCCCTCAAGTGCAGCTGTTTCATTAAAATTTTAAATATATTGCCAATTAATGTCAAAACTCCTCAAAAATTCATTTCACACATTCATCAATTTTATGTAAAGAACTTAAGAAAAAAAGCTTTAGGTAAAGATACCTACTTTTACATAAAATTTGTTTACACATTTGATGTGATACATTTTGCAAGGCACATGAAGCATGCCTTTCTTATGATACTTTTAAGATTACCGCGGTCGTTAAACATGTTTGAAAAATGTTACAGCTTTTCACGCGGCGGGAAGAGACATTCTCCGACGTTTCGAGAGAATCAAGGAGGCATCCACCACGTTCGTACGCAGCAGACGACTGACAGCTAGGCTCGCCGTGGTTGTAAATCGTAGCTGGTAGAATTGTAGAATGTCTCTTCCCACCGCGTGAAAAGCCGTAACATTTTTCAAACATGCTTATCTTGATTGTCCTGCATTTAAGTCAGCACACGATGGTGTTCTGTAAAATTACATCTCCAATGTACAGGAAGTCCTCCAGAAAGTGGCCGGTGAGCCGCTGGTGGTATTAAAGATAAGCTTCAGCGTGTTGAAGTCTCTGGTGGAGTTCATGTACTGCGGGCGCACGGCATGCGGACACGACAGTTTGTCGGAGCTGCTAGCGGCTGCGCGCTTCCTCGGCATCAAGGGACTGTCGCGGGTCACCCGGGAGGGGCTCGGCATCACACAGCACGGTATCCTGCCTTTCACTCGAGGTGTACAAGCGGCTGCGACTAAATTGCTGTGAATTTATATGAAAATCCAATACGTTGAAATAATGGAATCATTTTTTTTTTAGTTTTATGAAAAACCAGTATGGGTGGCTGTGCTGCGGACGTGCTCAGAAAATCCGAAAACACCTCGCCTTGCAAAACATATGTTATTATCATTTCGCCTCATTTTATCGTAGCGAAAGCATCTTTTGCTATGATGAGATTGGAAGATGAGTTTGCATGCCTAGGACTTTTGAATATCTCCTGTCGATATGCTTCGGAAATGTAAAGAATAATGGTTGTCACTATTAAAACACCCGATTTATTTTAGTACTTATACATATAATTCAAAAACCTGAATCCAATCTAAGCAATGAAAACTTAATGTAAGTACTTTTTTGCTGGTGCGTGTCGCATCAAGTGAACGCTGTACTGAATTATCTTCAATATTGATTCCGCTCGTGCAGTAAAGTGCAGAACTTGCCAGGCCTGGGGTAAGTGCGTGTGACATATTTTGCAGTCATTTGTTGCTTGCAGAGGAGATCCCGGAGTTCCCTGCGCCGGTGGTGATCAACCGGCCGCCGCCGCCGTCCGGCTCCACGCATGCCCCCGCACACCCTCACATGCATGCGCAGGTAAGCCCGGGACTCTGTATACCATGTTCTATACTTCATTCTTCAGACCCGAGTATACTAGAGTGTCATTATGTAACTGAATGTATGTAAGTTTTATCTTTACGCTGGTATGTGGAGCAGGGAGCTTGACGATTCGAGCATCACATTGGCTCCATCTTCAGGAAAAAATTCCCGTCGCAACAAACATAGGCACATTATTGACTACCTTCTGCTCTGTTCGATTTCTGTTAAATAACGTAAATGATGTTACGGTAGGCACGACATAATAAACAAGAGATTTTCAGCAAAAAAAATACCAATTAATGTTATCCATACTAATATTATAAATGCCAAAGTAACTCTGTCTGTCCGTTTGTTGCATTTCACATCAAAACCGCTGAACCAATTTTTATTAATTCCTTTGACTAAGTCCTTCTCCAAGGTCCAGACGTTTCTTTTTTTTATGAAAAACCGGTATGGGTGGCTGTGCTGAGGACCAAAGGTGCTCAGAAAAGCCAAAAACACCCCTGCCTCGCGAAACCACGCTCAGCGAGGCGCCATGCCAGCGGATTTGCGGACTATGGCTGAGCTATCGAGCTTATTCAAATTACGCTTGAAGACTCCCAGGTTATAGGTATGAGGTAGGTATACTATCTGGACATTGGAGATTTGTGACTGGCAAAATATGTTTGCCAGTTCTTATGTGCATGGAAGTATGCGACATTTATATCTTTGACATAGACCTAGCATAACGATTCTTGACATGTTTAAGTGTAGGTTACCTACCTATGAATGCAATAAAACAATACAATACATAGGATACCTTTTGTGGCAAAAATTTAACTAATAATGATAAGTTTGTATGTGGAACTCATAACATCCAGAAAATAATTCAGCCCGACATCAGTCAAAAACGACATTGACCCGAACAGAGCCGGGTACCGCAGCTAGTAAGAAATTAGTAATTCATAACATTTAGATAACAATACAAGTGGTCTTTATCTGTGTTTACTTTCACAAAGAAGGGGCTTTAAATGTAATATACTATAATATAAATATACATTACAATATTTTTAGGGTCTAGTACCCAAAGGGTGCCAAACGGAACCCTATAACTAAGCCTCCCCTGTCCGTCCGTTCGTCCGTCTGTCACAGGGCTGTATCTCATGTACCGTAATAAGTAGACAGCTGACATTTTCACAGAGTGTGTATTTCTGTTCTACAATAACGACAAATATTAAAAATAAAAACCAAATAAAAATTAATTAAGACTCACTTGCATGGCGTGTTTTTTTTAAGGTGACTACATTGGTACGCTAATACCAGCCAACGTCAAGATATTAGCCCAACACACTGCATTCCCAAAGAAATTAGGTGCCATTTCTTGGCCTCAGCCCTCTACAGGAACGAAGAGAATGGGGAGATCTCGTTGAAACATTTATAATTATGAACTCTTAAAGCGCTCCCAATTTACAATATATTTTCACCCTTGCTAACACTAAAAAAACTGTCACGGCACTCAAAAATCTGTATCACAATTGGTCAAATTGGTAAC
Organism: Incurvaria masculella; assembly: GCA_946894095.1. Taxonomy (NCBI): domain Eukaryota; kingdom Metazoa; phylum Arthropoda; class Insecta; order Lepidoptera; family Incurvariidae; genus Incurvaria; species Incurvaria masculella. The sequence goes on from OX335651.1 coordinate 20,739,637, forward strand.
CTCGACAACACTTTTTTGCCTACAGAGTCTACCCAGTGAAGTTGTAAATACTGTATCCGTAAATTATTTTAAAATTAAACTGGACAATCATAAAAATAATTACTATATGTGATATAGGCACATCAGCTTAAAGCTGCTAGCCTATTAATAAAAATATAATATAATTTCATAACCTTCCCTTCATGAAGACTGCTGCATTGAACTGGATCCAATGCGATGGTACCAGCCCGCTCGTATTGGTACTTAACCACCTTAGTAGGGGAAGAGGACCCACAGTTTTACATGGATTCCGAACCATAGAACACCTCGTATTGTTGACAAAATTAACTTATCCAATAGAAAGAATAAGAAAGTGGTTCATAAACGGGTCAGGAATCGAACCCAAGAACTGTCGCATGGACTCCCGCCCTGGAGACAAGACATTATGTTGTGATGTTTGTTTGAAGCATTTGGTAGAAGTTTGAAATTTACTTTCACCGCTACCGTTGCGACTAAGTGATGTGAATGTTGTCAGGAGGGTGGGGAGCCCCAGCCGTCCACGTCTCGAGCCGGCGGTGTCGCGTCCGATTACTTCCTCAAGGTCAGTATTGTCCCACTCTAAATATTCTGCTGTAATCAGCTAATTCTAGCATACAGGCCTGCCATTGACATAACGTTATCCACCAGTGTTCACTCACTATTTTATTTGACCGCTTAACTAAATTTGTTGACTGGCAACGGACGCCCAGCATCTGCTGTCCCTTGACAGTTCAGAAATATTCAATTCCTGCAAAAGAAATGACTTTTTTTAAACTATATTTCTAGTATAGGGTCAAATATATATGTCTCAAAAAATATCATCAAAGTAAATATAATCTCAGAGATCTGAGCATAAAACCTTTTTTTCGATCATTTGTAACATGTCTGTATTATTTTTTTGCGCTGATGAAACATGATGATGTATCAATAAAACACATTTTTCGCACATTTTGTTGTTTGAACGGTTTTGACGTATTGAAGTGACGATGATCGTATTAAGGCCGCGGTTAGGGTAACCTCGGACTACCATTTGCTAGCTACTCGATAGGCTTGGCGTTTTCACCTAACTTTGAAGCTCCATAAACGCCAGTTTAGGAGAGGACTCGGAATGCGGGCTCGGGACTGAACACACAATGTTTCATTTAATGTGCGTGCAGACGGACGCGGAGACATGCCTGCCGATGCACTGCGTGACCCGGCGGCCGGACGCGGCGGTTCGTGCGCCGCTGGAGGCGGGGGGCGACGCGGCGGCGATGGGCGGAGCTTATGGGCAGCACCCTCGCACTGTCAGGCCGCGCCGTGGCCGACCCAGCATGCGGGTAAGATCTTTGTGACGTAACTTGGTGTAGTTTGACTACCAAAAAGTTTAAATAAATGAAATGAAATGAAAATGAAAATAAGAAACTACACAACCCTTTTTTTGTATTAGAACTAGACATCAGTGGCTTGCCTAACTGTCATGACTCCGTCACATCAAATTTCAGAACACTTTCTAACTAGGTTTGGTGGATAATTACATCAGACTACCAGAGGAAATAATAAGTGCATCGTAAGTAAATGTATTAAAAAACAAACTGGATATTTACTTTGAATCAAATAATGAATAGACAAGAAAATATATAAATGACTGCAAGTGCATAAAAAGAAGTGCAAGCATCAACATGATGTTGCTAGTGCATATTCAATATAATAATAATTAGGTGCCATGCCAGGACCTTCCCTTTATTTCACGACAACTTCATTACAAAAAACGGCTATTTTAATCATAAATATATATTGTTTATTTATTGTTGTTTATTGTTTATTCATCATCCATAGACAGTACACTGCACTCGGATTTGTCATATTTTATCATTAGCCAGTTCGGGGAAATCCCAGCGAAGAAGAACTGGAAAGAAACTCCGCTGGTTTTTTTTTTTTCAACGTCCACTTAGTCTAAATTTACAAAAGTATTTAGACTCACAGATAAACACGCTAAATTAATATGAATTGACGAGAATCAGCAATTCATGTCATATGCAACAGTTCATGACAAATATCAGTTTATTAGTAAAGACCATGCCCGCCATCTAGAATGTTGCCAATTGGAGCAAGCCAGTCCCCACAAACAGCACCCGTTCACGAGCATCACGCCAGGCACAGCCATCGCCTCTATCAACCATATTTTAGGGAAAGAGGAGACCTGAACCCAGCGTCGCCGCAAGTAGGGACCTTAAAGCGATGCACTACTCCAGTGGCAACATGAAAAAGTTGTGAAAGCTCTGTACGATTTAGTTTTAATACGATTATTTCTGTCATGAACTACTACAGTGACCTGTAAACAAAGAGTCAAAATACAAAATACATTATTATTCTTACAGCTAAAAAAAAAAAAAACTATATATATGTTCTCATAGCCACTGTACAAATAATTTTAACTAACAGTCATCAGAATATTGTGAAACCACGTCCTAACTACTTTAAGGCAGACTTTGAAGCAATAAATACATCACTGAGAAAGGTGAACATCGCAAATAATGAACACACTGAAGTCATTGCTTCATGGGATGAGTTTAGATCAACAACTAAGCAAATACTGAGCACCCACATACCTATATCTAAGCCAAATAAGGTATCGGAAAACAAACCATGGATTAACAAAGAAATTATCTATCTCGCTGACAAAAAGAAGAAATTGTGGAAACTCTACCAGCTGAACAGATCCGCTGAGGCATATGCCGCTTATCGTGAGATAAATAACAACACTGTAGCCATGACAAGGCGAGCCAGGCAAGTGTTTGAAACACAAATAGTAGACAATGGACCCAAGGCTTTCTACGGATATATTCGTAAGCAGCTCTCATCAAAGGTAGGTATTCCACCGGCTCTCCGCGCACAGAACTCCGAAATTGTAACTGACAACCAAGAAGTATCTAACATCTTTGCACAACAATTTTTAAAATCATATGTTCGCGAGAGCAATGATGTTATGCCTAAAATATGTATACCGAGAATTGAAAGCTCTTTAGAAACAGTAGAGTTCAGCGCTGTTGCAGTAAATAAAGCCTTGAACTCATTTAGAGATAACACTGCAATGGGTCCAGATGGGCTCCCAGCAATTTTTCTCAAAAGGTGTTCTGCTGAACTCAGCAACAGACTAGCACATATAATGACTCTGTCCTTTGAAAATGGAAAGCTGCCGACAGACTGGAAAGAGGCTATAGTAACACCCATATACAAAAAGGGTGACAAACTTGATCCCGCCAACTATCGTCCAATCAGCCTGACAAGCATAGTGTGCAAGATTATGGAGAAAATTATAACTGAGAAAATAAGATCATTTCTGTCACAGGAGAATGTAATTTTGGACGAACAACATGGATTTGTACCGAGACGGTCAACAGTGACCAACCTGCTTGAGTGTTTAAATAAATGGACACTTGAATGGGACGAAAAAAATCCTATTGACGTGATCTACCTCGACTACGAAAAAGCGTTTGATAGAGTGCCCATTAAACGGCTTTTATTAAAGTTAGAGCACTTTGGGCTCCGCGGAAATCTCTTATTGTGGCTCAAGGACTTCCTTAAAGACAGAACGTTCCGTGTCCGAGTAGGAGAAGAAGTTTCTGACCCATACAATGTCCTCAGCGGTGTGCCGCAAGGATCCGTGGTGGGCCCGGTCATCTTTGGTTTATTCCTTACAGATTTAAGAGCGATAATTAAACTTAATTTCTCGCTCTATGCTGATGACACTAAGTTCTTTGCAAACCCAATAATAGCTCAAAATCAAATACAGTGTACTTTGGACGACATCATTGAGTGGACAAGAGAGTGGTTACTGTCACTAAATGCCAGTAAATGTACAGTGCTGCACATCGGACCCAAAAATCCACACCTACAATACTTCATTAATGGCAATATTGTGGAAGAAGTCACATCTCAGCGCGACCTTGGTGTTACGATAGCAAATAATTTCAAATGGGAAACACACATAATGGAAGTTGTCAAGCGGGCTAACTCATCGCTCTACATGATAAGAAAAGCTTTCTCTTACATAACCGCTGAACTATTTTTAAAACTTTATAAAACATATGTCCGCCCTATTTTAGAATATGCCTTTCAGATCTGGAGCCCATACCTACAAAAAGACATCGATATTTTAGAACGAGTCCAGAGGAGAGCTACAAAAATGATTGTGCATCTAAAGCATCAGGAATATGAGCAACGGCTAAGGGCACTAAAGCTCACACCTCTTCATGAGCGAAGGCAGCGTGGAGACCTCATCGAAGTCTATAAGATCCTCAATAATTACTACAGTACCTCCAAGCTCAACGAAATGTTTGCAATAAACACATTGACTCACCTTAGAGGACATAGCCTAAAGCTGAACCACTCTTCATCAAGGACAAACCCCAGAAAACATTTTCTTTGCAACAGAGTTGTACACTCCTGGAATCAACTACCACAGGAAGTCATAAGTGCCAAAACAGTTAATGGGTTCAAAAATTTACTAGACAAATATAAATATGAAAATAGACCATAAATAAACGAACAAAAAACAAACAAAAAAAAAAAGTGCACTCAGTAGTTCTAAAACCTGATATGCACGCATCAGCTTATAGCTGCTAGTGTTATAAACCAAATAATAATAATAATAATAATAATATTACACTTTAAATGCTACCACCTACAGAAAATTAAGAATACAATGGTTTGAGAGCAACCACATACGAATAATAAGAATAAAATATATTGTTACAACCACACACCATCTGCGTAAGCATAGCTCAACTACAAAACCGAAGCGCGCAAAGTAGTTCCTTTGGCGCAGTCAACAGTTGGCGCAACCTCCATTGTGAGCGGATTGTACAATTTCTGTCCTCTTATATGTATATTCAACTCATCGGCCTGCTCAAATGAGAGAAAGTTCAGGAACAATCGAGGGATTCTCGAAGTAGATAGTTCTTGACTAGTGCGCCACGCGGGAACGCTTATAATTGGTGGCGTGTTCTGGAAGGGGTCTCCACCGATATAAAAGACGCCCGAGCGCTGAGTCATTTTCGAGATGCGAAGCAAAGCGATACCAAGAGATAGTAAACTAGCAGACAAGTGAAACAGTTCAACTAGAGATATTGTTTGTAGTTTCGTGTTTCAACCAACAAACAACGTGGAATAAAACTGTTTATTTATACTTGATAATTATGGTACCAATCCGGACAGGCTTAAACCCTACCACATGCATGTTTGCGGCGAGGATTTGAACCCAGACCTCTGAAACGCTAGGCAAGTCCCCGCGCCACTAGGCTACGAGTGCCTAGGCTAGGCTAGGATGATAATTTGTTTTATCCGACACGCACATGGCAGATTTAGTTTTCTGGTGCACGTAAGTGACGCGTCGCGTCCCGGCGCAGGTGGCGCAGCGTGGGCGCGGCGGGGGTGGCGGCGGTGCGGGGTGGGAGCGGCGCGGCGGGGCGGCGGCGCGCGCGGGGGAGCGGGTGCCGCTGCGGCAGGAGTGCGACTCGCGCCACGCCGCCCACCGGCTCAGCTCGCTCCACAACTCTCGCATGCAGGTACACGTGCACACACACATACACACAGCTAGTGGACCCGGCACGGACCCCGGGGGCCTTTGAAAGTGACATTTGTGTCTTTTTGTGAACCGCATAACAATGTGAATAAGGATTAAAAAATGGTATCTGGGATAAAAGCAGCCTGTAATGGCAATTTTGTGCCACTCATTAATATTATCATTCTTTAAAGAATAATACCATCTTGATATTAACAATATTTTTTTCCATGGGTGTCCTCACACCGTGGTTTTCTTTCATATCTTTAGTTATATATGAGATATGAATGAATGGTTTACTGTTTAATGGTTACTACTTTTGAGTTATTCATATGAGATTATATAATCTACATTGAATCATTGTAATTATTATTTTTATAAATATTAGATTTTTAGATAATGAAACAACCTAGCCTCCGATGGAGAACCTCCCTGCGGGTCCGACTCGAACCTGGCCAATTTTTACGAATAATAATTATTATTATTTGGTTTATAACACTAGCAGCAAGCTGATGCATGCATATCAGGTTTTAGAACTACTGAGTGCACTTGTTTTTTTTTTGTTTTTTGTTTTTTGTTTATTTATTTATGGTCTATTTCCATATTTATATTTGTCTACCATAAACGACACATACACAGCACTCGTCAATGTGACACACATCTTTATCTTTTATAAGTAGTTGTACACTGTATTTGGCTTGAATTTCTGTATTTATTATTTAACAATCAATTGTTTAGTTTTTAAGCTGTTGGTGTACCTAATAAAATAAAATTAATGGCTTTCGCATGTAAGACAGTGCCCACAATTACGTTTCGCCAGGAATATATGGCGCAGGTGTCTCTGACGCAAGCCGTGGAAAGCATCTGTGGGCCGGAGCGGGCCGAGGGCTACGAGTTGGCGGCGGCGGCGACAGAGGGCGCTGCTCCCGCGCTCAGCAGCGCCATGTCGCAGTATGTGAACGCACTGAAGAGCGCCGGCCTGCCCACCGACCTGCCCATTGTGTTCGAGACGGGCGACGGCTCCTACGTCAATGTGGACGAGCAGGTACGGACGGCAGCTCTTCGTTCTCATTTGAACCTGTACAATGTGACCTAAGAAATTAGAAGTAAAGAGATGAATGATTTTGCTCTATCCGTCTTATTTTGCACAGGCCAAAGACACCAATACGCATCATGTGACCAAAACAATGCAGTGGGGAGAGTAGATTACTTTTTTTATGCAACCTGACATAGTTGGATAATACCACAAAACTACCGTTATGATGTTATCCCAATACACCACATTCCCGAATTAGGTGCCTTGCCAGAACCTTCCCTTTATGAGCACGGCTAAATTAAACTGCATGGAAAACACGAACAATTTTTCATTGTCGTTTCGACCACCGTTTCATCCAATGCGATGGTACCAACCCGGGCGGGCTTAAACCCTACTACCTCGTAGTGGAAGGGAACCTACAGTTTTACATGGATTCCGAACCATAGAGCAGATCGCATTTGTGACGAAATGCACATATCCAACTCGGAAGGAGAAAGAATGTGATGCATGAACGGGGTGAGGATTTGAACCCAGACCTCTGGTAGGCTAGGCAAGTCCTCGCGCCACTAGGCTACGAGCGCAACTGGGAGCGCATGGACACCTAACGATCGCTCCCAGCCCTTATATTCAAATTCAAATACTTTAATCACCCACAACACACGAAAATACAAAGAACACCAATTAATCAAGTAAAGAGAAAAGTAACACAAGTTATATTCAATGTACAATTGTTATCATTTAGACCTCGAGGCTTATAATGTGTTGCACTGAAATGGTATGCTCTCAGCTGGTACGCAGCAACGCTGCGAAGCTGGTTTTCAGCGCATCCTTTTCCATAGTCCTTTAACACATGAGTAGCGGGTGTGTGTGTGTGTGTGTGTAGAAGAGTGTCAATGAGAGAAGGTGTGTATGGGAATGAGAGCTTGGGTGTGCGTGTAAATGAGGAAGAAGGGAGTAGCGAGCAAATTAAATTTTTTCAAAAGATAAAAGGTGTATTGGCATTTACGTTTTTTGTCTCGTCATAATATAATCCCTAACAATTTTTTTAAAAAATATATTTTTGACTATATTCATTCCCTAGGGCCCCTACTACGAACCCTATCGAGTAGGGGCTATCGAGGAGGCGATATCGCCTATTAAAAATATTGTATGCGTTATGGTATCGAAAGCACTGTCGATACCAACTGTCAAACGCATACAATATTTTTGATAGGCGATATCGCCTCCTCGATAGCGCCTATGTACTCGATAGGGTTCGTAGTAGGGGCCCTGCAGGTTAAGATCACAAGTACTTTAAGATCATGACATGTTTGCTAAATGCACGCTCGTGTGTCTCGTGTGACAGGTATTGATGGATATGGTGCAGAGCAGCGAGATACAGTACGAGGTGGTGGAGCGGCCGATCAGCCTGGAGGCGGCCGCGCGGCCCGGCCAGGTCAAGAGCATCGACGACCTGACGCGCTGCATCGAGCAGGGCGCCATGCGCTCCTTCTCCCAGGTCCCCGCTCTTCTCTGTTTGCCTCTGTCTGAAGGACTTGTGTTAAGCGCGGCATATGGCGTTTTTTTTTATGTGACTGGACATGGATGGCTAATACCACACCTTCAGTCATGGTATTAGCCCAACACACCCCATGGGAACTAGGTTCCATGCCAGGACCTTCCTTATATTGCACGGCTACATTGAACTGGATGGAAAATACGGCCAATTTTCATTGCCGCTTCGACCATCCTTCATCCAATGCGATGGTACCTGAAATCGTTATCAATACATTTTAGTCTTTATGATTTCTCTAGTTTTCCTTAAATAAAGCATGGACCTGTGCATTTATAGATTGTTTAGGGACCGGGAGAAAAAAAACCCGGACAATAATCCTTTTTTGATGGTAAATAAGGGGTGACCCACTGATTCTTTATCGATGAAATTTCTTAACTTTTTCTTAATATTTCAAAGTAAAACTTAAAACATAACTTCATATCATTATTTTGAAGCCACACAGTGATTTAGAAATTTGACCAAAAAATGAAGTTTCAGTACATACTGTATGAAACGATTTCGGTCTCATTCCTCAGTTGACTCTATGTCTTTACATTCCAAGCCTATGGTGGTTACACCCCGGATGATGTGTGCGGCCGCAGGAGGAGGGCGGCGGCCTCAGCGCGATCCTGCCGGACAGCGCGGAGCCGTACTCGCTGCCGGAGCCGCCGGCGCGCGCCGACCGCGCGGAGCCGCCCGACGGCGACCCGTTCGGGCCGGCCGCGCTCGCCGACGTGACCAAGTACTGCGAGGAGCACTACGGCGTGTCGCCCGGCGCCGCCGCCCACCGCGCCGGCGACTGCTTCGAGTTGGAGCTGGCGCGCGGCGCGTACCGCGGCGACGCGCTCGACTGTCTCGCGGATGCCGACGATCGCTTCGGTGGCATGCTCAAGTTTCACGACAGGCCGGAACCGGAACCGGAGCCGGAACTGGAGTCGCAGCCGGAGCCGGAGCCGGGGTCAGACGTTGAGGTCTGATATAGTGCTGAAATTTTCCCCTAATATATCCCGCAAACATTTCTTTACAAATAGAGTTGTAGAGATATGGAACAAGCTCCCCGAAGACGTTATTAATGATAACTCAACCAATCAATTCAAAAATCGTTTGGACACTCATTTTAAAAGAAAATAAAACAAAGAACCAAATCCATATTACAATGGCAATTGACTAAAAATAATCTAAAACAAATAAATTAAAGTGTTACCAAATACTACTTAAATAACTTTCCACATGACGGTCAACTTAAACGAATGAAAAATAAGATTAAGACATATCAGCTTAGGCTGCCTGTCTAAAATAAATTAAGCATATGGCGTACGCCAGGACCTCTTAAGGTGCGCGACAACGCCCATGGGCTTTCGAACTTTTAAGGGGGCCGCGAAAACCATGCCGGCCGGCCAGGTGCTTCTTCACACCATGTTTGAAGGATCCCAGGTTGTAGTTTGGGGGAAATAATTCGATACATTCCATAGTTTACCGACCCTATACAATAAAGGACCGAAAGGATCGGTTGGTTCTGATTTTTTTAATGTCTCCATTGAATGGGTCCATTTCCTGCCTGTTCCGCGTTGCACAATAGTAGAAAGGGGGCCGAGGGATAGCTTTATGCAGCTCCGACATTATTATTATATCATTTATATCACTGCAGCTTTTATGGGGGCCGTCACAAAAACTTTGGAATTTCGATTTGAGTAATAAGGATTTTTTCTTCATATACTTTCTATATCCGAAGTGTCTGCTACGTATCCCGAAACTACCTGTATATTATAATAACATAAAAAAAAAAATTATCTCGGTAACTTAGATTCTTAAAATTACTTTTTTGTCTTGGAAAAACTTGAGGATTACGCTGCCGAAATTTATATAGCAACACCTTTGCATCAGCCTGGTATTAATATTTAAATGCTTTAGATTATTATTTATTTTTATCATCTCTTCACTCTCTATACCTCAAAGGTGAGTAGGAGAGAATGACCCGTGGCATTGTGCAAATAGTGCACTCAACCAGTGACATACACGCATCAGCTTTAGCTGCTAGTGTATATAAATAAATAAATTGAGTCCGCCTTTTATAGCCCTTATTAAAATGTAAACAATACATTCTTTTATTTTATCAATAAGATGGTGCGGCTGCCCGAGCTTGCGGCGCCGCCCGGGGAGCAGGCGGCGCACGAACCGAGAGCCGGCGCAGAGGTGCCGGGCGAGCGTGGGACCGCCGAGTCGGATGCCGGTAGCGAGATCGAGAAACTCATCGACAAGATTAAGGCGGAGAAGCTGACGGAGGGTGGCGCGCCGCCCGCGCTGTCCGCCGCTGCCGGGGGGGCGGGGGGTGGGAGGCGGCCCAAGCGACGCGCCTCCCACCCCCCGCCTGGCACGCTCCCCGCCAACGACTCGAGGTGTCTCCGGAGCAAAGTCAAAAAGAAATTGTGATATTCAGTTGATATACATTCATATACCACCCCCTAGTTAAATATATGATTTGGGAAAGTTTGATTTTGGTTTCCTTTTTTCTTATGCTTTTGTTCCTTTTGCTGTGTTATTTTAATAGAGTTGGATATTATTACCAAGTCTTAATTTGCATTCGTCAGTTTGCTCATAAACAGATAACTGTTTACCTGATTTTGATGCAGGTTGTATCTATATCAAATATTGTAAATTTTCAAATGGAGAAAAACTCTCGTCTGCAAACTTCCGATAGATGTGGAGGCCCCTACAAGAACCAATTAAGAATTAAGGATTCAACTGTTAAAAAATGCGTAGCAGCAAACATCTGCTTTAGAAGCATGTCCAGACCAAAATATTTTAATGATTATTTAAAAAAAATATATGCAACCATGCAAATATCGCTCCATAACCTTAAATGAAGAACAATAACTGTTTTAAGGTGGCCCAACCCGCTCAACTCCCCATACAAACGGGGAAATCACACCCATATTTCTTAGAGATCCCAATTTTTGCTCAAAAGAGCTTTATTTGATCGAACTAGATGTCTGATGACCGATGGCATTGTAAAATTGTGTTTGGTTTCTAAGTTATAAGGTCCGAAAGTTCGAATTTTTCGCGCGTTTTATACAATAACTTTGGTGGTTTATTACGCAATGATAAAGTAAGAAAATCTTAATAAGATTAGTCATCAGACATAGCTTATTTAATCAAGATTTATAATCTATTTGGTTTTAGTTAGATTTCTTACTACAGCGGTCGTGGTTTACTTTTAGCTATAAGTCGTTTTGAAACAAAAAATTTCGTAAATCTTACCAAATCATACACATTATCTTTTTTGTGTTTTATCACCTCTCAAAATTTACAATTTGCAGCCGAATGTATAGAACAGGCTCTTAATACCATGTCATGTTTGTTAAATAAAATAGGACTACGACTGTCTGAAACAAAAACTGAATTTTGCGTTTTTGCAAGGGGAATCCGGAGAAAACCAATTAAAATCGCTGTTAATGGAAACGATTTGGCACGGAACACCTGTATTAGAGCTTTAGGATTATGGTTAGATCAAAGTTTAAATTGGAAAAATAATGTAAAAGAAAACATTTTAAGAACAGGAAAATATTTGGATATTCTTAAAGTACTAGCTGGGTCTTCGTGGGGAATACATCAAACACATTTAAGAAGATTATATATAGCTCTTATACGTAGCCGTCTTGACTATGGATGCTTTCTGTATGGAAACTGTGCGCAGTCAAACCTCAGGAAATTATCTGTCCTACAAAACAGAGCCTTACGAATAGTTGGCGGTTATGTTAAAAGTACTCCAATTCATGTGATGGAGAGTGATTTGTGCGTGCAACCACTACATGTAAGATGCAGTTATTTGGCAATGAAGTATTTACTCAAGAATAAAGCGTGTACGAACAGCCCTCTAAATAAGTTATTGGAAAAGTTAGCGTCGACTCTAGATTCTCAGTATTGGAATAACCATAACTTTCCGATACTGGCGTCAAGCTTTGCTAAATTGAAGAATATTGACATTGAAAACAGTCCTGTCCTACCAATGTTCTCGCTAGAAACATGGGTAACCAGAATTCCAATTAGAAAATGTGTGAATTTTAATTTAGAATTTATTAATAAGTCAAAAAAGGAATTTAGCACCACTGTATTAAAAAATAAGACCAAGATTATAATTGAAACATGTTACAAAAAGTACTACAAGTTATATACTGATGGATCTATTGATGTAAATGGTATAGGATCTTCGTGGTGGGATCCCAATTCTGGCATTGGATTGGAACTAAAGATAGATGGACAAGTACCAATAATGGCGGCCGAACTCATAGCAATTTCCGAAGCCCTTTCGTACAGCTTATCTCTAAATGCAAAAAATATAGTCATTTTGACCGACTCTAAAAGTGCACTTCAACACTTGGTTTATTGTACGAAGGGGACTCGGGGAAGGCCTATTGCTTACACAATCATAAAAATATTTATGGAACTGATATCAATCGGAAAAAATGTTAAATTTCAATGGATTCCATCCCATGTAGGCATAGAAGGCAATGAAAAAGCCGACGAGTTAGCAAAAAGAGCTACGTGCTCAAATGTAATCTACACCACCAAGCCTTTCTTCACTGACGTTCTGCCGAAAGCCAAAGGAATATGTAGACAAATGTGGAAAGAACACTTTGACAGGAGGTCTGTGGAGAGGGGAATTTGGTACAAAACGATTGTATCTGAACCACTCTGTATCCCTTGGTTTAGCAGTGTTCATCTGCCTAGAGAAATCATTACGATTGGCTTAAGACTCAGATCAGGACACACTCCTCTAAATAGAATGGGACATATGATGAAGAAACTGGACTCTCCAAATTGTTCTGCCTGTGACAAGCCAGAAGATCAATTTCACCTATTTGTGGAGTGTGTTCTGAACGAGAGGCTTCGACTGGGTCTTGAAAAAATATTGTCTACGGATAGAATGAATTTATTTTTTAAGATACACGAATCATTGGGAAAGCCCTGGTCAAACGAGTTCAGAGAAGTTGTATATTTTTTCAAGCTGTCATTGGCTCTAAGGAGTAGCTGATAGCTTGAAGTAATTATTATACTTATAAAGTCACTATGGGGCTGGCATAGTCGGTGACGGCTTAAGTCCCAAATAAACAACTAGATAAAAAAATAAAAAAAAACTTTTTTGTGGACATGTTGCATCTTCCTCATCACGGAGCCGAGTCGTATTCACTACGTATAATATTCACAACGTATAATAGTATTTTTTTCCAAAAAATTAAAACCATGCATATCGTATAATATTCACAACGTATAATGTTATACGTTGTGCATGAATAAAGTTTAAAAATAAAATCAACTCTGCATCATGCAGAACGTATAATAGTCACAACGTATAATATTCCTAACATGTATTCACAAAAAAAGAAAACCATGCAGAACGTATAATATGCCAAGAAGCACTACATAAAGCGCCCTAATAACGATACATTTAGGGCTGAAATTGCTACGAATCGATATTTGCTACAATTTAGAAAGGCCACCTTACGCTGATTGAGACGGTCGAAACGACACGTGCGAGTATACGTTTTAAAAGTATATACATAAGGGCGCTTATCGTATTAAAAGTTTTTGGATTATATGATATGCATGGTTTTCTTTTTTTGTTAAATAAAGATCATCATAGTATATGTTGTGACTATTATACGTTATGCATGGAGAAATAAGTAATTTAATTTTTTAAACTTCTTCATGCACTACGTATAAAATTATACGATCTGCCTATTATACGTTGTGCATGGTTTTAAAATTTTGTTAAAATATGACATTATACGATCTGCATATTAGACGTTCTGCCATTCCCCCACGGAGCCTGTCTTTTTCTTTGAAACAGAGAAGGTTCCAGAGCGCAACTGCACGGTTTTGTACAGTGCCCGCGAATGAGTTAGTCCCACCGGGTTGGGCCACCTTAACTTCGCCAAATGAATATGATTGTAAGCTAAGCATTATACAATACAATCAAATAATGTATAATCTTTCTATATGAGATGAACATTATTCATATAACTCATTGAAGCAACATTAAAGTTTGCATCGCTTTTTGTCCTGTTAAATGTCAGTGCTGCGTAGACATAACTGGCAGGATATTCACTAAAGTTAGATGCTTTTGCCATTTCACTAAAGCGCTTGTATACCTCAATTCTCTCGTAGCCATAATGAGATATTAAAAAGCAGAACGAATCTGTGAAAATGACAATTTTCAGCTGTTGACACAATAACAATGAAACAGGACACATGTCTAAGTTATATCATCACGATCGGTAATCTGATAATTCTATTATTATCAGTAATATGTAAGTTCTATCATCACAATTGGTAATCTGAATATGCTATTATGATCGATAATGTGTAAGTTCTATGGCGACTATCAGTAATATGTAAGCCATCTGAGATAGCTAGATTTTTCCAATCAATTATAGGTTGAATATGACAGAAATCAGGGAAAAGAGACTGTTTTGGTCAGACTTCAGTCATAGAAAACAAGTGAACTGGTTACTTAGTCACTTGTTTTATCTGTATTAGAAAAGAAAACCATTTTCATTCATGTGGGACAAGATTTATGAAAAACATTTCCATAGACAATACAATTTTACAAAACACAGATAAGGCAATTTTCAGCTGAGACCTGTGAATTTGTACATTTTTACAATTCCCACCTCAAAATTAAAGTAAAATTAAATGAAATGTTAAGAAAAATACACTCAAATAAAATATCTAAATAATAAATTATGGCTCGGATTACCTGTGTAAAACTAAAATTCCTAATAGAAGTGCTCATTTTCGAAATAAGTAGGTATGTAAAATTCAAAAGATGGCAGCTGCATTTTGATATGTTACACATTACTTAAATGTGTATAGTTTCTTAGAATACTAACAATATATAAAACACACTTCTCTTATAACTACATACTATAATTATTGTCAACAGTAAATATGTAAAAAAAACAAAGATGTGCTAGTAAAAAATTTAAAATTGTATAGTGTATAAAATGCATTATAGCTGTGCTAGATAAAAACAATATTACACGGACGCAAAAATATCACAACTATATTATAGTGTCTTATAAAACTGAATATACGAATTTGATTGCTTTTGCTTTGCTTAAAGACCATACAAATTATACATGGCAGCAAAATCAAAATAACCTTGAGATTCTTAGAGATTCTTGTCCAAAGGAACAGTATAAGGAATGATAAAAAAAGCTGTGATGTTAAATTTATGCTTCAGACTTACCCTTAACCCCTAAAAACTAATAACCTTCATTTGTACATATATTTTGAGATAAAAAAAATCCTTAATAACGATAAAAAATACTTCATACTGCGACAAATCAAGAACTTAGAAAACTTACTATTTAATCAAGACTCATCATTATTGTAGAAAGCTTACTATCCAGGAAATGGTCATCAAAACGACTTTTATCGTGCAGTTGTAAAGCACTTTTCTAAGTGGAATACTGCCCAAAACAACTAGAGTAACATATATGTTAAATATGGTCTGAAAATAGTACTATAAGAGGAAAAAAATATGTCATTTAATTCCTTAAAATTTGTTTACAACTCGCAGAACTTGAAAGCTGAAATTCAAACCCATCATACCTTTCTTTGTTTTTCGTCCTTACTTATTTACCTTATGAATTAAGAAACTATCCAAATATTGTTCCTCTTATTGCTGTAATCAGTATACAAGGTGTCCACGGTTGAGTATGGAACAGTATCCCATAACACCGGAAAGGAAAAAAATATATCTAATTTCCTTTCATTCCTGAAAATTACTTATTACAGAATTTTCATTATATAGCAGTCTAACTAGGTTTGCGGGAGAATAAGTTAAGAACAGAGTCGAACTTTAACTTTTGTTTTGTATAGGCCACTTCACTTTGTGATCTGTGGCCTATACGGCCTATCGGCAAGGCCAATGCCGGGTGCATCCTGAAACTGCGCTCACCGTACTTTAGGGCTATTAATTTGTTAGAAAATTCTAATTAGATTTACAACAGTTTTAAAAAGAACACGTCAAAAGCTTTCAATATTCCACACCCAAACGTGGAGACACCTAATTCACCCGACCGTTCCGGACACTTCCGACGCGCGATCACGAGGACAGGACGGCCGCCGCTAGCGCGAGCAGCAGGAGGGCGGCGGCGGCCGGGGCGGGGAGGGGCGCGGCGGCGGCGCGGTACGTGTACCCGAGCGCCTGGTAGTCGCCCATCTGGAAGACGAACGGCGGCGAAGACATGCGCCCGTCGCCGCCGTTGCTGTAGGCGAGCACGCGCAGCAGGTACGTGTCGCCGGGCGTCAGGTTCTCCACGTAGGCCTCCAGCTTGCGCTCCACCGCCACCAGCGTGTCGTTCGCCGTGCTCATGTCCGTGTCCTTCTCCCACACGCGCACCTGCAACAAACATGCAGACACTAGGACATTAGGTTGCCATAATACGAGCCCATTCAAAGACAATGGACGAAGCACCCACAAGAAACTTATATTAATTATAAATATTTCAGATGTATTGTTTACTAAAATTTTTAATAATTATATACCTATGATAGTAAAATGCCTACATACACAAATAATGGCATGAATATTATTGACACAAGATTTTGACATGCAGCTTTTGGGTTATACTTGATTTAGGGATAAAATGTAATAAAATATAATATCAATGGATGTAGACATAATCTTAAATCCTGTGTTAGTAGGAGGCATTGATCACGGGAGGAGGGACTGTAGAAGAATTCCAAATAATGAGTAAATACAGCAAATTGGAAGTCGTTTTGCTGGTTCGGGTCCGGCCTTGCAGTATATTTAGAAAGTAGTTCTTATTACTGGACTCTTGCATTAATTAATGTGTCCTTGCTTCACGGTCGATTATCTATACATATCACATTTCTTGGAATAAGCGATGCAACTGCTTAGTACGTAAAAGTAAATTTACTTACACATCACATGGCATCTCTACCCCTTTGTTCGAAAATTTTTTTAGAAAGTATTTCAACAACGGTTTTAGAAAATAAGCCTAGCTAAAGGCGAAAGCAAATCAAAATTCATTCATTCGTTTTTTTTTATATAGCCTAAACATGAACATGGGTTTGGGCTTAAATAAAAAAAATTGATCGTATAAAAGACAAAGCATTGGAAAAGGTCAACTTGTACAGTACAGTAGAAACGCCGCATATTTCCATTCATCCACATTTGACCCCTTAGTTCAGATGATTAGCAAACATAATGCATTAGAGCAAAGATACAATGAGGTCAGGGACGGGAGTCAGAGACAGCCACTGGGCTACTTATATGAACAGTGGTGATGTAATGGCTATCATTTGTCATTTGTAAACGTACACGGGCAACTAAAGTTGCTCAACTTGCAGCAATCTGGCCATTTAGACGTCACAATATCATCCAGCAACTCCTGCATGTTTATGGGCAAGTACGGACCCATTCATGGAGCAAAGAATTGCCCGCATGTGGTGAGCAAAATGGATCAAAATCCAGCAATTCAGCAATAGGGGCTGACACGAAAACTCCAACGAAGCAATTAGTTAGCAGTCATAAACGATATAACTTCTCCCTCCATTGCTGCAAGCATTTTTATAACAATGCATACAATAAAAAAAAGAATGTCGGTGCGACCATAAATGAGAGTTATTAGTGTCATAGTATCAATAGCATGAATATTTTTTTGGTTTGAAAACTTCACTAGGATGTCAAAGTGTGATTTTTGCAGGTACTCTAGGTTCGTGATGTCCCACAGAGCTGGTTGCAAATGAATAGCTTACAGACTGTTCGTTACTCCCAGCCGTTTTGAATATACTTGCAACACGTAGAAAATATACACATCGCACGATTGAGCTGCGGCTTGGAGGCGGGAGAAAGAGACGCAGCTATGACTGGGATCGAAAGATATAAGAATTGGTGAATATTTTCCAAGGTGCGTGGAGATAGGGCAACTCAATATGCCACTCACAATGCGAAAAGTTGAAGCAATGTGGAGCAATATCTAATATTTACCTCATTTGGATTCAGTAACATCTACAGATTTGATTAAGGGTCGTAGTGTGCTGTACCCTTCCTCTAGAATTGGGCTATCAAATGCAAAAGTATTTTTGTAAATCCGACTTATGGTTCCAGAGATTAAAAAACAAACCCTCATTATATTAGTAAAATGAATCAAATAATTGCGAGGTGGATTTATTTATTTATTTTAGACAGGCAGCCTAGGCTGATGTGTCTAAATCATGTTTAAGTATGATTATCACTTTTCATATTTGTAAGTTGTAATTTGTAAGCGAAAGAGATGTGTTGTGATCGTACCGTATGGCGCTCTATTATCTCTGCCTACCCCTCCGGGAAAGTGGCGTGAAGATATGTTTCTATATTTGTAAGTTTTAGTTGTGTCCTGATGTTAGTTAACTTAGTCACTTCCTTGTAATCTAAGAATGTCAGTTTTGGTTATTAACACAGTCTTTGTTTATGTGAGTGTCCAAACGGCTTTTAAATTGATCAACATTATTTGCCTTGATTATGTCCTCAGGGAGTTCTTTCCAGTCTTGGAGTTCCAGAGTTTGGATACAGACCTTGTAGCCTATGAGGGGCTCCTCCTCCTGCGTGGGCTGCACGTAGCGCCAAACCACACGCACTGTGCTCGGGTTCACGCCGTACACCTGCACCGACGCGGGCGGCTTCTGTGGTGCCTTGCGGAACGTTCGCTCCAAGTATCGCTCACTCTCTGGCCCCTCACCGGCGGAGTTGAACGCCATCACCTGCGTTCGTCGCAAGTTAGAGTATTCGAACAAACTCGGCTGCTCGTTCATCGAACATATAAAAAAAATATTATGCACAGAAAATAAGATATGAACTAAATGTAGGGTCTCCTGTGTTCTCCTATGCTAAAGTATGGAATACACACGAGTTCTCATAAACTCTGAACACTGCAAAAACCCGGTTGGTGGTGATGGCCTGACTTTATTTTTATTTTATGCAACCTGACATGGATGGCTATGATATGAGCCCAATACACCACGTTCCCGAAGGAATTAAGTTCCATTCCAGACCCTCCCTTTATGAGCACGGCTACATTGAACTGGAGCGAAAACACAGACAATTATTCATTGCCGCTTCGACCATGTTTTCATCCAATACGATGGTAGCAACCCGGATGGGCTTAAACCCTACCACCTAGTAGGGGGACCTACAGTTTTACATGGATTCCGGACCATGGAGCGCATTCGTGACGAAATGCACTTATTCAACTGAGAAAGAGAAAGAAAGTGGTGCCTAAATGGGGCGAGGATTTGAACCCATACCTGTCTGGCAAGCCCCACGCCACTAGGCTACAAGCCGTTCAATTAGAACGCTACGAATGCAAATTAAAATATGAAAATATTTGTTCATATATTTTCTCATAACGGTAATGGGAATATTCACCTTGACAAAGTAATAGGTGTCGGGCTGCAGGCCGACGACGAGCGCCCAGTTACGTGTGGTGCGGGAGAGGTAGTAGATACACTCCTCCTCCTTGTTGACCTGCTTCCAGTACTTGAGGCGGTGGCCGATGAGCTTGCCGCGAAGGCGCGCGCGCGACTGGTCGATGGGGTCCCACGTCACGTTGAGTGAGGTGGAGTTGTAGGCACGTGCGTACACCTGTTGCGGCGCTACCTGTGGCATATCCTCCGCCGAGTGGATCGTGACCGGCTCGCTTTCCGGTCCCGCGCCTATAGAGTTGAATGCCTGCACTTTCACGTCATACTTCGTAAAGAAATTATCCAATGAGATGTGCACGACTTGCATGCCGATGTTGCCAAACTCTTTGAGGTCAAGGCTCTGGAACTCGATGTCGGTGCCGTGGCGCCTCCAGAATATCTTGTAGTAGATGCCGGCGGCGTGCTGCTCCGCTGGAGGTAACGGTGTCCACGTGATAGTGAGATCCCCGATCTTGCCTCCACCGCCACCGACACCACTCGGAGCCCGGTACGGCTTGTCCGGCAGCGTCGAGAATTGCGGACTAGGTGCAGAGGGAACGCCTACGCCCAAAACGTTTACGGCCTGAACTCTGAACTCGTACACGGACCACGGCACCAGCGGCTCGTTGACTATCGCCTGTTTTCGCCCGTTGTTGCGGTTGATCTCTGTTGCGAACACACTCTGACTAATGTTAACCCACGTCGAGTTCCAGTTGGTGCGTCCAGTGACAGCGTAGCTGAGGATCGGAGGACCATTCGCCGCGCCATCGGTCCACTGCAGCGTCACCGAGTTCTTCTGAATGTTGAGCACCTGAAGACCCCCTGGAGGTCCCGGTGGACCCTCCACTTGCAGGATTGTCTTTGAGTTGATGCGGCCGATGGCTGATTTGACAACACACTCATACTCGCCAACATCGGCGAGACTAACATTAAAAATGTTTAGCTCTCCCGAGTCGACCTTGAGACGGCGGTCACGGAACGGATCGTCGCTTTCCTTGATACGGATTCCGTTGTGGTTCCACAGGTAGGCGGTGTCAAGCAGAGGGTCCGTGTCAGCTGTGCAGTGCAGGAAGATGTTCTGCTGGACCTGACTCGTTATGCGCAGAGGTAGTCTCTCCACAAATCGTGGGGCCCGAAGAATAATTAGGCGACCTTTACTCTCATCCGTCCCGTACTGGTTCTTAGCCACACAAGTATAGATTCCTTCATCATCACGAGACAGCTGTCGTATAATCAGGTTCCCGCTGTCAGTTATGAACCTTTTACCACCTGCCCCGATGATATTGTTGTCCTTCTTCCATGTGAAAGTAGGTTTAGGCGCTGCTTCGGGGTTGCATTTTAGAGTGACGTTGCCTCCCTCCGAGCCATATGTTTCTGATTCGAGTGGCCGTTTCTTAAATGAAGGTTTCATTGAAAGGACTCTGAGCTGAGCAGATGAGTAGGTTGCTTTCAACTGGTTCTTTGCCTCGCACTGATACATACCCTCGTCCCGCTTGGGGTCCAGGTATCTAATCATAAGCACGTTGTCCTGCACTGTATAGCGGTCGCGATCTTCAGGCTCTAGAGTCTCTGTCTTAAGTTTCTCTCCATTCCGCCACCAAGTGTAATTGACGTCGGGTATACCGAAAGCCTCACAGCTCCAGTGGAGCTCGCCTTTATTGTCCATATGTTTATCAGCAAGCGGTATTGTAAAATTAGGTTTTGCCTGGACTTTAAGGAACACGCTGTTGGAAATAGTAGCTCGGTCGTTCCTCACGTTACAGATGTACTCTCCCTCGTCCTCCACAGACACGTTGGGAATCGTCATCACTCGACTGTAGCTACTCTGCTTTGAGTGACGGGGCAAGTCTCCATTCTTCCTGGTCCAGTTGTAGCTGGGAACGGGATAACCAAATGAAACACATTCAAGACGAACCTCCGATCCGACCGTTGGTGCCTCTGGAAAGACTTTAGGAAAGTTGTTGGGAAACTTTAACTGCTGATAATCCGAGTGTGGGTACACATAGAGCGGAAAGAAAGGTCCGTTGCGTCCACGGTCCGAGACTTTGCTTTGTACATTGCAGCTGTAGTTACCTCGGTCGATGGATTCTAGTGCTGAGAAGTAGAGACCTCCATCATAAGATACGAACACTCTCCGGTCCTCCTCGACAAAGTTGGGAAAGTAGCCCCTTGCCCAATAATAGTTGACTGCCGGATAGTATGGTGGGGGATCACAATACATCACCTTGCCCCAGTACTGGTTTCCAGATTCGGCTGGTCTTTTAAGATTGAACTCACGAATGAAGCCAAATGATAGAAGTACACTTTCTGACCGAATTGTTCCAAATTTGTTGGAAGCGGTGCAGTGATACTTGGCGGCATCCTTCTCCGCATCGGGGTCGTACACAATTAGCGTCCCACCACTGATTGTGAAGCGATCATCTACGAGCGGGTCGATAGGTTTTGCTATCAACTTATCCTGCTCGTAGTCCTCACGGAACCACTGATAGGTGGGTGCCGGGTACCCGCCAGCGATGCATGATAACTGTGCGTAGTGGCTGCGAAGCACATCGTAGATTGTGTCCTCGGGCTCCTGGATAAAGAATGGTCCGCGAGGGATCCTCTCTGGGTCTATAACGTTGATTCCATATGTGAAAGAGCGAGCATCCTCAATGAGAAAGTGAAGTCTGTTCATCTGACCTTCGCAAATAAAGTGAAAGTACTGGGAACCGTCTACCTGGTCGAGGCCCCAGCGATGTGCGTGCTGAGAGAAGCGGTAAATGAGGAAGTCTCTTCCAAAGAGCTCCTGAGGGTAGGTGTACTCGTTGAGAAAGGCATTGTCCAGATTGGACAATTGAGAGCCATCTCCCTCGTTTGTCCAGTACTGAGGGGATTGCTGGTGGGCGGAAACATACCAAGCCCCGTGTTGAGGGTCAATCTTCATTAGCTGAGTGATAATAAAACCGTGCTCTTCCACTGAGTTGACGGAGGCTAGGTCCGCCTCGTAGGCACGGCATATCTTCCTCGCCTCATTGCGCGGACGGCTCGGTGACTTTGTGAATCGGTAGCACGAGTCGCGGTAACGGACCCAGTTAGGCGGGCAGCGGTAGGGATCGTCACGGCCATCCAGACTGCCATAGTACCCGCCTGAGTCCTCCACATCATTGTTGTTGTTGTTGTCATAGACATCAGAGTTGCCATATGTGCCTGAATCAAAAGAGTCTTGGTAAAAAGAGCTCTGCTGGTTAAAATTGTTTGTCGGATAGTTACTAATAGGATAATTAGGGTTCTGTTGAGAGTAGTCAGTAGGGTAGTTACTGATGGGGTAGTTGGGGTTACTCTGAGGGTAGTTGGGATTATTTGGATAATTGGGGTTCTGCTGCGCATAATCATTGGGATAGGGTGAGCCGACACTGCCGGACTGGCTGTAGTCCCCGTAAGATGGATAGGGCATGCCGGGCCGGTACACAGTTTGATTGGCGGAGAGTAGCGGGGCGTCTTGCGGAGGGACCTGTGGCTGTCCATATGCGGGGACGGGTGAGTAGGGGGGCGTAGGGTCTGACACCTGCCCCTTTACTGCTGCAAGCAGCCCCACCGCTAGCAACGACCACATTTTACTGGAACAAGCACATACATTTTCATTATTGTCTGATATTGGCTAACAACAGTTATTTTCCTCGGTCCTTGTGGGCGACGTTTCGAACTGTCTCTTACAGTTCATTGCGGTAATAAGGACCGCGGAAAATAACTGTGGCAAGCCAATATTGGACAATAGTTTAAACACCCACAGAACATTTGAGTGTTCAGTTATATACATTTTTATTTTATGGTAGTCAAGAGTTCACTCCCACCCCAGTTATGTACATATGATGTTATTTATGAGAAATATGTTTCTATTAACTATGGAAACTAGTTTGAAAGTGTCATAGATAAATCCCAGCAGAGTTTTTTTTTGTTTGCTATTCAAGATAAATTAATTCAGCAGACAAAAATATAGTTGACAAATCTAAGTGTGTAATATACAAAATAGAGAAAAAAAAAATTATTGGAACTAAACATTTCTTATCATTATTATAATGCAAGCTGACAAACGTAGGTACTCGGTACCTGGCTACTTAATACAGCACAAAAACTGTGCTATTAGGGTGTAAAGTAATTATATCATTAAGTGCCCATTTTTCAATCCTCAGATAGTATTTACCAGACTGCTAATACTAATTCACGTTTGTCAAAAGACGGATAATCATTGCTGGAGAATTACATCTTCTATCATAATTATCTGACTATAATTTTACTTTTAATTTCATTTATTAAAACTTTTGTTACTTAAATTACACTAAGTTACATCACAAAGATCCGCGGATTCGATACTAATCAACATATGGACATACTATATCGGATGGATAAGCAGAAGCGTAAATAAATCCATCAAATAGCTATCTGGCTAATCATCAGAAAATTGAAAAATCAGCCCTAAAATTTATTAATTGTTTGAAGTCTGAATTTTTTAACCGACTTCAAAAAAGGAGGAGGTTATCAATTCGTCTGTATGTTTTTTTTTATGCAACCTGACAGGGATGGCTACACAACTACCGTTGATTACAGCTTTGAGAGTGCAATCCGATACGCTTTAAGCACTGTAATTGTTAATAGTTCAAAACAGAACACTGTGCCAGTTTATCTGTTAAGACTTGGGAATTTCCTCGAATAATTGTGTTTCCCATTAATGATGAAGCCATATCAATTTATTGTACACACATGTTTATTCTTACAAAAGTCGATTTACTGGTAGCTCATATGTTATTCAATCTAAGCGGCTAATTAGCTTTCGCTTTTTGGTACCTCCTATATGCCTCCACCTAACACTTCCAAAAGTTTTTTAGTGCATTTCACACGTATTTACGCAGGTGTTATACTGTTATAGTTAAGCCGACGCATTATTTTCTGTTAGTGAATATTCGATAAAAAGATCGCGCAAACAATGAGGGAAACAATAAAAATGCTCCAAACCAAATATCAAAATAACATTTACCTTTTAAATTTGATATTTAATAGAAAGTTGTAGCTGTAACATCCTCACACATCACTGCTATCACAAGCCTTCCACTAAGCTAGTTAGTCAAATATCAGTTCAACGAAGTATCACGCCAGAAACTACAACCCAAAGTTGTGAAATGCGAACGCGTTCGCGGCGCGTCATATGTCAAACAAATTTGACAGTTTGACAGCCACCGCCCAAACATCACAGAATTATTTATATTTTCAATTTTTTTTATAGTATTTATCATTATGGAAAGGCAGTGTTTTCAGAAACCGTACAGCCTACAAATTGTGCGCATATTTAATTTTTACAAATATAAAAGTAACATATCCTGCAAATCCGTGAAAAAAATAAAAACATTGTTTGTAATGTGCTAAATTTACTGAAAAAACAAATGATGGATGTTAATTTTTACGTTTAGGTCACACAATTATTTATTTATTTATTTAGGAAATCAACAGCTTATATTGACCGACATGTTAACAAAAAATATTATACTAAAATACAGGCCAATTATAGATTTCCACTTAATTATTATAATGTTTTGTAGGTATTTTACAGTTCGTGTTATTTAATCTTTTTGCATTTGATCTAATACTAATTTGCGGGGGAGTAAGGGTTATAATAATTATATTTTTTCTATTATCAGTGATTGTTCATTTTAGGTTATGTTTTTGTGATACTATCTTTCTCACGACTTCTTCTGATAACCATAATTTGGAACAATTTATTTTCGGAATAAAATCCAGGATTGGGTTATTTCGATTACATAGGTTTCTACATTAAGTATCATAAAAAATTTAAAAAATATATTCATTCAATGTTTATAAAAAAAAAACCAATTCGGAAAACCTAAGTATGTACATATTGGTATTTTGCTCCCTTAATGGAACTCTTTGCTTACACAATTACAGTAGTAGCCTGTCAAAACTTAGTACAAGATTAGCATTGGACAAACTATACAAAAAGCGGTTTCCGCCTGATTCGTTCTAAATCGGAAAGTACATGGCGGAATGTTTCCATGTTTGCCCGAACATTCCCACAATGTTCACTTATATTGTCTAATATTCTATGTTTAAGCGCAGCGAGTTCTTAGAACTCTATGATGTTTAATACTTCTGTGCTTTTAATCATAGAACATTAATGTAACTTTTAATTTTATTCTTGCTTGTTTCCTTTTTTAATCTTATTTTGTTTGTTTATAATTGCAATCACATTGCAATTGTATGTAAGCTAAAATATTGTCTCAATTTTGTGGCAAAACACTGACCAGACCCATATCGGACCCATCGAACAAATACATTATTAAACAGCGCCCTCAGCACTCAATGCCTCGGTAAGTATTCGTGTATTGCTTTAGTCAGTTGCACCCTGTGCCTGCCGTAGAACCTCTAATTGCGGAGAACAAGTGTTTCGAACATATGATTAATTGCGTGTCGTGACAGGCGTGGTATGGCCAACTCTGGATAGATCGCTCGTGACGGAGGCGGAGGGCGCTGGCTGGTTTGGAGCGCAATGGGCTCGATGCGGCCAGGAGGGCGCTTCTTGCCCTTTAGTAAGAACATACAACGCACTCAAAAACAATCCGGTGAGTCCTTAAACTATTATATTGCAACATAACCTAACTCCTAATGGTCATGTATGCGAGCTTTGTTCGGTTACTTCTCTGTTCTGTCGTATTTCTTAAACAATGAAATCTTACAGTAGTGTGCTCCATCTTGGCCTTAAGCCCTAATCGTGTTTACAGTGCTCATGCAACCACGCATGCTAACGACCTGTCCGAGTCGGTTAACATCAACATGTTCATAACATTAATATGGACCACCTTTAAGCCTGCTAATAAACAAATACCATTTTATAGAAAAAAAATTATTCGAACACTGCACGTGACCATACAACCTTTTTTTTATGAAAACTTTTTTTATCACCAAGCATCGACATTGTTCAGATTTTGGATTCGTGAATTTGTAGGGCGACACAATGCGCTTCTTCTGAAACAAATGTAAAAAAATCATATTTGTCACACTCGTTACAGCTCCTTTTTTCACTAAGCTCTCCTTTGCATAATATTTAATAATAATTATAAGCAATAAACAATATATTCATTTCATTTAACTTCATACCAGCTCCTGCTGACATCATTCACAGTTTAAACGTTAACCCTGTGTATGGTGACATCATTGTGACACTCACACTGATTTGGTGCAACTTTAATCCAGCTTGAGTTCCAAAAAATTATTTGGCCGTAGCATTTAGATCTAAGTGTGTATTTTATTATTGTGGATTGAAAAATGTATCAACCAGTGATGTTTCTGTGCTGATACTCTTTTACTGAGTTCATAAAACCCAAGGATCTATCAGTTTGACTACCAAACGTTTTTAGTAAATGGAATCAAATGAAAATCCCTGAATGCCAGAATAAAAGCACAAGATTGGCAAAATTCAAAAACGTTTTTTCTCAATCATAAAAAAAACTTGCTTCACTGTTAAAAATATTGCACTGAAATTTACCCCCCCCCCCCCCCCCAAGTTGTGCGCGGCTCATATTTGGGCCACCATCATAAACTTGTGCTGTGTGGGTTCCGGCAGACATCCGCCACTCCCGAGTTCCTATTGAGATAATCACTTTCAGCCCAAGCTTGAACTTACAAATTGTTCCGGGTGCAGCATAATACCGAAATATAATGAAATCTCTCATAATAATTACAGTAGGTATGTTGGCCGTATTTGGAGTGTTGTAAGATTCTGTTTGGTTTCATTCTTGTAGATTGGTATAGTTCGCGGTTGTACAGGGTTGTCCAGTGTTGTATAGTATTGTGAGTGTTCGTTGAACAAAAACAACAATGGACATCTATGAATGAAAACTTAATAGCTTCATACTTTTATCATTGGTAATACTAAATTGTTCATAATGCAAATGCATGTGCAGTGCCGGCAGGATTCCAGCAGAGTCTGTCGGGCAGCGAGACGGACATCTCCACTTCCAATGAGAACTTGTCACGGGAGGAGCGCTACGTGATCCGTCACACGGCACGCGTCGAGCCGCAGGGCCAGGAAACTCACGTGCCTTCCTCCCCCAACTCGCCCCATTTGCATGCCGACGAGCGCAACTCCTTGAAGGTACAGTGGCAAGGAGCCATCCCTCGCTACAAATCCCTACAAACCCATATTCATAATTGTATATGTCCTGATATCTATATAATATAAAAATGAATCGCAAAATGTGTTGGTAAGCGCATAACTCAACAACGCCTGGACCAATTTGGCCAAATCTTTTTTTAAAATGTTCGTTGAAGTTCAAGGATGGTTCTTACGGCGAGAAAAATTAGAATTATTGCTGGAAAAACCCTAAAAATAGCCCTTTTCTTTTTCCCATACAAATGATTTGTAACTAAAACGTAGTCAATTTGAGCTTTATTGCTATGGTATAAAGTTCATATTAAATTACAAGCACTCACAGTTGTCTAAGTAATGTAGGTGTGTTCCTAACGTCAAAGATCATATCTATCAAAACAATGTGCGTGTGTGCGTTGGAGCACAGAATACATAGTTGGAGGAGTTTAATGTCGCGTTTCGAAACTCGCGTTTCTTTTGTATTAGTTTCGGCACGCGAGATAAACTGCATCAGTTTCCACGTCATTACATCAGTCAAACAAAAATCGCGTTACCAACAGTGTTTTATTATTTTTAATATCCAAATTTTCTAATCTACTGAGTTTTGGTACACTTGGAGGGAGGTTCATAGCTGGCAGCGACTGGAACGCTAAACATACTCATTGGGGATCCAGATTAATAACAACAAGGGGCAGAGAACTCAAAAAATGTATGGACAGTCATTTTCTTAAGCCTATATCAACGTCTGAACCAACACATTGGCCAACTGATCGCAAGAGGCTACCGGATGTGCTAGACTTCTTCATCACTAAGGGTCTATCCCGTCTCTTCCACTCAATAAAGGGCTGTCTTGATAGCTCAACCAACCATATTCCTGTAGTCTTGACTGTAAGTACCATAGTTACACATTATGAAACAAGGCCGACCCTATACAACAAATACACAGATTGGGAATCTTTTCGAGAACTAGTGCAAGAAAATCTACAGCTTAAAATAGCTTTAAAAACAAATAATGACATTGAATTAGCAGTTAAAGAACTCACGACAATAATCCAAGAGAGCTGCTGGAGATGTACACCTGAATTACAAGACTTCCAATCAAGACATAATGTGGTGCCCGAAAACATCAGAGCGAAAATTCTCGAAAAGCGACGACTACGAAGAGTCTGGCAAAATAGCAGGCATCAAGAAGACAAACGGGCGTTCAACAAAGCTATACGCGAGCTAAAGGAAATGATCCAGCTGGCTGAAAACGAAACAACCGCAGCCTACGTAGAATCACTAACCGCCTCAAAACACACTAACTACTCCTTGTGGAAGGCATGCAAAAACACAACTCGACCTGTCATACCCAAACCTCCAATAATGACTCAGGAAGGAAAATGGGCTAGAACACATCAGGATAAAGCGAACATCTTTGCAAATCACCTAGCAAAGATTTATATCCCAAATGAACCAGAAATTGACGTAGATGAATCAGATATTGATGAAGTTATCAACCAAGACTTTCAGCTAGATGTTCCTATAAAGCCCACAACTCCACAAGAACTAATTAGAACAATTAATAACCTAGTAAACAAAAAGGCTCCAGGCTTCGATCTGATCGACAAAAAGGTACTAAAAGAACTCCCTCGAAAAGCCTTAGTATTTATAACATCCCTTTTTAACGGCATGCTCAGAACAGGATGCTTCCCAGCCCTGTGGAAAGTGTCACAAATTAGAATGGTACAGAAACCAGGAAAACCCAGCCAGGAGCTTACCTCTTACAGACCAATCAGTCTGTTGCCGATCTTATCGAAACTATTCGAGAAGATCCTGCTGAAAAGGCTGTTAAGTGCTCTCTCGGAACTATCCATTATACCAGATCACCAGTTTGGCTTTCGACGGGAACATACCACGATCGAACAGATACATAGAGTGTGCAAAGCTATTAGGACATCATTTGAACACAGAGAATATTGCTCCTCCGCCTTCCTGGACATACAGCAGGCATTCGACAAAGTATGGCACAAAGGATTGCTATTTAAAATAAAATCACTTCTACCGCACTCATTCTATAGCATCCTAAACTCCTACTTAATGGAAAGAATATTTCAAGTTCGAGAAGGCGATGCTACATCTCCATTCTATACAATACATGCAGGGGTACCCCAGGGCTCCGTTTTGGGCCCAGTCTTGTACACGATATTCACCGCGGACTTGCCGCAGATCCCAGGGGTGACCATGGCTACCTTCGCCGATGACACTGCAATACTTGCATCTAGCAAAAACCCTGCAGCCGCCTCAGAGTCTCTGCAAAGAAGTCTATCAAGTATCCAACTATGGCTGAAGAAATGGAGAATCAAGGCAAGTGCCTCAAAGTCTGTCCATGTTACCTTTACTCTGAAAAGAGGAGATTGCCCACCTGTGAAGTTAGGTGATCAAACACTTCCGCAAACCAACTCGGTTAAATACCTAGGGATGCATCTGGACCGCAGGCTAACATGGAAAAAACATATCCAAACTAAGAGAGATGAACTCAACATCAGGTACCGGGGACTGTATTGGTTGCTAGACAGGAATAGTAAGCTGTCGATTGACAACAAGCTCCTTATTTATAAGACAGTACTCAAACCTATCTGGACCTATGGCATGCAGCTATGGGGTTCTGCCTGTGACTCCAACGTCAAAATTATGCAACGAGCTGAAGACTCAATACTGAAACAGCTAGCAAATACCCCATGGTTCATAAGAAACTGTGAGGTCCATTACTATCTTCAAATCAAGACAATAAAGGAAGAAATAAAAACAGTTGCTGCAAAATACAAGAAGCGACTTATGAAGCATCCAAACCAGCTGGCAGTGCAGCTTACTGTCCCCGACTGCTTACGACGCTTGAAGAGGCGTAACATACTAGACCTAGATGGCGTAAACAACGTCCCCGAAGCATGAGAAGCTCCCAATGGGGAACTAACTCTACACGACAAAACCACACGCAACACATCTGCTCATAGTCTAGAGACTAATTGCATGATAAATACCCAGAAAAAAAAAAAAAAAAAAAAAAACTGAGTTCGAAACAAATTCGTATATCGTGTTTTGTGCAGAGTGTTTAGTTAGTTAGTGTTTGTTTAGTTCGTGATTAGGCGGGCGGTCCGACGGGGGCGGGTGCGGGGAGGGGGGGGCGGGTACGGCTTGGTATTTCCCGCAACTTTAGGACTATTTGGCAAAATCCTTGAGAACCAATTACTCGATTTAGATGCGGATTGTATCTACGTCTAGCCTGATTCTACTCAAAACTTATAGGCTACATAATATAACGCTTCATTACCTGAAGGGTGAGTAGTGAGTGTTAAATTCTTATAACTTGCGAACCACTAACCCGATTTATGTGCGTATTTTATCAATGTATAGGATCTCTGGGAGCTGTCAGGTTCGAGATGGGTTACTGTTTTCGATGTTGAGGCTGGCTGTGGGTTGGAGTCCACGCAAAACTTACCTACATTACACGTTACTTACTTACTAGGTAAACAATGTTGCAGTGCAAGTGCAGAAAGGTTCTGGCGGCAAATGCTTTTTTTTTTAAATAGCCACCAAATGTCAACGAAGCTCTAAATGGGAATTATTGGATGTTTCTCATTAAATCATGCTATTTCATCTCGAACGATCTTGATTAAATTTGGTAGATGGATACATTGTCCTGGACCAGTTTGACCCTATTTTGGATCAGCCAAGTCGGATACTTTTTATCCATGAAATAATTTAGCCGACGCTAACCCGAGCGGAGCCGGGTACCGCAGCTAGTTTGAAATAATTTTACCACAAGGTACCTAGCCTTCTATTCATGTTAACCTTGAATACACATGATCCCTTTCGTGGACTCTTGTTCAAACTGAACTAGAACAAAATCGCGCTCTCATCATTTCTCTTTATCTCGTCGTGTCTCTTTCCTTTTAATGAAAAACCGATATGGAGACGTATATGAGGACCAAGAACCCTAGATTCTACTCCGCACTATATCTAATCCGAGACTCTAATGTTTATTTTAATTATGAAAGAGGACACTTGGCTCCATGTGAGACCTTTTTTTCAAAAATTTCGATGTAGCTGTCCATATGCTAGGCACCTAGTTCCTAGGCAATGTGGTGTGAGGGGCTAATAATAATTATAATAACATTGTCAAATATATCAGTAGCTAGAAACTGATATTTATAGTTAAAACTATAATTTGAATGAAATGTTTTAATTTTATGATTTTTTTATTGTCAATTTAATCTAATAATTTTTACTAATCATAATTGAAATTGTTTGTGTAAAGATAACACTTACCCCTGCGGGATTTTTTTTTAAAGTGTTGGTGACTCGACAAGAATCATTTCCCTGGGTTTGACTTGCTCCATGCATTGAATTAATTTATTGACCTTCAAGGCTTTAGGTTGTTTAGTTTGTAAAATATATAATTTGTTGCTCATGAAATCAATTGTTGATCCAGTAGTTTAGAAAATAATGCAAAATTAACAGTAATAGCACAATCTGTTCTAATGTTTGATGTATGCACGTTGACAGGAGGGCCTTCCTGGCAGCAACCGCAGCTCCCTGGACGTGTCCGCCTCCTCGTACAACACGCTCATCATCCACGGAGCCTCCGCCGGCGACGAGCCGCCCGCCTGGACCGCGCGTCTCTCGGGCATACGGTGAGTGAGGCTACACACCAGAGATACATTTACGTTGCCACACTTTTTTGTGCCCCACGTGTGTTACAACAATACCAACGCATTGGATAAACATTGGTCGAAGCAAAAATTCTCCGTGTTTTCATCCAGTTGTGGAAGGAATATAAGGAAGTTCCTGGCTTGGCTAGTTCCCATGAGGTGGTTTGGGATAATAATGTTACGACACTATGATGCAACTGCTATATTGTCATTTCATTGAATACAGTTAGGTTAGGTTATCATAGGTTTATTGTAAGAAATACATATTAAACAATTGACAAAAATCCTGGAAATTGTAATTATTTGTAAAATGGAAGTTACATTTTCACAGCTTTGACAACATCCCTGCAACACACTCTTAGATTAACTATTGGAGAGTAAGCATGATAAGTTCTTTTTATTCAGCCTTTTGCTGTCTACTAATTAGGCCTTCCCCTGACTGCGCCAAGTTGTGCGTCTCCCGTTTTCGCCAGTTGTCACCTGCTGCCTGACGTCTATCGTCTGACCAACGTGCTGATGGTTTGCCGATGCTTCTTTTCCATGTGGTCATCTCTGCGACAGACGTGGCCTGCCCACTGCCACTTGAGTTTAGCGACCCTATGCATAGCGGCAGCGACCTTGGTGCTCTGGTGTATGAGCGATTTTGGCATTTGTTCGCACAGTGAGATGCCTAACATGGATCTTTTCATGAGCATTATTATTATTATTAAATTTTATATACACTAGCAGCTACAAGCTGATGCGTGTATTTTAATTATTGAGTGCACTGTATTAATATTTTTGCAAGTAAAGTTTTTTTTTTAAGTTTAGTTTTTATTTATTGCTTCTCGTTTTTGATATTTGTCCAATTTGTTTTTAAAACTGTTCACTGAGTTAGCACTTATCACTTCTTCTGGCAATTTATTACAAGTGTCAACAACTCTGTTAGATAGGAAGTGCTTTCTCGGGTTTGAAGTAGTATTATTGCGGTTAAGTTTCAAGGAGTGTCCTCGAAGTCTCTCATCAGTATTTTTTGTATACATTGATTTAAGACTCGGTACATCGTAGTGTTCAGTCAGGATTTTGTAGGTCTCAATTAGGTCTCCTCGCTGCCTTCTTTTTTCCAATGTAGTAAGACCAAGAGTGTCAAGGCGATCTTCATATATTTGTGCCTGTGGAACAACACCATTTTTGTTGCGCGTCTCTGAACCTTTTCCAATATATCTATATCCTTTTTGAAGTAGGGGCTCCATACTTGATATGCATACTCCAGGAGGGGACGTACATATGACTTGTAGAGCTTAAGAAACAGGTCAATGTTTATGCAGGATGATATCATAAAACTTAATTTAGGTCATTACTATTTTAAAAAACATTTTCATAAACCGTGCATGCTTAGGGACCACGGCTCGGATACCGGCGGCACGGGCTCCCCGTACCACACGCTCAAGCGTGACAGCGGCGGCGGCGGTGAAAAGAAGCCGAGCGGCATTCCGCTGCCCGTGACGGGGGGCGGGGGAGGCGCAAGGGAGCACCCCACCCTGCCGCGAGGCGCCGCCTATATCGACATCGGCGGGCAACGAATCTACACGAGCCCCCCGGATCATGGAGTTCAGGTGCCACTCATTTTGTACACTTTAAGCATTGCAAAGATCAAAACATGAAAGTTTCACCTGTTTAAAATCTTCCTTAACCCGATAATAGCGTTTGAAAAAATTCTTAAAGTGCATTTTGCACCAAATTCAAGACATGAAATCAGCAATAAAAAAACTCCAAATAATAATGAAAAACCAGAAACGTAACATTGTGAAATGTTATCAATGCACTCCGACATTTATCATCCAACAGGCCTTCAACAGAGTATGGCATAAAATACTCCTCTGCAAGATCAAATCACAGAGCCCCCATGCATTCTTTCCCATCCTCGAGTCATACCTGTCATGCTGTATATTCCAAGTACCTAATGACATACCTAATAAAATACCCGGAGGACATTTTTAAATGATGTCATAAATGATAATGTATATGTAAAAAATGATTGTATATGCGTATATATTTACAATAATTTTATAGTTTTATTATTTTGTATTATATAAGTAGTTATTATATGTATATGATTAATATGTTTCATATTTAAGTACTTAAAATTCATATATGTTGTATAGTTGTCCTTTTTTTTCTCTTGTTATTTGCGCCTACTGTTTTTCTGTTCTCTCTACCTTTTGTACACTTTATCGTGCAATAAACGTTATTATTATTATAAATGATTTTCATATTCATGAATGTTATACCCGTTCAGGAGATAACGGAGATCCCGGCGGACTTCCTGAGCCAGTCGTCGGTGCTGAAGCACCTGGCGAAGGAGGTCGGCGCGGGGGCGGGCGTGGGCGCGGGGCGCGGCGTGTCCGCGTCGCCCGCGCGCGACGACGCGCGCCGCTGCAAGGGCAAGCGGCTCAGCCGCGACCAGCTCAGCCTGTCGCGCTCGCAGCCCGACCTCACCAGGTGGAATGCAACCTCCGTTGTGCAAACCATAGACCTAGCGCGCTGTGCTTACAAGTCGAACAAAGCGTGGGAGTGAGACGTCAACTCAAAGTACCACTACCGCGAGTTAGAGGGAGGTGGAACACATCTGCCCGATGAGACCACTTGTGAAACCGTTATCAATACATTAGTGCATTTATAGATTATTTAGTGAATGGGAGTAAAAACTGGGTAAAAAACTAGTAAAAAAAAGGTAAATAAGGGGTGACTGAAGGTTTCATAGCCCCTTCGACCACCTATTTTTGCATCGCGATGGTACCGACCTGGGCAGGCTTGACGCTACCACCTAGTAGGGAAGGGTACCTTCGGTTTAACGTGGATTCCGAATCATGGAATTACTCCTAATCGTGAATAAATGCATTTTTCCAATTCAGTGAATAAACGATGGATGATGGAACCCATGATGAGGAAGCAAGTCCAAGCGCCTCTGAGCTATCAGCCGCTCTAAATGCTAAAAACTTGTCTAATAGCCAGTAAATGTCTGCAAAACACTCTGCCGCCTGCCGCGTAACATTAAAACAATTGCGATGGCCTGTCTTCAGACAAGAACCCATGCCGGTTGCGGTTATGAGAAAACTATCAGTTGTACGTTTTCCGTCGTTGACGAAGATTGTATGTCTGTATAGGGACTTGAGCCACGTCCAGGAGTCTTCATGATTAGAAGCTTTTTTAATAAAATCCAAGAAAGAGTAATGAGATGTGTTTGTCGCCAGCGTGGGCGTTTGCGAGGCGGGTGATGGTGGGGAGAGTGGGGAGGCGGAGTGGGCGGGCGGCGGGGCGGAGGGGGAGGAGGACGCGGCGCTGGCGGCCGTGCTGGATGAGCTCGCCGCCGAGAACCAGCAGCTCAAGCACCAGCTCTCCGACGCCTGCAGCAAGATCGCCAAGACCGACAAGGTACGCCGCTCCTAATGGGAAAATCACAGTGCGGAACTCTGAGAGAGGAATCCTCGAACGACGCGGGTCCAGCTCGGTGGCTCCCGGATGTTTAACCAGCTCAGGCTTGTATCATACGTGTCATTGTATGTTCGTTTCTCTGCCGCACCTCACAGCTGTGGTGGCGGAAGTAATCGGTAGAGCGTTTATGGTTTTGTCACCCTCTTCTGCTCCAATGAAATCTTCTGATGTGCTAGTCGATTGTGGCAGCTGCTCAGTCCTTAAGAGCCCCTGCTGCTCTAGCTGAGATCTTTCGATCTGGGTCCGGTCGGCTACCTCAACTGCATTCGCAGTATCAATTTCCGATGGACCCTAAACTTCAGGAGGTATTCGGTCCAACCTATGGAGGTCGGATTCAATCGGTGGTGTTGACCCAAGAAGGTGGAGCCAAAATGGTTGCCTTGTAAAGAAATACTGTTAAAGTATTTTCATGAGCAGGATGGGTCCCACATGGGAAGGAAGGCGGTCGGATGAGCCTTAGCCAACAAGCAATAAACACTGAAGTGACTTGCTCAAAATGCACTGCGT
This sequence comes from Incurvaria masculella, assembly GCA_946894095.1. NCBI lineage: Eukaryota > Metazoa > Arthropoda > Insecta > Lepidoptera > Incurvariidae > Incurvaria > Incurvaria masculella. Next base: position 20,776,048 of record OX335651.1, read on the forward strand.
GACACCGGGCAGTTGCCGCGCAGGAGGTCGAGTCGATAGACTCACAAGGGCACACTACGGCGACTAGAAGAAATGTACAGCCATCCAAACTATCCCTAACTGAATTTATCCCTACATTACTGCTGCTGCTCCTTAGGGCGCTTTTAGGTAGCACGACACCTCTTTAACGAGAGCCTTTCGTATTTTTTTTTTATTAGGCACACAATACAGAACACAATCTGGGCAATGACTTAAATACAAAATATTCTTATCGTAAACTTAAATTAAGACAGTGTCCCACTCAGATGAGTGCACAGAAATTGCCAAAAAGATAACAAAATTAGACTGTAAGTACTTATTTTCTAAAAGGAGTAACTGTAGATACGTATATTACTTAATTATCTAGGTGCAATGTAAGAAAATATAATAGTGAAATAGACAATCTGCATTCAAGTCTGAAATCCACTCTGACACTGGGATCGTATCTCATGTTTTTTTAAATCTCTTTAAACCAAAGTGATGAAATGACAACAGTAATGTAATGACAAGGTTGTAACAGCGATGATGCAGAATTCAGATTGCAGTTTACTCATAATAGTCACATCAAAGCGCTACAGAAATGCGCCACTATGCCATTTTTTATGTACAACTCGAAATATGGCGTGCACCACATATCCGTAGTACGTCAAGTGCTACATTTTGATAAGTGGGTTCGGAGGGGAACCGATTCGTGCTGGCTCAGATTTGCCAACTGCTCCTCTTTCCAAGCTGGTGTGTTGTGCAGCTGGAGGAGGAGGTGGAGAAGGTGCGGTCGGCGCACGAGGAGCTGGTGCGCTCGTGCGAGCGGCGCGAGCGGCTCGAGCGCACGGCGCGCACCCGCCTGCAGCACGACTGCCGCCGCCTGCACGACATCAACCGCGCGCTCCGCGAACAGGTGACGCTCCACTCTCTACTAGCAGGTCGGTGTGTTGTGCAGCTGGAGGAGGAGGTGGAGAAGGTGCGGTCGGCGCACGAGGAGCTGGTGCGCTCGTGCGAGCGGCGCGAGCGGCTCGAGCGCACGGCGCGCACCCGCCTGCAGCACGACTGCCGCCGCCTGCACGACATCAACCGCGCGCTCCGCGAACAGGTGACGCTCCACTCTCTACTAGCAGGTCGGTGTGTTGTGCAGCTGGAGGAGGAGGTGGAGAAGGTGCGGTCGGCGCACGAGGAGCTGGTGCGCTCGTGCGAGCGGCGCGAGCGGCTCGAGCGCACGGCGCGCACCCGCCTGCAGCACGACTGCCGCCGCCTGCACGACATCAACCGCGCGCTCCGCGAACAGGTGACGCTCCACTCTCTACTAGCAGGTCGGTGTGTTGTGCAGCTGGAGGAGGAGGTGGAGAAGGTGCGGTCGGCGCACGAGGAGCTGGTGCGCTCGTGCGAGCGGCGCGAGCGGCTCGAGCGCACGGCGCGCACCCGCCTGCAGCACGACTGTCGCCGCCTGCACGACATCAACCGCGCGCTCCGCGAACAGGTGACGCTCCACTCTCTACTAGCAGGTCGGTGTGTTGTGCAGCTGGAGGAGGAGGTGGAGAAGGTGCGGTCGGCGCACGAGGAGCTGGTGCGCTCGTACGAGCGGCGCGAGCGGCTCGAGCGCACGGCGCGCACCCGCCTGCAGCACGACTGTCGCCGCCTGCACGACATCAACCGCGCGCTCCGCGAACAGGTGACGCTCCACTCTCTACTAGCAGGTCGGTGTGTTGTGCAGCTGGAGGAGGAGGTGGAGAAGGTGCGGTCGGCGCACGAGGAGCTGGTGCGCTCGTGCGAGCGGCGCGAGCGGCTCGAGCGCACGGCGCGCACCCGCCTGCAGCACGACTGCCGCCGCCTGCACGACATCAACCGCGCGCTCCGCGAACAGGTGACGCTCCACTCTACTATCATAGCGTGGCCACTCCCCTACCTGCAACACTAACGGTTAAGGTTACCAAGGTATACCAAATATCAACAAATTGAAATATTGTTTATTGTTATTGAAATATGCTCCCCATACTATGTTTGGAGAGCATAGCTTACAGGCCCTTCTTAACCGGTGACTTGTCCCGTGTGACGTTCGACCGGAACCCTCGCTTTTGCGGCGGCTCCGTCCGCGTCATCACGCGCCACCACTCCAAATTAAATGTAGAATAGGCGTACCCTTAGGGGGTAGCCGAGCCAAGTACTACCAGGGACGGGGAAAAAGAATACGACCAATTTTAGTGAGAATAAAGGTGGACGTTTATTACAAAGAAAAAATAAACAAAATGCCCAAGCGGTACGTAAGTGGTTTGCAGTTAGAAAGTCTGTCGTTGAGGCCTCCGTTAAGGGTAGAAAAACTTGGTGGTTGGTTCACTCAGTGGTGGACCACGTCGGTGCGCAGCATGGTGGGTGCACGCGCGTGCGGTGCGGCGCGCGGGGCGTCGGCTCAGAGCAGCGGCGCCGGCGTGTCGGCCGCGTCGTCAACGCCGGCCGACGGCGTGGCGGCGTGGCTCAGCGCTGCTCGGCGCGGGGCGCATCGGCGCGGCTGCGCGGATGGCCGGCCAGCGTGCTCGGCTACCTCGCCACGTAGCTGCCGGCGACGGCGGCCCATCGGCGAGTCGTGTCTCGGGTGAACGGAAGACATAACTGGGGCCCACTTGGTGAGCCCCGCAGGAACCGCTGAAGTCAATTTCGAAACACTTAGACGGGCGCTCACAATAAATGAGGCGTGGGCGCCGTAAATGGTTACAGGGTGCTTGAGGAGCTAAAATAAAGCCAGGTCAATAGCGACCAAGGAGGAAACGAGTTTAATTAAATGAACAGGGCTGTGAGCAATCGCTAAAAGGTATTAAATTGAAGTTGGGTTACCGGTAGGTGGACCGCGGTTTGTAGAGGTGCGCTCTTTGCGAAGGCTGCTGGTAAAGTGGGCGACCCAAAATGGTCGCCGCACTACGAAATTATCATTTTCGTTTCTCTTTTTTTCTGAGGGTAAGGAAGATTTTAATTAGGTAAAACCACGGAGGGAGCAAGGCGATTGGATTAGCCTTGGCCAAGGAGCTATGAACACTGTAGTGGCTTACCAAAAATCCACTACGTGACACAACCCCCCCTCTCGAGGGAAGAGGACGACGAGCCGTCCGACCTGTCGCCCTCGACAGACCGAGTCCTCGAGAGTAAGCCAAGGCTAATCAGGCACAGGTGAAGCCTGACTGAAATGGGTAAGTGAACAAGGTCGGGTGGGACACAAATAAAAAAACAACAGTCTTAAACTACGGGCTACCTACTGGAATAAATGCAGTAAAAAAAAAGGACAGGCCAAAAAAAAACAAAACAGATACTCCTCCACGCAAAAGGAACACAAATTAGGCTCTAGAACGTAAATTAAAAAGACGTGTTGGCTTGTTTATTTATTGTAGGAGTTCCCGTATTCTTCTAACAGAATACGGTGCCGCTCCTGTAAGGTACGAAAGAAAAGTACAGCACAAAAAAAAATGGCTCGTACAGGCTTAGATTTTTTTCATTAGGAGTTAGACTAAATCGTCCTTACCGCTCCTGTGAGGTACAAAAGAAAAGTACAGCACAAAAAAAAAATGGCTCGTACAGGCTTAGATTTTTTTCTTTAGGAGTTAGACTAAATCGTCCTTACCGCTCCTGTGAGGTACAAAAGAAAAGTACAGCACAAAAAAAAATGGCTCGTACAGGCTTAGATTTTTTTCATTAGGAGTTAGACTAAATCGTCCTTACCGCTCCTGTGAGGTAAAACGACGAAGTATAGCACTTAAACATGGCTCATACAACAAGTAAGTTGGCTTCTTTAGTTAGCAGTAGGAGTTGGACCATACAGTGTCGTTACCGCTCCTTTAAGGCACTCAATGAGCGGCTAGCGATCATGCCCTGAGCTTGAGGAGTTCAGGACACCCTTAACCTAGAACTAACCGCTTGGTGCTACGCACATGCCTAAACTACGGGACAACACATTATTTACAAGACCTGCTCTCGCGCCCTAACATGCATTATCTTTCGCTCGCCTCTAACATTCCAAGTCTGGTCGTCCTACAGCGGAAGATCAGACATCACCTTGCAGTGGCCGTCCAGACCCTCGAAGGCGCGAGCCGGACGACCGGTGCGGGAGCGGGCCGCTCCAGACGACGTCACTAAAACTAACACAAATCAAATAAATTAACCACTGACGGCACCCAGCAGCATGGCTGGCGAGGTGACGTCGGGGAACCTACAAGTAAAAAAAAAACAAAACAACACTACAGTCCAGCAGGTACCCGGCAACTAAGTACTAACATTATCAAAACAACAAACTAAATAAATCAACAAAACCAAACACGGTCCGCTTTACGAAGGGAACCGGTATAGGGATTAAATAGCCCAATAACGAGGTGAGAGAGGGACATAGGTAACTCTCCATAAAGAAAAATTAAAAAAAAATCAAAAGCTTAACTTTAAGGACTTAACGACCTACTTACTACTACTTGGGCCTAGGTAGTGGTATTGGAGGCACAGTCTAGGTCTGCCGGTCTGGCATGATACCGTTAGAGAAACAGGACGCGTGTTCAAACTGCCTATGATGCGAGAAAAAAAATTAAAAAAAAATTAAGAAAATACTTTGAAAGGATTCACAGCCCATGAAGTGGATGAAGGAGGGTCAGGCCCAGTGCAGCGGAAGCCTTATTGCGAAAAAAAATAAAAAAAATAAAGTAAAAAAAAACATTAAAAGAATCCACAATCCATGAAGTGGATGAAGGAGGGTGAGGCCCAGCGCAGCGATGAGCTACCCTAAATGGAGGGGCATGATCGTAGCCTTGGAGGCAAAACAACAAAACATTATTTTGAAAAAAAAAAAAATTATTTTGGCACAGTGTGAACACGCCTTAATACCTAGATGACCTAGGTGCCTAGATCCTAAAAAGCGCTCAGCGCACGGGCACCCACGCGGCCACGGCGCGCGCGCCGTCGCTTCAACCGAAACCTAGCCGCCTACACTAGTACAATCACAAAACAAGAAAAAAAAACGGAACTAAAAGTGGGCATAATGCGCCGAGTAAAATTACTCAACTGAAATATTTTACAATACGAGAGCCGGTGAAAAGTTTCGTTCGTGAATGAATTAAAACTGAAATGAACTGTTGCAGTTCCGCTGTGACGCGAACGGAACGAGACGAATCGATTTCGGTGGCGTTCGCCAGCGTGCGCGCCGCCGTGATCGCGTCGCGTGTCCGAACGGCCGAGTAATATCAATACTTATTACGCGCCGACTTGCTCGGATTCGCATTCAATACATTTTAAATCTACCATAGGATAGAAAACGAGTTAGAAGCGCGCCGCGAATGTTTGCCGAGTGTCCGATTAGGTCCGCGAACAGAGGGCAAGGGCGGGAGCCAATAAAGGTGTGGGGCCCGTCAAAAACAAATGCGGCCGGGGACATTCCCAAGTGGAACGTATTAGTCCCGGCGGCAGGAAGAGAAACTGAAGGAAAAAAAATGAAACATCCGCGGGGCGTTCTAAACTCAAGGCCAGAATACAAACTACGTTTTGACTTGTGGTGAAGGAAAACATTACACAAGATAAGGGTTTAAAAAAAACTGGTGTCCCCTCCGCTTAAGGTTCGCGGGGCAAAAGGGCGTTTGGCACTCGCCAAACGGTCAACCATATAATAAAATGAAGACACTTTATTCCAAAAAAAAATAAATTGAAATGCAGAGCGCGTTGGGAGATCGGGTCGGAAATACGTTAAACTAATGTAAGCTTAAAATCTTTGACGCTCCAGTCACCTATAGACTTGCCTTTTTCGTCCGCGAGTTCGTACACCGTGGGGGTCTTCCGTTTCAAAATCGTGCACTTGACATAGCGAGGCGCTAGCTTGTAGGAGAAATACCTACCAGCGTCACTACGGATGAAGGACTTCCTCCAAACCTGCTGACCGACCTGGAAAGATTCGGGGCGGCGGCGTAGGTTGTAGCGAGCTTTGTTGGTCAAGTGTGCACGGTCGAGGGCTTGCCGCACCCTCTTAAATATATCGTCGAGCTCGGAGAGGTCCTCCACACGACTCTCTGTAGGCGTTAGTAAATGATCGTGAATCGACTCATCGCGCAGGCGACCGTAACTGCCACCGTCCGACACCAGCTCGCGGCCGTAGGTCAGGAAGGCGGGCGTGAACCCAGTGCTCTCGTTCACCGCCGTATTCACTGCAAACTGGAGCTTGGGCAACAGGGTGTCCCAAACGCGATGGTCGTCTTTGATGAAAGTACCTAACATAGTAACGAGCGTGCGATTGTACCGCTCAACGATATTTATTTCGGGCGTGTACTTCGGTGTGTAAAACTGTTGGGGTATGTTGTACCGACGGAGTAGGTCACGGAGGTCCGATCCGATAAACTCCGTTCCGTTATCAGACAAAACGGTTTTCGGAACACCGTGTACAAGAAAGACTCCGTTTTCCAACCGGTCGGCGATATTTTTGGCCGTAGCGCGCCTGAGCGGAAAGAAAATACAATACTTGCTAAACGCGCAAGTAACGACTAAAATGTAAACATTACCTTTTCGCGACGCGGGAAAGGGACCGGTTATATCTATAGATATATACTCGAAGGGTCGCGAGCACTGTTTCGCCTGCCCCATCTGGCCGAGTGTAGCGTGTTGAGCGTGCTTGTGTGCCAGACACGTTGTAGCCTTGTTAATTTAAAGGGTGTGATGCATTAGAAGAAATGAGTAAGTAGGAGTGGTTGCCACGGACAGACCGACAGACATATATAGGGTTTCAAGGGCCCAGGGATCTTCCGGTGGTTCGTTGTAATCTAATTAGGCTACAAGATATCCAGGTGGTTACGCCGGTGTATAAAGTGTGATGTGTAGAGGAGGGATCTCATGAATGTACTTGGTGGCAGCTCTGCAGCGTGTGGGGGAGGCTGTTCACAGGTTGGGAATGGGTGAATTTGTAGGGAATCGATGAATAGCGAATTAACAGACTACAGTAGGTACAAAAAAAGATGTAATAAATTATAGACCATTTGAGGCACAAAACACAAACAGACAATCAAAAATACACCCTGGCATTGTCCTATTTAAGACACCTACAAATTAAGAAAATTGGGCTGTGGCGATCTAACCATCTACCTAAAATAGCCTATATTTAGAAGCACAAAGAAGACTATAAATAATTAACAATCAAGGCGGTGTTCTAACACGGCCTTAGCCTAACCTAATATCCAAATGGCCGGGGTTCCATGCCGGGAGCTCGGGGTGGGTCCGAGGTCGTGCGTAGTCGAATGGGCGGTGTCCTGCTTCAATGGGTGGTCCTGATAGACGCTCTTTGCGGTTTCATCGTAGATTTCTACGGGGGGGCTGGCGTTAGAGTATAGGTACCGTGCGGGGATCCAGCAGGCGTACGGCGACGCTGTGGTGGTGGGTCTACGTGTTGAAGATGTCGGACCGGCGACTGTGACAGGGCACGGCGGAAGCTGTGGCTGCTGGTCCACGGGCTGAAGACATCGGAAGGCGTGGGTGTGGCCTCGAAGTAGATCACGCCCGGCTGCTCACACGGATACGGAACACGGCGGCACGGCGGGCGCACCGATATTCGCGAAGGGTGGTACGCGGACAGCTCAACCAACTTTTGGGAGCGAAAGTTTTCACATTTTGTTCATGTCGCCTGACTCCGCGGCCTCGGGACCCGCACTCGTCGGAGCACGTGGCGCGACCGTGCGTCTCAAGGTGCTGCCCGCTTCTGCCCGTGTCCCGCGGGCGGCGCGGCGGAGGATTGCCGCGTGTTTCGACATTCCCAATCGGCGTCGCTAAGGCCCCAGTGGCGAGATCCGGTGCAGCATCTCGCTCGCACCTTGCTGGGAGCGCTGCTGTTGCGTCCTTGTCTTGTGTCTAACGAATTTAACTCAAACGGCGCTGTTTGTGCACCAGTGCCGAGATCCGGTGCAGCATCTCGCTCGCACCTTGCTGGGAGCGATGCCGTTGCGTCCTTGTCTCGCACTCAATGCAAAAAGATAATCTCGCCCCTGGTATCGTTACGTCATAAGGCGGCGCGGCGGACGCTACAATACCCGGTTACTTAAAAAACAAAAAAAAACAAGCAAAAAAAAAAAAGAATTTAAGTACCCTAGACATTTAACAAAGTGACCAGAATGTCACAGTGACTATAACATTAATTGCTGAACTATAATTGACAGTGCAAAAGTAATAATTAATACTGAAGCTAACCAAAATGTTACTAATGATAATCTTTACATCAATGTGATATCGATTGGCAAAACTGTTTTAAATTTCTAGACATTCAACAGGTTTACAATACTATAAGCCAAGCCCAATGGAATGCTAAAACATCTAAATGACAACAGAAATAGAATTAATATCGAACACAGTGTTATGACATTAACATATAAGTAACATTTTTATCAATCAGTAAAATATTTACACACATGTACAAGCTAACACATATTTACAATCCTATGGAAGCCACAGCCCAATGACTTATATCCTTTAAGTTGACTTTCATTATTAATAAAAAGTATAAGACGAGTATGAGAAGAAACATTACTAGCCGAAATTATATTCATGAATGTCTTTTTTTTTTTTTTAAATAAAAACAAGAAAAGCAAGGCATAAAGAGAACAAGTTGTGTCCTTGAGTGTACTTTCAATAATAAGGAAAATTGAGATACGTATAAAAATAAACATCACTAAAGAAGTTGTATCTATGAGTGTACTTTCGATAATAAGAATTAAGACAAATAATTTAAGAAAAAAAAACATCAATAAAGGAAGTTTTGTCCTTGAGTGTATTTTCAATAATAAGGATTAAGACAAGTATGAGAAAACATTATTAAGCGAAGTTGTGTCCACCAGCATTATTAAAGCGATAGTAGGAACCACTGTGTGTTCCGGACATTATATTTCTAACATTCCGTATACTTTCTAAATACTATAATGTGTCTAGCGACATCCTACTTAAGATGTGTCACTCTGAACGCGAACTAACTAACTAACTAACTAACTAACTAAGTACCTACGCTTAAGTATTTTAATTGTATTTATATAATTAGCATGTTTATATCTTAATACAATTTGAATTTTCTCAAAATCCGTGTTTAATTTTGTCTTTCCGAGAGTTTATATGTTCAGTGGCTCACTATGCCATATTTATTTAGAGTTCCTACTCTTATTGGTCGCTATTGTGCGCCTATAAATTAATTTTAAGTTTAAACTAAAATTAGCAATATTTACAATTGTACAATTAATACGAAAGTTTTACCAACACTCACGAACGCGTTTTGAGACACATGAAATGATTTGGCAAATAAGACTCAGCAGTCTTCAAAATGGTTTACATTAACCGAATAGAATCCTATGGGAAACGTCATTAACATTTAACCCGTAGATGCTCAAAATCCAAAATAATAAGTGCCTTTTTATAAGGGACGCTTTATAAATGTCATATCCTTGTTCTTACCTAGAGTAAATTTTATCTAAATACGACTTATAAGTATTTTTATATACAGGTATATACAGAGAACATGTGTTGGGAGGGTATGGTTGTTTGGAACTTAAAACTAAATAATGCAACCCAACCAGTCTTATTATGCCGACTTAACATAAAAAACTGGTTGTAATTGGTGAGCCTCAGAGTGAGAACTCGTAAAACCCCTTCAGATCAAGACACGCGAACTGTCTCGTGTCTCATCTTGGCCCTAGGTAGGTGCCTAGTGCACCGCCTGTCGAGAAGCGTTAAATGGGGTATGGCCTGCACCTAGAGATTCTATAGAATTTTGCCCCCCTCATGGGAGGCGGCATCTATCACGAAATACACCATTATGTGTTTTCAGCTGAACGTGTCTGACGCGACGTGTTGCCCGTTACAGTACACTATAGCTGTTAAAAGAAAAAAAAGAAAAGAGAAAAAAAAATAGAGAATAACCAAAAGAACTAACATAAAATAAAGCGCGGTGAATGCGCTGTATGCCTTGTCTACGTAAGTGACTCGGTTGAGACCACTTACTAGTGACAGAGGACAGATATGGGGAAAAGGGTAGGAACCACTTGCTTACATCATCATTCACTTATCCTGTCGTATCCTTTCTTTTAAATTATCTATCATACTGGGTTGGGTAAGGTGGTTGGTGTTAGGGTGGGAGGGCGCAAGCTTGCTAGGGAATAGGGTGAGGGGTGAGGTTAAGTGAGGTGGAGGTAAAAGAAAGAAAGAGAAGAAAAAAACCCGACGAACGCGAGGCTGGTTTGCTTCGCGGACGTCTGTGAAAGACCCTAACCTAACTAAGAATTTGTCGAACTGATTTTAACGGATTCGAACAATGTGGAGTGTAGATAAGGCTTATATTTATATGGAGGTTCTACAACCGCCTCCAGCTGTGACGACACAAGAATGACCGTACACATAAGTTTGAGAGATAAGGCTTTATTTTTTGCTACGCAGGATTCTCAACAAACCGTCCTGCGGGATATTTTGAATAAGGCTTGGGCGTTTAACGTGCGTTTCAAAAATACCATAAAAAACCGCGCACCGGTGAGTCGATAAGGCTTTAATTTATAACAAAGAACGTTAACTCGACCGCGTTCCATATCGCCCAGGACACACGTGTACCCAATAGTACATTGTGACTCAAGCACATTTTTTAAAAGACAAAATATATATATTTTTTTTCAAAGACAACATTTTCCAAGAACAAGACATATACTAAAACTTAAATAAACATACCAAAACGAATCTAACCTAAGTACTGTGTCGGCATGATTTGTGACCGAACACCTAGATGCGGGATAAGGCTTAGATTTATAACACGGATTCCCACGTAACCGTCCGTGAGCAAGGATAGGGCTTTTTATTTATTAACGTGAATTCCCTTGCCAATACCGTTCACGGGATATTTTTTCAATAAGGCTTTAGATATTTACGTGCGTTCGAAAAATATTCCAAAAAAACAACCGCGCACGACCGACCCTAACCTAACTATTGGAGTATAGCTTGTTTTACTAAAAAAACTTCTCCAAGAATTACCGTCATCCATGTATCCCTTGACACCTGGCTCCTTTTTAGGGCGTGTGACACAAGATACAATTTAATAGAGAATTTAACCATTTAAAAATTTTGTAACTTATTGTTACTTAAAGTTATTGTTTAAATTTATGACCAAATATATCAAAGAAATGCAAACCAGTTCAACAAAAGTTTTAATTAATTTTTTTTTTTTTTGTATTTAATAATATCACTCACATGTATTAGGCCTGCCTTGGAACCATCCATGTTGCCCAAAATGTATGTATTTTCAGATTTTTTCTCAAGGACCACAGATTTAATAAAACGAGGGGCTAATTTATTTGAAAAGAATTTAGCGGCGTCCGATTGAACATGGGATCGACGCCAGACTATGTCACCTACATTGAAATGTATCACTGAACGACGAAGGTTGTAGCGTTTGGCATTAGCTTGATATGCTTGAGTCAGGTTCGCTTGGATTTGATGAAAAACGCTTGCCAATGATTTTAAGCTAGTGGTCCATTCGTCGCGACCATCGATAATTAACTCCTCTAATTTAGTGAAATCTGCAAATTTATGGAATCGACCATCGAAGATGAGTTCTCTACCTGTCATTACAAAATTGGGTGAAAACCCATGGGCTAAGCTGACATGGCTATTTAAAGCTGCCTGAATCTTAGGTAAATTTTTAGTCCAGTTTCTATGGTCTGTCTCAACATAAGAAGCAATGGCTAATTCAATGGTACGATTGTGTCTTTCCACTGGATTGTTTTGTGGGAAATAGACACAATTTTTGAAAAATTTAGGGATATTATACCTTTTTAAAAGTGCCTGAAACTCGTTAGAGACGAACTGCACGCCATTATCACTTATCATACAATATGGCACGCCATAGACTAGGAAAATCTCATTTTCAATGAATTTAATTATTGACTTACTATTGGCTTTTCTAAGTGGGCATAACCATACAAATTTGGAGAAAATGTCAACTACAGTAAGCAAGTATGCGTGTCCTGAATAAGACCTCGGCAGAGGACCAATGAGATCGCAACTTAATGTTTGCATTGGAGCGTAGACCTTCTTCTGAAATAACATTTTACCATGGGGTAGCTGATTATTAGCTTTAAATGCCAAACAAACTTCACACGAACTTAAGATTGATTTGATTGAAGGAAACATGTTGGGCCAGTAATAATTCAGTTGTAACTTTTTAAAACATTTAAATGGGCCAAGGTGTGCCGATAGAGGGCTCTCGTGAGTAGCAGTTACTAGCTGTTTAATATGGTCAGCGGGAATAACTTCTTTCCATGAAAATGAATTTAAAAGATTGAATTTAGGTTTGCAAAAACGAAAGAGCTTATCGTCTTCCAACCTAAAGTTCGGGTAACTAGCGGGTGATTTTTGTATACTATTTTTTATTTTCAAAAACCACTCATCAGTTATAGGAACGTTTGGGTTGGATGAGTTTACACTTTCGATCTTAATACGTGACAACGCGTCCGGGACAACATGGAGTTTGCCTTTCTTGTGGACGATATCAAAGGAGAATTGCGAGAGCCTAGTAGACCAACGGGCGAGCCTGCCCGTGGGGTTCTCGAGTTTATATAACCATTTCAAGCTTTCATGGTCAGTCACAATCGTGAAATGAGTTCCTTCTAGGTAATGTCTAAAATGTGTGGTAGCTTCCACAATACTAAGTAATTCCCTTTCGGTGGTAGAAAAACCTTGCTCTTGTTTTGTTAGCGTTCTCGAATAGTAAGCTACGGGGTGTTCCTGAAAATTTGCGTCCTTTTGTACAACTGCTGAACCAATTCCCACTAAACTTGCATCACAGTGGAGGAAAAAGGGGGCTTCAAAATTGGGAACACATAAAACTGGGGCTGAAGTGAGGGCGGATTTTAATTTTACGAAGGCTGCCTCTGCCTCAGGTGTCCAATTAAATTTTGAATATTTTTCAGAGATGGAACTTGTGAGATTGGACAGGGGCGCCGCAATAGTAGAGAAATTCTTGATGAAACGGCGGTAGTAGGAAGCTAGTCCTAAGAAACTGCGTACATCTTTGACACATTTGGGTGTTGGAAAGTTTTTCACTGCCTCCACTTTGGCTGGGTCAGTCTTTAAGCCGAACTCGTTTATAACGTAACCAAGATATTTCAGCTCAGATTTTAGAAATTCACACTTCTTTAGGTTAACTGTTAGGTTAGCGAAATGTAAACGTTCGTAAACTTTGTCAAGGTAAGAAATATGGTCTGCAAAATTGTTGGAAATTATAATTAGGTCGTCTAGATAACCGAACACATGGTCATCGAATTCTGCACCTGGTAGTAACGCATCGACCAGGCGCTGTAAATTCTGGGGTGCGTTAGATAGCCCAAAAGGGACCACCTTAAATTGTAATAAGCCTCGGCCCTGTGAGATAATCGCTGTCTTTTCCTTAGCCGATTCTGCCAGAGGGAGCTGAAGAAATGCCTTAGATAAGTCAATGGAAGAAATATATTTTGCGTCCTTTAAATTATCAAGAATGTTATCTATGCGAGGGAGAGGATAACTACATTTTTTTGTAACAGCGTTTAGTTTACGAGAGTCCATGCAAAGGCGGAAGGAGTTGTCCTTCTTGGGTACTACTAACACAGGACTGGCCCAGGGTGACGATGATGGTTCCAGAACATCCAAGTCTATCATTTCATCTATTAATTGGTCCACTAACTTTTGTTTGTAGGGTGACATGCGATAGAACCTTTGTTTGATTGGAGGACCTTCCGTATCAATTTCATATTCAAGAAGATGCGTTCGACCTAGGCCACATTTTTCAAAAGATATGGACTCAAACTTTTCTATCGTTTTATTTAATATTAATTGTTCATCTGGAGAAAGTTTACAATTACTCGAGTTAGAAATAGAATGCAGCTGTTGCGCGTTAGAAACAGAATGCGGGGGCTGTGCGCTCTGAGCGCGATGTGTGGCATTGAGCGCTCCGGAAGAAGGCTTGGTTTCACCGACCGACGCGAGCGGCACGTACGTAGGGAGGGTGGGCGGGGGAGAATTCGGCCGATACGCTTTGCGTTCTAAGACATCTATTGACTCTTGCACAGAAGCGACGGCTATTTTGCGGGCCGACTTAATGTCCGGGTTATTATTAGACGGAATGTCGTCCAAAGCTAACAATAACTTAGTAAGTGATTCATCCAACAACTTATAATGTTTGCTCGAACGGGGGCTGTTAAAGCTAGAAATTTTACTTTTAATGATATCTAAGCTGGAAATAATATCTTTAATTTTTTTAATGGCCCCATCAATGTTTAATGAAGAAATCTGAAATTCTGACGGAATGGAGAAAGTGATTTTTTTATTTATACAGCCGGAAATTTTTTTTGATAGACCGGACTTTTCCCAAAATTCTGTGCCTAAAATGCAATCAGATTTAATTTCTGGAATAACTTCAAAAGTAAGTGGAATTTCAATGCCGTCGACCACGATATTGCAATGGATTGAGCCTGGACTAAATTGTTTAGTCCCGTCTGCCGTAGAGGCGGAACAAATTTTGGACTTGTCTAAAGTATATCCCATATTCAGTATTTCAAGATGTGAATTATTACCAAACACATTTATCTCGGCTCCACTATCTAATAGAGCTGTAAAATCCTTATTATTTAACTTGAAATGAACGTAAGGCCTCCTATCGCCATGTTGGTTTGATAGCACCGGGCTAACTTTCGGAAAGTCATGAACAAATTTTAACCAGTCATGCCATTCTTCCGAGGAGGTATAAGTCGCCGGTGCGTTTATCCGTTTTTTGTATGAGAAGCGGAAGATTGAGGGGGGGATGGGGGGGCCTCGATCGCTCGAATATTGTTATGCGGCAGCTCGCGCGCGCTATCGGCGTAGTTCGATGAGTGAAAGTGAGTCGCCGGGGGGTGACTCGCGTTCGGAAAATAAGGTCGGTATTGCTGACCCCTAGGGCGGTAAGAGTTATTGTATTGGCCTGAATAGACTGGCCTAAAACGAGGATATTGACCGCCATTAAAATTGTTATTGTTGGCGTTGTTAATATAAGTTGGAGGATTCTGTTGCCTAACACTAAATTGGCCTGCATTATTGTTATACCACGGCGGGTATTGTTGTCCGCTGCGTTGGTGTGACGCTTCAGCACGAGATGTGAACCGAGAGTGGGGCTGAGGCGTAGACCTCGAATTTTGGTTACCTTTCGCGGCACATGTGGGACAATTTTTGGACGTGACATTTAGCTTGCCGCAGTCAAAGCAGATAGGTATTAAAATATTCGGGCAGTTTTTAAAAGAATGGCCCGTATTTTTACATTTGAGACAAGCGTTTGCGTTTGAAGTCGACACTGTCTCGGCTTTAGGAATATAACTGTTAACTTTGGACACCTCTGATTTGATATTACTGAAGGGGGCCTCATTATTAAAACGTTCAATTTTCTTACCATACGCCAGAAGGTCGCAAGTATTTTTAATCGTACCGTAAATCAGACATTGATTGTACTTAGGTAACATATTTCGTTTTATTATTTCGAAAAGCATGATATCGGAAATTTGACCCTTGATTTTATTTGCCAAATCATTCACATCTGTTACAAAATCTGACAACTTCTGGTTAGGTTTTTGTTTTAACGAGCGAATACGGGATTCCGTGTCGAAAACGTAGTCGATATTATCGTACTCCTCTAACAAGGCTTTCTTAAGCTGGTCCCAATTCGTAACTCCATCCCTCACGGTACGGAACCATTTCAAAGCAGTGCCCGACAACAAATCAATGAAACATCTCAGTACGATGTCATAGTTAGATTTCCGCGCATAAGTAAGCTCTTCGACACGGGCAATGAATTCACGTACATCTGTTTCACCACTATATTTTAGATTCCAGGACGATAAGTTGTAGTAATGTTTGTTGAACACACAATTTTCGTGGAGACCTTCTGGTTTTACCACGGTACTTGAAGATGACTGGTTGGAATCGTTATCCAAGGAAAAAAAACTGGGTCCATAATCACCACCACTACGTGTTACAACATTAACCTCCGACTGTGAATTTATGGATTGATTGTCATACATCATTAATTGGTCCTCTGGCATGTCAATGCACACGGAATGGTCCTGGCTTTCCATTTTGTAGTACCTATAATAACTTACTTAAAATGAGTTAAAAAAAATTACGTAAATTTCCGTTAACGCGACACGCGACTAGATCGAACGAGACGAAAGCCTGATAACTACAGATTAAGGTTTGTTTTAACGAGTGATTAACAATAAGCACGTAGTTAACCTGACTTCCAAATATAACCTACGTGTTCAACGCAAGAGAATAAAGCGAGAAGAAAAAAAAATTTCACACACGTTATTTACACACACAATACATAAGCATCAAGAACACATAAAATTATACACTTAAATGAAACAGCACATTTCAGTTTTTTATATTTCGTTGTTTCATACTAACCCAAGAAGTTCCGGATCGCGGGACTGGCCGGTCGCGTGCTCACGTGCTCGCGATTTGTCCACGCGCAACGTGCTATAAGCTATATTTATAAGAAATGAGAGAAAGACAAAGAATATGCTCTGCTCTCGGCTTCCAATATATGATGACCTAAAAACCTAAGGAAACAGTGCACACCTATAAGAGCGAGAGTTACCGCCTTCGTGCGCTATTGCAAGACTCGATATTCTAGAATGAAATAACGTGCGTAAGTACCTATATACCTATTACGTTGGTGGACACAACTCGTTATTGACACATTTAATATTCAGTTTTGTTAATTCGCTATTTGCTTACCGTCAGGGCTGAAATGGAGAGTTAATTTGTAGTGTATAAAACAAGTGAGGCGTACCATAATAAAATAAATATAATTAATATATACAAATAGGAAATTAAAATAAACCAGTTCGGGTGCCAATTGTAGCCTTGTTAATTTAAAGGGTGTGATGCATTAGAAGAAATGAGTAAGTAGGAGTGGTTGCCACGGACAGACCGACAGACATATATAGGGTTTCAAGGGCCCAGGGATCTTCCGGTGGTTCGTTGTAATCTAATTAGGCTACAAGATATCCAGGTGGTTACGCCGGTGTATAAAGTGTGATGTGTAGAGGAGGGATCTCATGAATGTACTTGGTGGCAGCTCTGCAGCGTGTGGGGGAGGCTGTTCACAGGTTGGGAATGGGTGAATTTGTAGGGAATCGATGAATAGCGAATTAACAGACTACAGTAGGTACAAAAAAAGATGTAATAAATTATAGACCATTTGAGGCACAAAACACAAACAGACAATCAAAAATACACCCTGGCATTGTCCTATTTAAGACACCTACAAATTAAGAAAATTGGGCTGTGGCGATCTAACCATCTACCTAAAATAGCCTATATTTAGAAGCACAAAGAAGACTATAAATAATTAACAATCAAGGCGGTGTTCTAACACGGCCTTAGCCTAACCTAATATCCAAATGGCCGGGGTTCCATGCCGGGAGCTCGGGGTGGGTCCGAGGTCGTGCGTAGTCGAATGGGCGGTGTCCTGCTTCAATGGGTGGTCCTGATAGACGCTCTTTGCGGTTTCATCGTAGATTTCTACGGGGGGGCTGGCGTTAGAGTATAGGTACCGTGCGGGGATCCAGCAGGCGTACGGCGACGCTGTGGTGGTGGGTCTACGTGTTGAAGATGTCGGACCGGCGACTGTGACAGGGCACGGCGGAAGCTGTGGCTGCTGGTCCACGGGCTGAAGACATCGGAAGGCGTGGGTGTGGCCTCGAAGTAGATCACGCCCGGCTGCTCACACGGATACGGAACACGGCGGCACGGCGGGCGCACCGATATTCGCGAAGGGTGGTACGCGGACAGCTCAACCAACTTTTGGGAGCGAAAGTTTTCACATTTTGTTCATGTCGCCTGACTCCGCGGCCTCGGGACCCGCACTCGTCGGAGCACGTGGCGCGACCGTGCGTCTCAAGGTGCTGCCCGCTTCTGCCCGTGTCCCGCGGGCGGCGCGGCGGAGGATTGCCGCGTGTTTCGACATTCCCAATCGGCGTCGCTAAGGCCCCAGTGGCGAGATCCGGTGCAGCATCTCGCTCGCACCTTGCTGGGAGCGCTGCTGTTGCGTCCTTGTCTTGTGTCTAACGAATTTAACTCAAACGGCGCTGTTTGTGCACCAGTGCCGAGATCCGGTGCAGCATCTCGCTCGCACCTTGCTGGGAGCGATGCCGTTGCGTCCTTGTCTCGCACTCAATGCAAAAAGATAATCTCGCCCCTGGTATCGTTACGTCATAAGGCGGCGCGGCGGACGCTACAACGTCTCACACTTCCTCACGTAGTCCGTGACGTCACGGTACATTCCTGGCCAGAAATGTTGCAGGGCGAGCCTCCGATACGTTTTATAGACTCCCAGGTGACCCGAGGTCGGTTCGTCGTGACAGGAACGGACTGTCGCGGCGCGCCGGCCCGCGGGAATAACGAGTTTCCACTCGAAGTCCCTATCGAGCTGGAATTTACTTCGGGTAAAACGGTACAAGTTACCATCCCGTAAGGTAAAATTAGGTACGGACTGCGGGTTATCCGTGCATGACTTCGCTAGCCGGTCGTACCATACGTCGGGCGTGGTCGCTTCTGCTGAGGACAGGAGGGGGGCGCGGCTCAAAGCGTCCGGGATGACATTCTCCTTACCCTTGCGATGCTTGATCTCAAAATTAAAGGGGGATAAGCGGATGCCCCAACGAGCGAGACGACCGGTCGGGTTGTCTAAGGAAAGGAACCACTTTAGAGAGGAGTGGTCTGTGTAAATAGTGAACATTGGACCGTACTCGAGATAGCACCTCCAATGTTCAACTGCGAAGATAACGGCTAGGGCTTCGCGTTCCGTCGCTGAATAGTTGGTCTCGCAAGGTGTCAGGGCTCTGCTCGCGTACGCGATTATTTTTTCGTGACCCCCGATGACCTGTGTTAGTTTCGCACCTAGTCCGCACTGGGAAGCATCCGTGTGAACCTGAAAAGACTGTGACCAGTCCGGGCACGATAGGACGGGAGCGGTGCTCAGAGCTAGCTTGAGGTCACGGAAAGAATGCTCCGCGGAGCCAGACCACGCGAACGGCGGCGTCCCGCGCTTCGTGCTCGTCAACTTATTCAGCGGCGCGGCGCGAGAAGCGAAGTCAGGGATGAACCGGCGGTTCCACGAGGCGGTCGCGAGAAACCTACGTACTTCGGTTGCGTTGGTGGGGGTAGGCCATTCCGTTATGGCTTTTGTCTTACCGGGGTCGGGGCGCAACCCGAAACGATCCACTACGAAACCTAAGTAGTTTAGACTACTGCGAAAAAAAACCGATTTCTCCTTATTCGTGGTCAAGTTAGCCATCTTGAGCACGTCCAAAACCTTTAAGAGTATGTCTAGATGTTCTTCAAAAGTTGAAGATACTATCACGATATCGTCGAGATATACGAATACTTTACCGTGATAGGTGGATCCGAAAAGTTGGTCCATTAATCGCTGCTGGGTCGCCGGCGCGTTAGTTAAACCGAAACACATACGTTTATAACAGAACGTGCCGCGCCCGGGAACACTGAAAGCGGTCTTTTCGCGCGAGCTGGGGTCAAGGGGGATCTGCCAGAAAGCCGAGCTAAGGTCAATCGAGGACAGGTACTTCGCGTCGCGTAAGTTGTCGAGTATGTCTGACACGTAGGGCACTAGATAAGAATCTTTCTTAGTCACCCGATTTAATTCTCGACAATCTAGACAAAACCTAAACTTTCCGTCTTTCTTGACCGTAAGCAGCACGGGTGAGTTCCAAGCGCTCGACGTCGGCTCGATCACGCCTAGGTCTAACAGCTTGTCGACCTCGCGGTTGATGAGCTCTAATTTGTGCGGGGAAAGGCGATAAGTTCGCTGCTTGACCGGCGCGGCGTCTCCGGTGTCGATCGAGTGAGCGGTGAGTGACGTCATACCGAGTCCAGCGGCGTCCGCTGTTATCGTATCGAAGCGAGAGATAACGCTGTCGGCTACGTTCCGTTGCGTCGCGGTCAGTCCGTCGTAGTCGACCAAGTGGTCGACGTCGACCTTATCACAAAATGAAGCAGGTGTGCCGGTCCAATCCACGAGAGTCACTTGAGTGGGAAGTAACCTAAAAGATTTCCAAAAATCGATCCCGAGGATTAATTCGGCGTTCAAGTCTGGCGCGGCATGAAAAATTAGCTCACGCGTAAGTCCGTTGTAAGTCACGGGCACTCGGAAGTACCCGTTTGCTTGTGCGGTGGCCCCATTGGCTACCGTCACTCGCACGCGGAGGTCCGTATGCAGGAGGTATCCGTTCGCGACGAGTTGGCGTTGGGTTACGCGGTTCACGAACGATACCGAGGCCCCCGAATCTAGGAGGCCCCGAAGGGAAAGTAAACCTACAGTTATATTTACATAAGGTCTATTATCTAAGTCTAAACTAGAACACAAAACCGCGTTATGATAGGAACAAAAAAAGGTCTTAAGATAAATAAGCCAATCCGTCCATTCTTTGGAGGACTGGGAAAGGGTAACACCTTCATAACGCGGACCTATCAGTTTTTTTTCGTGCACTCAGGGCACTGGCTCTGTCGTACGCCGGGTTTCTGGCAACCGAAACACCTGAGTTCGCGGGGAGCGGGGCATCGGAAAAACGAGTGCTCGCTGGTCCGGCAACGAGGACAATAAACTTGCAGGTCGGCGCGCGGTTTGTTTTGAGCGACCGCGGACGCGTTCACTCTGCGGGAAGCGGGCGCGCGCGGCGAGCTACCTCCGCTAGCGCGCGTGCCGCCTTTATAAGCAAATTCGGCCGCGGGCGCGTCGGCGCCGGCCGCGCTGGGCTCTTTAAAGGACCGGAAGCGAACACGGGTGGCTTCGATCTTTAGACAGTACGATTTTAACTGATCTACAGATTTAATCTCTACAAGCGAGAGTGGACCGATGTAGGTAGGGCGCACATTGCGTAATAAAATGTCAAGCTTAGCGCTCTCGGAAAGTGGCGCGCGCAATTGATTAAAAAGCCCATGAATAATTGCAAAATAAATTGTTACGCTTTCATCTCTTCCCTGTGTGCGGGCACGTATCACCCCCAGCAGCCGGTGATCTAAATCGACCTCGTCAAACTCTGTCAGCAACAGTTCGCTGAGCTGCTCCCACGTGGCAACTGAATGACGTACGCTCCGGTACCAATGAAGGGCCGGCCCTTCGAACAACTCGGGGGCGGCTACAAATAACTGGCGAGTTGTTATCGAGCGTGACTCACGCAGCTCCTCGATCCGCTCCAGGAAGGCGCGCACGTCCTTCTCGCCATCGTACGTGAGTTTAAGCTTCGCGACTGCGTCACTGTACCTAGCTGCGGGGCACGCGTACGTTGCGACGGGTCCGGGCGGCGCGGGCGAAGGCGGCGGCGGCGGCGGCGCGGTCAAGGTGAGGGTGGCGACGGACACAGGAACGCTCGAGGCGGACGGCGGCGGCGGGGCGTCACTTTCGAATGGTCCTGGGGCGAGCGAAGCAGGGGAAGGGGGCGGTGAGGTAGGACCGTCCTCGTCCTTCCCGAGGTAGGCGGACTCGGTGGTGGCGAATAAGTTGGACACCGTGTCCTTGAGCGCGACTTGTTCGTCCGACGACGCCTCCACGCGCGTGATTCTATTGAACAGGTGGTCCAGTAAGGCCTTAACGCACGGCGTGAGTTTAGCGTCGGTTGCCGCCAGTACGAGCCGGTTGAGCTGGCTGCGGATGGACTCCAACTCATCTCCCGGATCCTCGTCCGTGAAGAATATCTCTTCCGATGGTTGGTCCCGGGCTAAGGACGCGACCTGTCGTCTTAGCGCTGCCACGGTGCCCAGAGGTACTTCACCGCGGATCCTA
This sequence comes from Incurvaria masculella, assembly GCA_946894095.1. Lineage (NCBI taxonomy): Eukaryota > Metazoa > Arthropoda > Insecta > Lepidoptera > Incurvariidae > Incurvaria > Incurvaria masculella. The sequence continues at coordinate 20,797,880 of OX335651.1, forward strand.
ACCTCGTATTCCAGCGCTTCCTTTCGCAAAAGGTTAAATGTTAACTTGCGTAACGACATGTTGAGTTATTAAATAAACTCGAAAAAGTCTAAGTAACGCACTAAACTTTTAACGTAAATACGTTCTTAACATCGCATAGAATGCACGCATAATAAACTCTAAAATAAAAATAAAATAAAAAAAGTGATCCCCAACGAATGAAGGTTGAGTGATCGGGCTGTGAAAGTCTTGAAACGCACGAGGTGCATGCGCAAGGTAAGTGAGAAGAAACAGTATGGGCATCAAAAGTTCAAGAAAAAAAAATGGTCCCCAACGAATGAAGGTTGGGTGATCAGGGCCGTGAAACTACGCGCCCGCGCGACCGCTCCGCGTCGCGACAATTAGATGGAGCGAGGGAAAGAAAAAAAAACGTGGGTAGTTTCGCGTGCAAAGAAAAAACAACTCGTAAAAATTCCTACGGCACACGCGCCGTCTGAACTAAATTAAAACAAAACGGAATCATACTGGGTAACAGGCGGGATCTACCGAGCGCTAACCAAAACAGAACGAAAAAAAAACGTGAGACCGTATCTAGTTCAGTAGGAGGGAGCGTGTTAGGCAAGTTGAAGTGAACGCGAAATACCAACGGGGAATCGAAAGTTTTAGATTATCGATGCGAAATTATGAATCTGTCGTCTCAAAGTGAGCGCAGTAAAGACATCGCTCGCGCTGTGTCGCGCGGCCATGTTGTGTAGTGAAATCTAAGTTCAATGTGAAGTTATCAAGGGCAGCTAAACATGGAATGAATTTATGTTTTTCAGCTGAAGGCGAAACGTAAGTACTGTGTGAAGTGAGTGGGGCGTAAACAGGATCTACTCGTTCGGTGGTCGAATCAACTTCGAAACATGGTTTCAAGGTTAGGTCGATCGCCGAATCGAACACGTTATCGTCTCAACCAATACGATAGCTCACTAGCACACAACAATCACACGTAAAAATGTTACAGCAAACAATTAATGAGAAAAAAAATGGAGGGCTCAACAGAAACCTGGCTTTTTACAAATTAAATATTCTTTTTCCCTCCCAGGCAGTACATAGCTCGGTTTGGAGTGGGGCGCAAAATAGAAACAGGATTCCTAGTCCTGCTCGTCCCCGAACCAGTGGATGCCAGTGTGACGTTCGACCGGAACCCTCGCTTTTGCGGCGGCTCCGTCCGCGTCATCACGCGCCACCACTCCAAATTAAATGTAGAATAGGCGTACCCTTAGGGGGTAGCCGAGCCAAGTACTACCAGGGACGGGGAAAAAGAATACGACCAATTTTAGTGAGAATAAAGGTGGACGTTTATTACAAAGAAAAAATAAACAAAATGCCCAAGCGGTACGTAAGTGGTTTGCAGTTAGAAAGTCTGTCGTTGAGGCCTCCGTTAAGGGTAGAAAAACTTGGTGGTTGGTTCACTCAGTGGTGGACCACGTCGGTGCGCAGCATGGTGGGTGCACGCGCGTGCGGTGCGGCGCGCGGGGCGTCGGCTCAGAGCAGCGGCGCCGGCGTGTCGGCCGCGTCGTCAACGCCGGCCGACGGCGTGGCGGCGTGGCTCAGCGCTGCTCGGCGCGGGGCGCATCGGCGCGGCTGCGCGGATGGCCGGCCAGCGTGCTCGGCTACCTGGGGGCGCTCACAATAAAATGAGGCGTGAGCGCCGTAAATGGTTACAGGGTGCTTGAGGAGCTAAAATAAAGCCAGGTCAATAGCGACCAAGGAGGAAACGAGTTTAATTAAATGAACAGGGCTGTGAGCAATCGCTAAAAGGTATTAAATTGAAGTTGGGTTACCGGTAGGTGGACCGCGGTTTGTAGAGGTGCGCTCTTTGCGAAGGCTGCTGGTAAAGTGGGCGACCCAAAATGGTCGCCGCACTACGAAATTATCATTTTCGTTTCTCTTTTTTTCTGAGGGTAAGGAAGATTTTAATTAGGTAAAACCACGGAGGGAGCAAGGCGATTGGATTAGCCTTGGCCAAGGAGCTATGAACACTGTAGTGGCTTACCAAAAATCCACTACGTGACACCCGGCTGCTTGGCACCCGAGACAAAACGCCCAGAGGGGGTGGGTCGAACGCGTAGTACTCGGACAAATGCGTCCATTGAACAAACAAGCGGTTAAGTATCTTGAGACATCAGATAAGAAAGGAATCGTTCTGAAGAATAAGTCCGCTTTTGTACAGTTGACTATACCTGTATTTAATTATATTATTTTCGAATTTTCCTCATGCCTCTATTTTGAATGACGTTTCAAGATAATCTAGTCAAACATTACAAGTGTCAGTCGCTCAGCATTCTACTACACGCCTGTCTGGTGTTACACGAAAGGTGCCAACTTTTACGCTGTCAAAGCCCGAAGTCAATGTAGGATTCAAAACACCCATTGTAAGTTAAATGTGCTTTCAGGTAGAGCTGCTGTCGACACAGATGATGCGCTCAGCGGAGCCAGCGGCGGACGCGCTGCGCAAGGAGCTTCAGAACCGGGAGATGCTCATCGCACAGCTCATTAGCCAGAGTAAGTCAACTCTGCGGTCCTTATTAATAGTTCTACCTGAGTTAGTGTGTGAAATGGCCTTGTCAATAAAAAAATATGTCCGAATTGTTTTTTTCAAATCTCCTATAAACACTAAATGTGTTATGAGTGCAACGTAACTTTTTAAATGGGTGTACAATGTTACCCGACACGGTGGCTCATCGGAAGTTGTGTACGAGCCGGTGTGCGTGCGCAGACAAGGAGCTGGCCTGCAGCAAGGAGCGGCAAGAGATCGAGATGGCGGCGCAGCGTGCGACGCTGCAGGAGCAGCGCACGCACATCGACATCCTCGACACGGCGCTCACCAACGCGCAAGCCAACGTCGTGCGCCTCGAGGACGATGTACGCTTACGTGTATTCTGATTGCCGTCTGTAGAACTAGCTCATTCGCTCAGCGAGATGTGTGAGGTTCGTCACGGGGCAGAGATCGGAGGAGCTGCTGTGATCCTCCTCCTACTTTAATGGGATGCCTTGCGAGCACGTCCAAACTATGAACTTATGTAAATGAAAGATGTAAGATGTGTGAACATAAGGTATGTATTTTATCAAAGAAAAAGAAAAGGAGTTATTTGTCAACTGTAGGTTTCTCATAAAGATAGAAGTGATAAACATACAAAACCGTAAATATATATTTTAGTCTAAACACTGTATTTTCAGATTGCTGATTTTATAATGCATGTCCTAGCAGGGGGTAGAACATGGTGGGAACATAAAAGTAACACGTATGGAATATATTTTGGTTTACGTTGATGGAGAGAGGGAATGTTGATTTTTTATTTTATGAAATGAATTTATGCTCAGTTAGATAGGAAAAATAGAATGCCGTTGATACTTATGATGCAGTGGAGATGCTAGGAGAGCGTGGAATGCAGCAAGCTCGCGCTTAGTTGCAACTGGAAGAAATAGAAGAATGTGAGGCGGCAGGGAATTCGTAGGGTAGCTGTCGCTTTGACCTGGTTTAATGCCTACACACTGGCCATTTTCGAATAGTTATGGGGCAAGCCGAATTCAAGAAAAAGGTATGAATTCATGGGATCACAGTGGACCACACGGCCTGCGGATAAAGTTTATGATGCGTTCCAAGGTAACACCAATGGCGTACCACAAAAGTAAATGAAAATCAATCGGCGAGAAGCAAAATAAATTGTATCGGTCGCGCGACACCTTAATTGAAATCGAGCGCGTTAATGGTTTCTCGAAATGTGTATTCAGTTTCAGTTTCTTTATTTCCTCCATTAGATGTATATTATACACTCAGATTCGTCTTTTCTTTCCTGTCGGTTCGTCCTGGTGAAGAAGAGCCGACAAGAAACTTCGCCAGGATTGTCAGTGTATTAAATTTTTTTTCATTGATACTTACAAACTAGTTTACAGTGATTGATTGATTACTACTGCTCACAAAGAACATTATATACATTGGGAAAGATCAAACTGTTAGTATAAATTTAGCCCCGATTGCACGAAGAGACGGCTTAGTTAATCAATGTTCAAAAACGTCACTTTTAGTGAACCGCATGGAGTTCTTTCCAGTTCTGTCCATACAAAGTGACGTGTTTAATCATAAGTTGACGTTGATTTTGATGTTTTGTCCTTTCGTGCACTCGGCCCTTAGTTGCCTGTATTTAGTAACGAATAGGGCGGTGTATGTGTGTGTGTGTGCAGTGCCGGCACGCGAGCGGGTACGCGGAGCGCGTGGCGGGGCTGCAGCGCGCGCTCGCCTCGCTGCAGCAGGCGTCCGATCGCCGCGAGCACACCGAGCGCAAGCTGCGCGCGCAGCTCGAGAAGGAGCTGCAGGCGCTCAGGTAACGCGGGACACTTGCGCAGAGTGTGTGGCGCAGACTGTAAATAATAAAATGGTTTATTTCAGGCAATTTTTCACGCATTTGGTCATAAAGTTTGCATATGTACAAATTTATAAAAAGAAAAATAATGTGTGCTATAAAACAATTTAAATTACAATTCAAGTAAAAAGTGCTTGCGTTGCTCAAAATAGCGCACTTAAATAGTTAGATCGTTAAATAAGTTATATTAACTACCTGGTAAAATAGTTAGTGTCACAAAGACATATTTATTTATTTAGTTTATTTTAGACAGGTAGCTTAGGCTGATGTGTCTAAATCATATTCAAGTATGGTTACTATGAATCAGTAACAGATGTAAAACAACATTATTTTCTTTTTTTTTATTGTCTATATGCGTATTTGTGCTCGGCCAAACGCAAATTGTGGAAGACACAGTTATGGATAATGAGAGCAATGTTTCTTTGTATCAAGCTGCATTTCATTATGAAGGCAAATAAAGGATTTTATTACGCTCGTGGAGTGCAACTTCTGTGTATGGAACCATTACTTATTTTGTGGTTCAAAAGGGTACTTAATGAAGTAAACCTCGAAGATAGCTTATTCAATACTATGGGATTACGAAAAACTTTTAGCCGCAGCGTACAGAAAAAACTGCCACAGGAAATGAGACAGAATGGAATTGTCGGCAAGCTGCTGCCATACGCATGTGCTCGCCGGGAGGGAGTGAGGGTCCGACGTGTGCCGCAGGAAGCGCGAGTGTGCGTGCGGCGGCGGCGGCGGCGGCGGCGGGGGGGGCGGGGGCGAGGCGGAGCTGCGGCGGCTGGTGCGGGAGCGCGACGAGCGCGTCCTCGCGCTGGAGGGCGACTGCGCCAAGTGGGAGCAGCGCTACCTGGAGGAGTCGGCCGTGCGGCAGGCGGCCGTCTCCGCCGCATCCATACCCAAGTCAGTCTCTACATTGTACACTCGCCTTTAATACACAATAAATATTATTACGAACCAGGTGTCACTTTAGAAAGTCCCGAATCAGTATCCGTAGCTCGACATAATTGCGACCTGAGAACATATATCGTGGGACTGGAGGGGTTACCCTCCAGTCCCACTCGTTTCACAGTTTACTTACCCTATAGATGAAAGGTGTAAAGGATTGTTCGGTTCTTATTTGAGGAATGTCAGCAGTGAATGGGTCTGTAAATGTCTTACGTTAGTGCAACATTACCACGGAGTTTTGTGGCCTCAACTAGAAGCAGCAAGCAGCTCAAGGCGGACATGCAGTTTTAGCAGAATGAAAGCGCCTACCATGACACATGTTACAGTTAATTGATTGGAACAACAACTACCCAACATTTTCCCATCCCTAAACAGCAACATAAATTTACCACCAAAGTCATGTGATTTCTTTTGTTCTGGTTTGTGAAGTTCCAGCTCAACAATCCACAAACAATTTCTTATTGAAGGTGGCCCAACCCGGCGGGCCTAACTCATTTGCGGGCACGGTACAAAACCGTGCTGTTGCGCTCTGGGACCTTATCTCTTTCAAAGAATAAGACAGGTTCCGTGATGAGGAAGATGCAACATGTCCACAAAAAAGACAATGTGCATAGTGTATGATTTGGTAAGATTTACATAAATTTTAAAAACGACTTATAGCTAAAAGTAAACCACGACCGCTGTAGTAAAAAATCGAACAAAAACCAAATAGATTATAAATTTTGATTAAATAAGCTATGTCTGATGATTTGAATCTTTTTAAGATATTCTTACTTTATCATTGCGTAATCCACCTCCAAAGTTATTGTATAAAACGCGCGAAAAATGCGAACTTTCGGACCTTATAACTTAGAAACCAAACACAATTTTACAATGTCAATGGTCATCAGACATCTAGTTCGATCAAATAAAGCTATTTTGAGCAAAATTTGGGAACACTGACAAGAAATATTGGCTAATTTGGTTAATTTAATTGGGTCAATTTATCAGAACTTATTTACCTTACAAATCTGTAAAAATATTATCACATCCTAAATTAAATATGCAGTTTTAACCAATTAAAGAAAATTGGGTTTGTTGTTGAGCCAACCTTTACCACCTAGCTATGTGATGATTTTTAAATGTAGACAGTCTGTCTTTGAATGAAAAGTTAAGGAAACCAACCAAATCATTCCCCTAATTTTGGAGCAAATGTCAGATGCTCCTCTAACAGCCAACGTATTTAATAACTTGTAGCACAGAATAGTATTACATCCAGTAGCTCAACTCCATACAAGGTTCCGATTTCGTTCACCTGTACAGGTACATTTCGCTCGTATGGGCTCTAAGCTAGTTTGGCGGTGCTGAACTGTCGCGAATGGTCCTTCGAAATCATCTTTTTCAATCAAGTAACAGAACCAACATTGCTCCACCAATATTTAAATGACAACCCCGACACTCGATGGAGGGAAGATATTTATCTCTCAAATCGCATGAGTTGCGCTACTGCTGCGGCCCTGGTCGCACAGCTATATATCTACTGTGCTTGTAGCATGGAAGCTCTGGGCGTGAGTACGTGTGAGCTGCATGTGAACCTTGTGCAGTCTGCTGTTCAGAGACGCCAAGATAGCGGCGTTGGAGAAGACCTCGCAGGAGTCGGAGCGGCTGATGGCGGAGGCGCGCGCCGACAAAATCCGACACATGGATGAGCTTCACTCTGCACAGAAGAAGTGCGCCGATTTCGAGAGCAGGTGACTTGATGTCTCTCTTTGTCTGAACTTCTATATGAATAATGAAAATAATTTTGTAAAACTTGGTGCCTCTCACTTTGATCCGCTATTTCTGAAATAGGTCTGATTCATGAACTCTTGGACCGGTATGGAATCAAATGCGTAAATGTTGTCGAGATATATGGTGACATATTTTTTTTTATGTGACTTGACATGGATGGCTAATACCACAAGTTCTGTCATGGTATTAGCCCAACACACCACATGGGAACTAGGTGCCATGCCAGGACCTTCCTTATATTGCACGGCTACATTGAACTGGATGGAAAACACGGACAATTTTCATTGCCGCTTCGACCATCGTTCATCCAATGCGATGGTACCAACCCGGGCGGGATAAACCCTACCACCTAGTAAGTAAGGAAGGGGACCTACAGCTTAACGTGGAATCCGAACCACGGCCAGCCTCTCTCAACGGTCGAATGGTCACCCATCCAAGACCAGACCGGACCCAGCGTTGCTTAACTTCGGAGAGCGATCGCCGAAGTGTCGCGCCACTGGGCCACCGAGGCTGACAATATATAATTATAATAATAATATAATATATATCACAACAAACTTGGTCTCACCCATAGTAATTTATTTATTTGTTTTAGAGAGACAGCGTAAGCTTAAATCTTGTCTTTCATTAGTTCAAGTTCATTTAATTTTGTTTGCATGTGGAAATTTATTTACGTAGTATTTGGTTACACATTTTTTATTTAGTCACTAAGTGTTTGTTTAGTGATTGGGTAAGCATAAATTAAACTATCCGCCGTACATTTTATAAAAAACTGGACCGCAGGCATTACCCTGTGGCATCCCTGCTAGAAGTTTGTTATTGATCCTGTTGCTTTCTCCAAACTTAAACGCGTCGTGCCACATTGTATGACATTGAAGCATAGTGTTGCTCTGGTGTAGTTCCGACTTAAGAGTCACTGGTAAAGAGATTGTCTTTTATTTACTGTTTTATATTAATCTGAATTAAGTGTTTATGCTGCCAGGTATTCTGTTTTAATTTTAAGGTGCGAACTACTGTGAGATTTTTTACAAAAATGTTTCACTAAAGTTACTATATGAACGTTTGATATAATTTCCTACCAATCATATTTTACAATTGTAGCTAGATTTTGTAGTAGTCGTGTAGTTGAGTGCTGCCTTGGTGATCAGGGTGAAGGAGCTGGAGTCGAAGGTTGCGGAGCGCGACGCAATGATCAAGGTCCTCCAGCAGCACACGCAGAGCGCCGCCTACGAGAGCAGCGCCTCCCTCCGCAACAACAGCAGCCGCGAGGAGCTAGGTATCGTATCCGTACATTCAAACCGTGACCTTGGGCTCCGCCCGCGAGTGCGAGCATCGAGCGTATGGATGGAGCCCGCTCGTATAATTCCAGGACAATTTTGATCCTAAATAGAAGGCACAAAACTTCAGAGAGCAAGATAAGGTGCCGATTTCCCAGTTGTGAATCCTCTCTACTTACAAGAAGCCAGGATATATTTGGTGAAAAATGCATTGCCCTCCTGTACACATCACACCGCATATATTATGTATAATTAACACTGTACACAAAATGTTAGAAATAGTGTTTTTTTAACCGACTTCCGAAACCGGCCAAGTGCGAGTCGGACTCGCACATCCGTACCATCAAAACCAAAAAAATCTCGTTTTTTGTATGGGGGCCCTTAAATTTTTTTAATTTTTTATTTTACCTATTTGTTGTTATAGCGGCAAATGAAATACACACTCTGAGAAAATTTCAGCTGCCTACCTATTTCATTTTTTCATTTCATTTATTTAAACTTTTTTGTAGTCAACCTACACCAAGTTACGTCACAAAGATCCGCGGATTCGATCAACCCAGTAAAGAAGAACCCGCAAAGAAACTTCACGGGTTTACATAACATACTATTAAATACTATTACGGTTCATGACCTACAGCCCTGTGACAGACCGACGGACGGACGGACAGCGGAGGCTTAGTAATAGGGTTCCGTTTTCACCCTTTGGGTACGGAACCCTAAAAAAAAGGAGGTTTTCAATTCGACTGTATGTTTTTTTGGTCGGTGTGCGTGACGCGTGGCGCGTGTCCTGTTGCAGTGGGCTTCGGTGCGTCGTCGTCGGGCGCTTCGTTCTCGTCGGCGGAGGGGGTGGGGGTGGGGGTGGGGAGCGGGTCGCGCTACCGCCACCTGCGCTCCTACGGCACCAACGCGTCTCACTCGCCCAGCAACAACGGCAGCGGTAACTATGCACACGTACACCCTGCGTACACTCACACGCTACATTCAGTTTAGGGATTAAATTTCGTTTATGGATTTGTTTGTCTTTTAATTTCTGTAAATGGTTATTCCCAGGAGCAATTAGTAATTCTACATTATATATATTACCAGTGAATATCATATTCATAACTAGATCCAAGAAACAAAAAAAAGATGGAAACCACTTTCAGTTCTTATTAAACGATCCAAGTAGCCCGAAAACTCACACACAGACAAATTTAGAAGCAAAAGGGTTTATGTCAATGTTATTTCTATGTTTTTCCAAACATATAAAACAACCACAAATGCGTAAATAATAGTAATACCCCCATTTAACAACACCCATCTAATAAGAATTGACCTTAAGGTGGCCCTTCCCGACGGGACTAACTCATTCGCGGGCACTGTAAAAAAATGGTGCTGTTGCGTTCAAAAGACAGGCTCCGTTATGAGGAGGATGCAACATGTCCACAAAGCAGACAATTCACATAGTGTTTGATTTGGTAAGATTTAGGAAAATTTTAATTACAAAACGACTTATAGCCAAAAGTAAATCACGAGCTCTTGTAGTCAAAAATCAAACAAAAACCAAATTGATTGAAATGTACACATTTAACACTAACGAAAGGCTACGCTCGCTAAAGATAAATCGCACCCAAGCATCAAAAAATCCTCGAAAACATTTCCTAACAAACCGAATTGTGGATAATTGGAACGGCCTACCTGAGGAAATAATGAGTGCATCGTCAGTAAATGTTTTCAAAAACAAACTGGATCTTTACTTAAAAAAATAATAATTCATAGACAAGACAATAAATAAATAAGTGCAAGTGCTTAAAAACAAAAGTGCAAGTGCATAAAAAGAAGTGCATGCATCAACATAATGCTGCTAGTTCATTACAATATAATAATAATTGTTATTATAAATGTTCATGAAACAAGCTAGGTCTGATGACTAACCTTTTTAAGATGTTTATATTTTATTTTTGAGCAATCCACGTCCATAGTTATTGTACTAAACGCTCGAAAAATTCGAACTTTCGGACTTTTTAACTTAGGGAACTGAGGGAGTTGAGCGGGAAGACCCACCTTAAAACTGAAAGGTGTTTACATTAGTGATTTAGAGTGTGTAAGTATGTATGTGTGCAGGTTGCGGCGGGTTCGAGAGCACGTCGCTGCGCCTGGACGAGCAGCTGGCGGCGCTGGACGCGCGGCTCGACTCCACCTCGCGGCCGCCGCACGCGCCCGCGGTGAGTCTGTACCCCGCGCACGCCCCCCCGCCTCACGCCCCACATGCCGCTCACCACCACGAGACCTTCTACTGACGACTACACGCCGCCCGCTCGTCGAACCCTCCCTGATAGAACATTCGTTCTCATACTTCCGTCAAGTTTTCGCATGTATTGTAATGCCGTGCCATCTTTAGCGCTACAGATAAATTATCAATTTAAAACCAAATTGTTGATATGTTCTACCAGTGAGGATCTATGACGGTCCTGGCTCCTATATTGGCTTCACTTTGAGTATGATGCCATTTGATAACCCGTCGATGCATGTGAATGGACGCTTCTATTAGTTATTTTTAGGGTTTAATAACAAAATAAAAACAAGATAACTCATGTGTCTGTATGCTATTTGATGTAAAATTTAAATTCCGATGATCTTATGAAACATTTCTAGGAATCAGATTTAAGAAAATTATTAGAGGTTACAAAATGGGGGCTGTACTTGCAAACTTTTTGAACATACTTCATAAGGAGTAATTATATAAAATCAAAGGATAATTAGAAACTGTTGAGGTGAGACTTATGTTTGTTTATCTGTCTGTCTGCCTATTCTCTATAACTTTCTCTAACTTAGACTACTCGTGAACAGAGGACTTTGAGAATGAAACCCTGCTTATTTCGATTCTTTTATAAATGTTTGCTTCCACAATGTGCGAGTGTGACTCACATTGGCAATTCTTTTACCCCATTTACATGCTGCCACAGCCCTTGCGCCTCGTCCTGCCCAATGCCCTGCAGTGGCGGCGTCAATGTTTGCACGCTGCCCTTATAATTCACTTTTGACACTCAGTGGTGTAGGACATTACCATTTTGCAGACTTTAATGCGTTGATTTTGAATGTTACACCGTAAAAACACCCTTATTACAAGGGCCAAACTTCATTAATCGATTAAAAAATTATTTAGACAAACTATCTAGAATTGAAAAAATTTACAAGGGCCAAACTTCATTTATCGACTGAAAAATTATTTGGACAAAACTATCTTGAATTGAAAAAAACTAAAAATCCTTAAATAAAAAAAAATGGCAGGAAGGCCAAGATGAATCACAAATAAATAAAAAAATATGATTTAAACATAACATAATTAATATTCATATTAAAATGAATACCACATACATTGAATAAGATGTAGGGTTTGTTTTATATTAGATGCTTAACGGTTTTCTCGGGGCCTGTGAAAACTAAATACCAGACAGATAAGTGCCACACCATGTTTGAACTAAGGGGAAAATACCATGGCAGAGAGTGCTCATCACAGTTTACAGTCCCTATTGATAAAGTATCTAGAGGATCGGTTGGTTCTAATTGGAGAAATTTAGACAGTGAATGGCTGCATTCTCTGTCTATTGTGCGTTAGGTGAAGGTAGAAAGGGGGCGGAGTAATGGTGTTATGCAGCTCTGAAAAATATTCTCTTTCGTATATACCTAGACCTAGCATAGCGCGCTGTGCTTACAAGACAAAGTGTGGGAGTGAGACGTCAACTCAAGTACCACTACCGCTAGTTAGAGAGAGAGCTAGTTAGAGTTGTCTCATCGTGCAGTTCTTCTCGAAGAACTTCTCAAATCGTTATCAATACATAGGAGTCGCACTCGTGGAATGTGAAATGTTTTTTGGTGAAATTTTTATGATTTCTCTAGTTTTCGTCAAAGAAAGCATGGTTACCGGTGAATTTATAGCTTGATAGACTGGGTTCCCTGTGCTTTGTTATTACGGTTATTTTAGTTTAGTGTTTATAGGTGTTTGTCAAGCCTGTTTTTAAAAGAATTAGTGGTGGGTGCTTAACGACATCTTCTGGCAGCTTGTTCCACATTTCCACTGCTCTATTCGACTTTTCCTCAATATTTCAAATCAAAACTTAAAACGTAACTTCAGATCATAATTATGAAGGTATAGGGTGATTTAGAAAAAAAAAATAGTGAAAACATTTCAGTACATTTTGTATGAAATGATTTTTGTCTCATACATCAGTTGACTCTTGTATGTCTTTACATTCTAAGCCTATGTGTATACACCATAAAACAACCTACATCCTATGGGCCTTCCCTTTGTCGGAGAAAGTATATAAACCGTCATGCTGCTGCAAAGGTAGAAGAGAGGACTTGCAGAGGACCCCAGGAGGATAACAGAGGTGTTGTCCAGAACGAACATATCACACACTCTTTCTCTGCATCCGTGGCGATAATAGAGCAAATGGCACGTAAACACTCGCAGATTGTCCTTTGAATCCCACACAAAAAACGGCCACTGACTGGGAACGTAGGTCAGGAGAAGTTGCAGAGCGAGTGAGGTGGTCGAATATCACGGCTGCCCTGGTCTCTGCCGAAGGGGGGGCAGCATGTAAACGGGGTCTTTTAGCAAACAGGCCAAAAGCGACCAAAAGCATCATAAGATTGTGGTTATAGATATTATTATGCTACCGTAAACGTAATAAGACAGTAATAAGTGATGTGCAAAACATCATCGATTTCTTCCAGCTGACCTCATCTTAGGTGTTTAAAATGATAATTTAAATCATATAAAAATTATGATAGGCCAATTTGATGAATTGGCTCAATTTGATAAATTGGCTCTACTTGTGAGATTTAGGAAGGATGAACGACCCGTTCTGTCCTGCAAGTCTTGCTTCCGCTCCGCCTGAGTGAAGCATCACCTGACTGGTTTTTCCAAGTCCAAATTTTCTTCTTTGAATCTCAACTTTTCTCATTTCATTTGTGCAAGTTTATTTTAGCTTGTTTTGTGTTTGGTGATTGTAACAGAAGGACAGTTTGAATTTTAGCCGCATTCCATACGACACCACTAGATATGTGCATTACCAGTCTTCCATTTCATTGTTATAAAAATGTATTGGAAATAAGTTAAGCATAAAAATCTAAAAGGTAAACTCAAAGCAAAATAAACTAAGGAAACATGCAATTTGTTTATCAACTGAAGGGATATTGAAATGGGCCAATTGTATTAACTGTCAAAAACCCTTTTAATTAGAACAACATTAAAGTATCACCGGTACTAGGAATCAGTATTCGTTGACAAACAAGCGAGTGGAGTGCGGCTGCAGCTCATATGCTTGCGTGCAAATATTAACTAAATGTTGTAGATATATGTAATTGTAAGGCTATTCTCATGTGTATTTTTTAACCAAAAGTCTAGTTCTTGGAATCCAAAATGTACCAAAGCAATGTTATTCTAATTTTATTGCTAGAATACACCTGACTGAATGTTTATAAAGGAGGAGTTAATAATATTCTTGTTTTATTTCTGTATATTAGCCTGTAAGTAAATATTTGGACCAATATTCATACAATTTCTGTGATTCTATGTTTGTCTTGTTACAAATGTTTCAAGTGCATGGTGCCTTATTAGAAGCGCCCCTGCTGTAATGTTAGGGTTGAATATTGCTGTCACCAGGGACACAAGAATTGGTTATTTTTGATTATTATAATCTCAGAGCCATCTCAATTGTTTGTTCCTATGTGCCTCATCGTTGGGCTGTCACTGGAGGCTCAGTGCAAGGGCGACTAATTCAGAACCAACAATCTCCTGAATAACTCGAATGAAAACCTTTCACATCATGCTATACTATGATAAATTAATCATACCATCTTATTGAAGAGAAAACTAAACTTTGTTTTAATATCTTTAAATATATTTTTGATACATACCAATTGTTGTTGGGTAGAATATCTATTTTTGTATGCAAATTAAACTATAACTACCCATATTTATTATTTTGAGCATGTTTTACAAAAACGGTGTGAATAAATTATAGTTGAGTTTTATTAACGGGAGTTTTATTGTCTGCTTGGTGTCTATACTAATCCCTTAGAGTTTAGCGTTTGCACTTGCAAACATCTCAGGCTCCACCTGCACACTGCAACAATGCCCACACAATACAAACTTACAACACTTGAGCAGGTGGTATAGGTCTCCGCTACTAGCTATAATCCAATGCTCACGTGAACGGGTTCATTTTGGATCCAGTAGGAGTGCGGGTTGGGCTACACAGAGGGAGACGCCCCATCTAGTTAACCTCACTCACACTCACCGAATAATCATAAATTGCAGATGTCATAAAATTCCACTGACAAGAGTAGATGGTATGACAAATCCTTCTTGTTGCTGATGACTATTGGCAAGATTACCCCTTTATTTTCTGGACATTAAGTTCTCCAATCCTCAAGTGATAACTTCAAAAGCAGAGGTGTGAAATTGTGTAGGTAAAACAATTTGAACATTTACACTACTCACATAGTTAACTTTAATTATGCCTGTTATAACCGTTTGTGTTGTTCTAAGCAACCCCAATCCCATGCACCCGCTTACTGTGCTCCCAAATCGCCATCTCATTTCAGCAGTACCTGTTTGACTATCTGACTGAATAGTTTACCATATTTATAGCCTGACTATATTGGTAAATATGTATCCCGGTCATCTCAACTCCTTGTGTACAGTCGTTTCCTATCAAATGTATACACTGGAAAGAGAAGGAATTCCTAAGTCCCTTTTACTCTATGGTTGATGTCAGCATGACAGAAAGAGATCTATAATTTGTCTATATTTCCGATGCATAGATTATATATGCTTGCTGATATGGATCAAGTATGTTGTGAATGTATTGACCGATTCATTATTGGTATATCTGGGACGTATGTACCACTGCCATCCCTCACACCGTGTGTACCTGATTACTTAAATGACTGGAGTCCCTGTGTTGTGGATGTATAGCCTAACTATATTATTGGTTAACTTGGGACGCATGTGTGCCTCATATCCCTTACTAGTGTATATCTGATAACTAAAACGTCTGGAAAATATGGATGTAGCCGACTTTATTATTGCTAAACTAGGGACGAATGTGCCAGTCTCATCCATCACTCAATGTTTAACTGATTTCTGAAAAGACTGGAGCATGTGATGGATGCATGGCATAACTATATTATTGGTTAACTTGGGATATATGTGCCCCTCATATCCCTCATCCTTGTATATCTGATAACTAAAATGTCTGGAGCATGTTGTGGGTGTATGCATGTAGGGCCGACTTCATTATTGGTAAACTTGGGATGTATGGCCCCAGCTTTTCCTCACCCTATGTCTACCTGCTTACTAAAATGGCTGGAGTATGCAGTGGAAGTATAGCTGGACCGTGTTTTTAATATACTTAGGTAGTGCAAGTATATCTTTGCCGCTGGCACGAAACCCATATGTACCCGCTTACCGAGCTGGCTGGAGTGTGTATAGTCTAACCGTGTCTCTGGCAGACTTGATATTACTATGGTTCTTCAAGTCTGCTGGCAACAGACGGCTAATAGTGACACGTGCGTCGTGACTGCAGTAACAAACTAACAAAAAGGTAAGCAGTTTTTTGATGTTTTATGATTGGTTTTTTTAACATCTAAGCATCACTAGTTTTTATATGTGATTGGATATATCAATGGACTTCATGTCGGGCAGAAGGATTGAGGTACGCGCATGTTGGTTGCAGCGCGCTCTGTGCTGCTTCCCGGGCCTGCGCGGTGCGGGCGGAGCGGGCGGGCGCGCGGGCAAGCCGCCCGCCGGCTTCCTGGGGCTCGGCCGCGAGCGCTCGCCGCAGCGGCCCGAGGAGATGATGCTGCTGGAGAAGCAGGGCCGCAGCAGCCAGCAGAGCCGCTCCAACAGCCTGCCGCCCTCCTCGCTCCCGCGCCCGCCGCGCAAACCCTCCGCGCACCGACAGTACGACCGCCTCGACCGACGCAAGGTACATGGCGCCATTCCTTTTTAATTACTCGACGGCTTCTGATATCTGCCCCTTGACGCCCATTTTAGCTTTAGTGTAACCATGTTTGATCGCTTGCAAAGTTTACTCAAATCCGGAGTCAAGCCACTGTGTTTTGTCAGCCGCATATTGGATTAACTCAGTAAAGAAGAACCCGCAATTGCTGTAGAAAGTCGCAAATATTTCACGAACAAATACTTTTGAATAGGCTTACTAAAATATTGTTTACTTAATTCTCTAGGCAATTCAATTGCCACGGGCAAGGCGATGTTGCAGCCCAAGGACTATGACACAGTTTGTTATAGTTCTTGGGCAGCATTTTTTTTTGGGTTTTTATAGAATCTGTAAGGAGTCTCACTTGTATCTGGTGCAAATACTTTTTTTTGCAATTGAATAGAAAAAAATAATAAAAAAATTGTATTTGAGAATGAGTCAGATTTCGAGGCAGCGCATGAATTGCGATGGGCACTGGGACCACCTTATACGGACACGCGCAAACCCTTGCTTTATAATTCCTTCAGCATTATGTTTCTTTAGAATAGTTATCCGTGCGTGAAGTACTAATACCATAAATTAATGAAGACCTAGATGTTTCACCAATAGGTCAGTGCCGAAGGGACGAAAAATAGATGGTGCAACTGCATGGATACACGTTTGCGGCTATGAAAATAGGATGGCGCCACTTTCGTACCTAGAACTTGCGAAATAGCCAATAGATAGCGCTGTAAAGACATAGGATTTATTCATAGATTAATAATATAATTTTGTTTCACTTGGAAAATATACAATTTTGAATCGATACACAAATTTTTTGACAACCCATAAAATCAAATAAATTTTTAATAGATTGAAATCAGTGGGACTGATAGCTGCGCCATCTCTTGGTGCAAACACTATTTTTGTTGTGTTCGATTGAATCGAAGTAAAAATCTTAGTTATACATACGATCCCACTGCAGGACTCGGAGGGCTCGGCGTCGCTGGCGAGCTCGGCGTCGCGCGGCTCGCCGCTGCCGTACGAGCGGGGCGGGGGCGGCGGCGGCGGGCGGCCCCCCGCGCCCGCGCCGCGCCCCTCCCCGCCGGCGTGCGCGCGCTCGGAGTCGCGCGAGTCGCTGGTGCGCGCGCGCGACTCGCGGGACTCGCGCGACTCGCTGGTGCGCGCGCGCGGCTCTATCAGTAAGTGCGACCCTGCACTCGACCCTCCAGCTGTACATAATCTAACTAAGGGCCTATTTTTCAATCCTCAGATAGTACAAATTCACATTGCTCAAAAGACGGATAGTCATTGCCGGAGAATTATATTTTCTATCACAATTATCTAAATATAATTTAACTAATAAACATATGGACTTACTATATCGGATGAATACACAGAAGCGTAAATAAATCCGTCGAATAGTTATGTGGCTATTTATCTGACTATTGAAAAATCAGCCCTAATCCTTTACTTTTGGAAATCAAGTATGTACTATAGTAATTGTAATTCCCTTCTGATTTTTTTATTCTCAATCCGTATTTTCTGTGGATGAGTTGTTTTAAACAGAAATTCTGCGGTTCTGCACGTCTGGTTTTTTTGGACAGAAATTTAGATTGTTGGCAGAATGAACACACCGCTTCTAGAGCTAGGCTAATGAACTTAAAATCAAGTGGTCCATTAGATCAGTGACCACGGAAGTACGCCACAATGAACGGGGCGAAAGAAGCTCACAGGAACAATTTGAGTAAAATGGAATTTTCAGACCGAGCAAAAAAAGTTCGTGCGTCCCGGGCCTCGCCCCAGAGAACATTTGGCCCTCTTTGTCCCTCCTCCCTCTGCAGCCCCTGAAATTAAAATTGAAGCGGGTGCGGCCCCCCTGCACCGCCATTCCGCGGTCGCTCTTTATGATCTGGCTGATTGAAAGCAGCGACACATTTGCTAGTTGGAGTTAACGCAGTAATGTTGCGGACAGGTAGCGGCGGCGGGGGCGGCGGCGGCGGCTCCCCGCGCGACTCGAGCGGCGGCGCTGCGGGCGGGGGTGGGGGTGCGGGGGGTGGCGGCGGGGCGGGCTCGCTGCCGTCGCCGTCCAAGCTGGCGATGTACGCGGCCGCGCGCCGCCGCAGCACCTCGCTCAACAAGGAGGCCAAGCCGGAGCCGCCGCCGCCCTCCCCGCACTCCACCAACAAGTATCGCATACAGTTCTGATTCGGACCGCAACCTCCATATCGCGCCCGTGTGCCACGTGTGTGATGTCAAGTGACTCGCTTACTTTACACGGTCACAAGTGGAGCTGCCATCGCTTCCGACGCGCAAACGCTCTCCGTGCTCCATCAATCTGCACCGTTGTTTGGTGGCCGAGGGTGTCATCCAACGAATTCACCCACCCAATGTTTATCACAGGTTTTTCACAGTGTAACAAGAAACAAGTTGCAATAGCATAATTGTTGGTGTGAACTTAGCCAGTTTACATCTAAAATGACCTCAGCTTCAGAGAGCAGAGGCCCATATCTCTCTCGGTCACCACGGTGATGCATCCAGTGGCGCCAACAGTTAACATGAAGGCAGCCCTATGGAGCGTACCTAACCTGGGTATGGTTTGGTTGCGCAACTATTTTTTGTTACATAAGCAGCACGATCGCGTCACGACGATCGGTCTGGTGACGCGACCACGCTGGTTGCACCACTAGTATATGAATAACGCTGTTAGGCGCATCCCTCATTGGTCACCAGTGTACGGGCCGGCTGTTCTTGCTTTCCCGCGTTTGTACGTAACTACCAGTTTCAACCCCGAAATATGTATTATAGAAATTCAAAATAGACCTTCACTGTTTGAAGGCGAAGATATTGAAAGGAAGATGGGAACGCGTATGGCGATCATATACAATTGAATGAAGCCACGTTTTTTACCAATACTCTTTTACGACGCACGATTCAGTTGTGCGATCTCTTCGACGTCCATTGAAGGTGAGCTGATTCTTAGTGACTTACTTGTTGCCTCCTCGGTGACCCTCTTTGGTTACCCAAGGGAATGGGTGACTTTTTAGTGACTGAGTGGCCTTAGACAACTAAGGCTGGAGTGCACAATCTTTGGTTAGTCATATTCTGATACCAATTATAACCAAACAGCTGTCAAATATCCTATCAAGCGACGTGCACAACCTGGAAATGACATCATAATTAAATACCAACCATAACCACTTGATTCTCGCGCAATTAAACATAAATATGGTGCTAACCGAACGCTGATTTGTGCCAATGCCATTTTTTTTGCGTATTTTTATGCTATTTTTCCCGGATTCAAGCCAGGAAAGTACTCTGTATTTAAGTGCAATTCAGTGTACTTCACCCGTGTACGGTTAGGCATTCTAAGTAAAATCGGTTTTGTCGATTGGCAATTTACTATTAACACCAACCAGAGATTGTGCACACGAAATTGCCTTTTGACAGTTATCCATGGTTAAATTAGATTTTAATTTTGTTATTAACTGTATTAACTCCAGCCTAAGTATTGCAGTAAGTAAGAATTGCAGGATTAGTGTGGAATCTTTTTAATACAGTGTTAATTAGTTTGTGCGCTTATTAATAATTAATATCTAGTCTAGTCCCTATGGTGTTTACCAACTGGTGCATTTATTCATCACCCTCGTTATGAATTTGATTCAACAAAACCAAAACTAATGTAACATTTAGTTTTCACGTTTTTGGCTTGAGTTTAAATGTTGGCAAGAGTTAACGGCTCATGCATGTCTCTCATCTCTTGGCACTCTCGGTGTAGCGATCCCTGCATCCGAGTGCGCAAGATGAACGAAGAGCTCACCCCAATCCTGCATACTACCAGTAGGATCGTGCTTTACTCTTTTCTCTGCTGGGGAAGGTGACCCATACGTTTTTACAGATGGTTCTAATCACACATTAAATCGATATTTGTGTTCTTCCGTGACACATTTCCACTTACATTATATTGGCATTGTAATTTTTTATTTAATGTAATGATGGTTTTATATTACAGAGCTATCCACCGATATTTTTTTTAATGAAACGATGCAATTTTGCAAAAAGTGGTCTTTTGGTTACATTGCAATTATTTGTCATGCTATAAATAAGTGGTTTTAAGAAAATTTAAATATTAACGAAAATATAAAAATAAATAACTATATTATGTTCTCAAATTGTACAATAAATAATAACATAATTTTACCAAATATACCATTCTATTTCTATTAGTTCTCGGGGCTTGCTATGCTAGCACCACTTTGACAGTTGCCTTCCCCATTCTCGATTCACTCATGAATGCGATTGATGAGGTGTTGTAGACCCATCATCACATCAAAGCAAGAGCTGACTATGGCTGAGATAAACAGTCGTAACAGAAACTAAGACTAACGAAAAGTAGTTCTTTGTAACGTCACTTTGACACATTTTGTATGGCTGAAATCTCAAAGTAATGCAAAGTGACGTTACAAAGTACTACTTTTCCTTAGTCTTAGTTTTTGTTACGACTATTTATCTCAGCCAAGGACTTTCTAGTAAAACATGAACAGTCGTATTCAGGGAGAACCTGTCAAAACTTAGTACGAGATTAGCACCGGACTAACCATACAAAAACTGGTTTAGTCCTACGTATTAAAGTTAGTTCGCCCACTCTGAATACGGCTGGAGTGGGATTGGAGGCAACCCTCCACTGCCTAATACCAAACTCTTGAAAACAAAATAGTTCTGTGTTGGAAACACATCCCATTAATATTTTTTTTATTAATTGATATATGACATGCATGTATTTTTACGCGCATACGGTGTGGCGAAATGTAACGGATCCGTTTTTTTTTCACATCAGAATGAAGCGAGAGCTGACAGCACAGATTATGTTAATCTAGTGCTGACAGCGATGTTCGCTGTTCGCTCGCAAATGCGTCAATGTCAATTTGCGTGTTTCCGAAGTCATCGACGGTAGGTGACAGGCGACCATAGAATATAGAATATATTGGTCCGTTTATCGCCTCCAGTGCTGCTGCAGTGGGGCTAATTGAATGGTTAAAAACTCTAGTAGTTGATTACTACTCAATACTTCAAAATATTACATGTTTGAAAAAATAATGTTTTATTGACTCCATAACCCTGCTATCCTGGGGAACCATTCAGGTAAGAGTTTGAATTTGGCACTAGATATTTATTTATTTATTTAGTTAGTATATTAAGTCACTTTTATAGATAGTTCATGCTTTCGCATTTCTTGAATGTCATTTTATTTTGGTCAAAATCTGCTTTGTCCCATTTATATATTGGAAGCATAAATCCCAGCTATTATTAGGTTAACTCACTTTCGAACTCGAACTCACTCTTACCTGATCGGGCCCCGGCTCCTTTCACCAAAGAAAGACGTGGAGGGCGTTCATATAAAAACGGACATTCAATTAAAATGAGCTTGAAAAAACATGAGGTTGTTTACATTATTTCATATATTATGATTTCTACGTAATCAACGTTAAATAATGGTTCTGAATACCAATCCAGTAATAATAGCGAAATCTTCTTCCGGGCACTAGTATTTCCCGACCCCTAAAAGTTGTCAGATTTTAATAAATTTCAAGTGTCAGCTTCAAACCGCGCTGGTCTGCTTGACGAGCCTGAGACAGTATGTGCTCGCGGTACAAGAAAATTGATGAGCGGCATACGAGTTACATTACAATTATTGCTCATGTATGTATCTTACTCGCGACTACTCTATAGTGTATCGTGTCACGTATCATGAGGCCGATTTTCCCAAACAAGCAAGTTCCGACTAACTGACTGACAGTTACATAAAAAAAATCGAATAGTTTTTTTTTATGTAACTGGACATGGATGACTACTGGTCTACCATCCTGGATGGTTAATGGCTGCTGTAATTCCACACTTACTGTCATTATATTAGCCTAACACACCGCATTTCCGAAGGAATAAGGTTCCATGCCAGTACCAAGAACGTTTAAAATAAATTTATTCTAGATATTTATAGTTTACTTCGTTTTATATGGGTTTAAAAAGAAATACTTACCGAAAATAATTTATAGAAAAATTCACATTGCCGGTTGTGTCTCTAGCCAGTTCCTTTTTAACGTTCTTGGCCGTTCTAGACACCTTTACAAGCACGGCTACATAAAGCTAAATGGAACGCTTCTTTTTTTACATATTAGCATACTTACAAATTCAAATCTCAGAGATTCATATCACCCCTTGTAAATCTCAGAGATTCATATCACCCCTTGTGGTTCACACAATAACTCACACAATAGAGCCTGAAAAAGAAAACATTGAAAGTTTGCACCTTCGTTTTGTGGGTTGTTTTTTGCGACCTGGCATGGATGGCTAATACCACACAACTACCGTTATGATATGAGCCCAATACACCACATTCCCGAAGGAATTTGGTGCCATGCCAGGACCTTCCCTTTATGAGCACGGCTACATTGAACTGGATGGAAAAAAAGGACAATTTTTCATTTCCGCTTCAATCATCTTTTCATCCAATGCGATGGTACCAACCCCGGCGGGCTTAAACCCTAGCACCTAGTAGGGGAAGAGGACCTACAGTTTTACATGGATTCCGAACCATAGAGCAGCTCGCATTCGTGACGAAATGCACTTATCAAACTCTGAACGAGAAAGACAGTGGTGCATGTCGGAATTGAACCCAGGCCTCTGGTACGGTAGGCCAGTCCCCGCGCCACTAAGCTACGAGCCGCTCGATATGCGGCTACGAGCCGCGCGACCATTATGGTCAATCTATAGTTTTAAAGATATTTAATAACTTTATGAAAGTGTGAATAGAATCATAAAGATGGCCCCACAATATCATGATAATCCCAGAATAAAAATTGCAATAGTTTCTGAATACGACAACATAATATTTTAGCAAGTGGCAGCAGTTGCCACGCCACGCCATGCGCCTTCGCGCGTTCTGTGGCGCGGCCAACCAACCTTGACGAGGTTGCGCAACCTTGCTCGGGCAACCTTAGCGGTAAATACGCGACTGTGAAGCTGTCTAAAGACGGAATGACGCCATGGTCTTCGTTTTGGGACTCGTATTGTACGAAGTACCGACTTAGGCACGCCGGTTTCTGATCGATTTGTGTTGATATCAGTGCCGCTTCGACCAACTTTCATTCAATGAGATGGTTCCGACCCGGGCGGGATTAGCTCTATCACATGCTTAGTAAGAAATGCCTCCATAGTGTTACCTCGAATCCGAACTACGGCCAGTCTCAACTCCGTATCCGTGCGGTATAGCGACGATATCCGTCAGGACTTGACCGCGCCCAAAGTTGGCCTGAGCGACTCTCGCCACTTAGAAGCGCGGGGCCTTGCTTCTCACGCCAGTGGTCATGGTTTCAATCCCGCTCAGTTCGTGCACCACTTTCTCTTTCTTAGGCTTACACTTACATTTAACCACACGTGACACAGGATAGGAAGATGGGGCTGTCATACAAACCGGAGTGCTCGGCGCGCCCAGGTGTGGGCGGGCGGCGCAGTGCGCACGGGCTCCGGAAGGACGAGCATCACTCTAGTCGCTATCTGCCTTTGTTTCTACGCTTACTTCTTCTAAAGCACGCAACGAATTTTTGATGTGTCTTACCTCCTAAGGTACTCTAACAATCACATTTTTGTATCGATTAGAGGTGTATTCAGAGTGGACGAACTAACTTTAATCCGCAGGACTAAACCGGTTTTTGTATGGTTAGTCCGGTGCTAATCTCTTACCATTGACGTACATAAAGTACTAAGTTTTGACAGGTGCTCTCTGAATACGAAAAAAATATAGTTAGGTTATTTGCGAAGCTTTTTTTTGGTACCACTTTTCCGATTTCAACAGTGGGATAAAATGCGTATTACTTGAGAACCAATTACCAGATTTAGATGCGGTTTGTATCTACGTCTATCTAATACTAAAAACTTATAGACTACATAATATATTTGTATTTATGAATCCTCCTTTGGGACGCAGGGAATACTTAGAATCGTCAAACATTTACAATTAAATACAATTAGAATGAAACCATAAAAAGTTTATTATTTGTCAATATCATGGCAACAGGCTCACTTAAGTCTAGATTTTGAAATAAACTATAACTACACTTAAATTTTACAAAATCAGCAATGCTAACACAAAATAGAAAATAAAATAAAATATAGTAATAGTAAAAAAAAAGTTAGTTATAACGCCGAGTGTTAAATTATTTTAACTTACAAACCTTTAACCCGGTTTATGTGCCTATTTTATCAACGTTTAGCATCTCTGGGCGCAGTCGGGTTCGGGATGGGTTAGGTTAGGTCCGTCTCCGATTTTGAGGCTGGATGTGGTATGGATTCCATGTAAGTCTTTAGGTCCCTTCGTTAGTTACTTACTAGGTGGTAGGGTTCATCTTTTTTTTTTATTATTTTCTATCCATTTCAGTGTAGCAGTGCCAGTGTAGAAAGGTTTTGGCGGCACAGGCTATTACGATAGCTATTATATTATTTTGGAAAAAATGCCAAAAATGTTTACTATTTCTCATTAAATAATGCCATATCGGATCAAACGATTTTGATTAAATTTCGTATGTGGATATATTGTCCTAGACCAGCCCTATTATTTGGGCTCCTTTTATCTAGGAAATAATTCAGCCCGACATCAGTCTCGACTCGGACTCGCAAATGGTAGCGAACTAACATTTGCGAGTCCGAGCTTGATTTGACAGCTTGAAGAAGTAAAACCACAGAATATCTAGTAAAACTTGTATGGAGTTTGACGTTTTTACGGAACTTCAAAGTTACGTAAACGCCAATTTAGGTGAGAACTGAGACTACCGGCTCAGAGCCGGTAGTCTAAGTTGTCACCTAAATTGGCGTTACGGCAAACCGATCGACTGGCGTTTTCAAATGTATGGAGAAATTGAAGAGCGCGCGCAGCGGGCGTTAAGCGAACTAACATTTGCGAGTCCGAGCTTGATTTGACAGCTTACTCAACGTTGCCGTAAATACGTCGACGTTGCGGTTTACGTCCACTCTGCGTTTTCATACAAATCGGAAGTCCGCGTTTGACTTTGACAGCTTGAAGAAGTAAAACCACAGAATATCTAGTAAAAACTTGTATGGAGTTTGGAGAAAACGCCAGTCGATCGGTTTGCCGTAAACGCCAATTTCGGTGAGAACTCAGACTGCCCACTCTGGTGACAAGTCGGACTGCGGGCTCATCCACTTCCCGGTACCACGTGTCTCGCAGTGCGCCCACCGCTCGCGCCCTGATGACGCGCTGCGCAGTGGCGGGAAAGGCCGCATCGCCTTTCTTGATCGCAGCAATCTCATAGTGATCCCAGCAAGCTTGTTGTCCTCCTTCAATCCTCCTCCGAGAAGTACATAAGTAAAGGCGCCGCCTCGGAGTAGGTTCTGCTTACTGCTTTCCTGATTTTTTTAACGGAAGCTTCTTTATTTTATTTTATTTTATTATGGCATTATTAGGGCATCGACGTATATCCATGGAGGTGAAGAAATAACACCTCCATGCATATATCGATGCCACAGTGACATTTAACTAAGCTTAAATTAATATGAAAGCGAGTGAAAATGACCATTTCCTATGAACGCACAGTCATTTTCCTGAAACATGCATTGAGCGACGGCCGTATCTTCCTCCTCAATATTCTGTGTCTCCCACAGACCGATTCTCACTTCACCACCCTCCGCTGCCCACTCCCCGCGACCGCAGCGGCCACCTTGGCACACTTTCTCTGGCGCGGCGGGGCGGAGCGGTGGACGCGCGTGCTACTCGCCGCGTACCAAACATCTTCACATCAGCAGCATACGTCTGTAATGTCTGTGTATGTTAGTCTATGCTTGTAAAGCAGAAGGGTTGTCTTCGAGGCTGTCGGCTAGGCTGCCTGCTCCGGGGCTGACTTCACAGCTCTGTGCAAGACCCTGCCATTTTCGGTCGCAGATTTTTGAAAGCAGTAACAAGTCAACATAGGTTCGTAACTGTTACGATACATGGCGACTGTGTGGAGCTTGGTTTGTAGGTGTGGAAACCGTTCAGACACAATGCGACTGAAAATTGAAATTGTAAAAAACTAAAGCGATTCCACTACTTATCAACTTTCTACAGAAAAGTTGATAAATTGAAGATTTCACAAAACTTTACTCCAAGCAATTACGTCAAACTAAAGGAAAGTGTTGATTTTTAATAAACTGATTAAAATTATCAAGTATTTATTCAAGGTATTATTTAATTATTTATAAGATTAAGACAGGCAGCATATTTTAATGCGTCTAAATCCAGAGTTTAACTTGATAAATTTAGTTGCTAAGTGATTTTTAATTTATTTTTGGTTGGTTGTAACTTATTTTTACTTTTCAGGACTTGTTCCTTATTATCTATACTATTGGCGGGTGCAATAATACAGCATGCGTTATTTTTCTCACTAGCAGCCCGTCCCGGCTTTGCACGGGCATATCATTTAAAACAATATTATTTTGACACAATGATACACAAATAAACCCCTTTTACGTATAGTTCCTACATTGAAATATTTGAAATAAAAAAAAAATCGATATTATTATTTGACCGATCGCTGCTAAATTCAAAGTGCTATAGCGGCCTCCGACGCACTTTTTATAGGCACGCTCCCGCCGCGGCGCCCCCGCTCCGCCCCGACCGGCAAATGCTACGTCTCGCATTTTTTTAATCTGTAATATCTTCGAAAATATTCATTTAAATCATATGCCATTTATATCTATATTAAATCAACAATGTATTTAAGGTATTTAATTGGATGAGGATTAATTCTGTATTGGTTAAAATCGCTCCAAAAATGAGTCATTATTTGTCGTAAAAAGTAAATGACAAAAAAATGTTATTCTAGGATATCCATAAGAGATAAATATATACCATCGCGGAGTTTTCTGTAGACCTTTTCAATGTGTTCAATACTTAGTACATTATTTTGATAAATCTCGTAGCGTTCAGCCTGCGTTTGCAATGTAAGCGGAAAAAATGTAATTTTTTACGACATTACATTGGAGACCTCAAAAATAACAGTATTTCTCCAATATTTAATGGATGTTATTATACATATAAACCTTTCTCTTCAATCACTCTATCTATTAAAAAATACCGCATCAAAATCCGTTGCGTAGTTTTAAAGATTTAAGCATACATAGGGATAAAGGGATATAGGGACAGAAAAAGCGACTTTGTTTTATACTATGTAGTAGTCGTGGGACGAGAAATGAGAAATGGGTTCGTATAACCGTTACTAGTGTAAAAACGAAGTATTCATTTTACGCCGAGCAGTATGGCCGCTACAAATTTCTTGTAGCGCACTGGATCGCGCACGCGGCGCGCCAACGAAAGCCCGTAGGTTGCGAGCCGTCTAGACGCAACGACCCGCCAGCCGCGACTGTCTCGCTCGCGCAATAGTGGCCGGCAGTAGCTGTAACGGTTGAGGCTTGGAGCCGGCGGCGACTCTCGTAACTGGAGTTACGAGTAATAGTGATACTAATAATTACTTCGTTGCGGCTTGTAGCCGGCAACTCTTTACTGCCGGTTACCGCCGAAACTGTAATGCGCGCACTGTAGTCGAAGAGGGGTTACATTGTTATCGACCGCCGTTGTGGTTTGCTTACAGAATAACGATTAGTATTTCTAAATGCTAATAGTCATCTTAAATAAATGATAATTATGTAGATTTATCATTTGTGTTATATTATTTCTGGGGATTATTTTGTTGAGGATAAAAAGTTTTGTCTGACTTTTGTTGAGAATACAGGTCACTTCACTCAAGATTCAGAATTCATGTAAGATGATCGAACCGTGCTAGATGTCATTATACCCATTCATGTCCAGCAAAAAAAAAAGGGAGAGGGAGTTTTTTTTCACTTCTTTTTGCAACAGTTTCCGCAAACGGCTATCGGCATCAGCAATAACAGTTACTAACGTTTTCGAAGACCAGTGGAAACGCCCACGACTACTATGTAGTGATAATCAACGCAGTCGATTCCCGGCTGGAAAACCATTTTTTTTTTCAATAAGTAATCTAATAATGCAGTTTTAGTTAGTTAGTTTAGTTTAGTTTTCGCCATTTCTTGTAGTTTCGGATTCGGCCCTGAAGGCACACTTGAAAAATTCACCTGTGTATGCTTGCTTGCGACACGTATGAATTATACTAATACAATTTGCAAGATGTTTAATGTGCTTACAGGTATGGTTTGCAACCCGCAAATGGTATTTATTCCAGTACTGACAATAAAGGGGGTTAAAATCCGTCATTGTAATCAAGTCAATTAAAAATTAAAAACAAAAGTTTAACACGAACAATTTAAAAATACTTGGTTTATTAATCATTTAAATTTTTTTCAGGTCAATATGCAAGGCGAATGGAAATTCGATATATTTCTTCTTAGGGGTCATTCTAGAGCTAATTTGTAACAACCCCTTTTTAGTTATTTAAGTTTTTTTAAAGCTCTGTATTATTACTAAAAACTAGTAATTGTATAAAAACTACTCTAATAGGGACGAATGAGAGACTACTTTGATGCAATTAAATAAACAACAACATTTATTTAAATCGCAAGGGATTACTAAAAAAAAGTTTAACTCATGGCAAATGATGGGAATAACTTCGTGATTTTATAACCTTTCATAAAATGTACAAATATTGGCCACTTTCACATGAGTAATTCCTTATATATTATTACCTACAAATAGTACGCGGCCGATCAACAACCGGTCTCTTATTAGTTAGTCGG
Organism: Incurvaria masculella; assembly: GCA_946894095.1. Lineage (NCBI taxonomy): Eukaryota > Metazoa > Arthropoda > Insecta > Lepidoptera > Incurvariidae > Incurvaria > Incurvaria masculella. The sequence continues at coordinate 20,826,989 of OX335651.1, forward strand.
TCAGAGGAGACACACGATAATCGCGTCGTCGTCGGCGGGACAAGAAATGTTGTCTTTCTCCCTCTCTCTGATGAGAAGCGAAACAATGTAGCAAAACTCTTATCATTTTACAGCATTTTTTCGTAGGTATAATGACAGTCAACTTTGTAAGTTCGATCCATCCAGTTCTCGGACGGCACACTATTCTGGTCCTTTCTCAATATCTCAAGGTCGCTATTTGTTTTCACCCTTGGCCAGTAAAGCACATCTTTTTTAATCCATGTGCTGGTTAACAGGGATATTATTGTCTTATAGAATGTTCTTTCCATTTATTATAGGAATAACATTCTATAGTGAAAACGCTTTTTGTTGGTTTCCTAAAGTTTGAGAACAACTGTAAACAAAAAAGTACGTGAAACCATTTTGTAAATTCAGTAACTTTGTTACTATTTCTGGTTACATGACGACACAATCAAGTAACTTTGTGACTACAATATTTGCATTGAATAAAAATATTGTATTTTCATTATTGACCAATTTTCTGATTACAGGTACATGCCCATACAACTTATTTGTTTGTAAAAATTTTTTTCTTTTTTAACAGAAAACTCTGATCTCTGGAAATGTATGATTTATTTAATAACAACAACACATATATTTCGGTATTATTGGTTAAATTACAATTATATGATGGCGCGTTGGTAAATTTCAACCTATTTGAAAAAAAATCACAATGAATTTCTTTTCCCACTAACATTTTTACATTAGAAACCATATAAATCAATGAATTCTAAAAATTATTACTGACGTTGACAAACTGTGACGGCGACAAGATGGCGACATTTTATTGTATAACTCTCGTCAAAAATATTTCGATGTCAAACGAGGATGACCGATGATTTCTTTAAGGGCTGGTTGCTAACTGAGAACAATGTTACCACACGGCGTAGTAAATGAGATACCAAATGTTACTGTGTCGAGTCTTCCCCATTTTTGGTCATGGCGACGGAACTAAGTCGAGTCGGCGACCAAAATATGTTTCTAAAATAAATCAGTGTCGACCATGGAGGTGCCTCCATCGTGTCGACACACCGTGTCGAAAATTTTCGTAACGGCTACCAAAAATGGCTATATGGGTGGAGAACTGGTGCGGGTTAGGCAATACCATCAGAGTGACGACGTTAGGATGGCCGTACCATTGAGCGTTTTAGAATTGGTCGGTGCATAGCCTGCTGTATTGTTTTTCGTTTGTGTGTGTGACAACACACACACAAACACGAAACAATACAGCAGGCTATGGTCGGTGTGATTCGGAGGCCCTGAGGTAGGAAGCATTTTTGTTGACAGCAGGGCGGCGCGGTGCGGGGCGGCGCGGTGCCGTGATGTTTGTATGTATCTGAACATGGATATCAAATCATTCTGGATCTCTAATAAAACACCCACCGTCTTCACCCAATACACCGAATTTTCAAAAGAATGCGGTGCCAGGCCAGGATGGTCCTGGCATGGAAATTAGTTCCCATGTAGTGTATTGGGCTAGTACCTACATAACCAATAATGTTTAAAGAGGTGTCCATACAATAGCTCATGCCTGATTAGCCTCAGTCAAATAAAAAAATAGGTATGTATATTTCTGATTTGTCTCAATTCTTTCTTTTTACGTTTTTATATCTTTGATAACTTAACTTTTATCCATGACTAGCTGCGGTACCCGGCTCCGCTCGGGTTAGTGTCGGCTAAATTATTTCATGGATAAAAAGAAGCCCACATGGCTGGTGCAAAATAGGGTCAAACTGGTCCAGGACAATGTATCCATCTACCAATTTTAATCAAGATCGTTTGAGCCGAAATAGCATGATTTAATGAGAAACATCCAATAATTCCCATCGAGATTCCCATTTATCTTCTTCTTCTTTTTAGGGTCCTACTTTTGGGTCCCTTTTAATGGCTTTCGTGCATCTAACACATTTCGCCAATGTCAAAGTTCATAGCTATATACAAATAGTGTAAAAGGTTCTGAAATTAGTTGCCAACGAAACATAAAAGAAAATCATAATTTAAGATCATTTGCACTGATAAATGAAGCAAGTAACTTTAGAATTTTAAAGTTAGATGAAGAGAGCAAGCAATTAATATTGGTAGGAAGAGGAATTTGGAGTAGAGGAAGGTAATCGTATAAAGGAGCAGTTTTATTAATAAGAGGACAACAGAAAAATATATGTTCCAAATTCCCGTCATCAAGGCCACATTCGCACACTGATGAGTCTTTAATATGAAGTCTAGCCAAATGAACAGGGGAACAGCAGTGGCCTATTCTAAGGCGGCAAATAATAGAAGTTGAAGATTTATTAATTTTGATACGATGAAACCAAGGCTTAGCAGGGATGTTAGGCTGGATCTTGGCGTAATTTGAACCCTTAAATCTACTAGAGTTAGCCCACAATTTGGTCCAATTTTCAGTAAGAGATTTTTTTGGGAGAGCAATTAAATCATGTGGGTAGTTTCTATATGGGATTTTATCCCCTCGCAGAACAGCTTGTTTAGCAAGATCATCTACCCGGTGATTGGGCAGGATGCCTGAGAGAGACGGAATCCATGCAAAGACTATTTGTTTGTCCGGGTTATTGTAGAGAATGTCTTTAATGGAAAAAGGAATAGGATTTTGTGTGTTAGAATGAAAGGGGTTCTGAGTGAGAGATTGAAGAGCACTACGGGAATCAGAAAATATTATAAATTTATTAGATTTTTTTAATAATAATGAAAACTTGACTGCCTCCAGTAATGCCGTTGATTCACCAGTGAAAACTGATGACTCTGGAGGGCATTTAATTAGTTGGTAGATGTTGCTGTTCTTATGAAATACTGCAGCTCCAACACTGCCTTCCTCCGTGAGTTTGGAGGCATCAGTAAAAATATACTCCCACCCTTCCCAGTTTTCAGATAGGATGGAATGAAAGACTTCATTAGCATTTGGAGACTCTTTTTCAATGCCAAAAAAAGGAATTACTTCTACATTGCTCGTAACTACTTGAAAAGGGTATGAAAACATTGGTAAGGAGTTAGAACGGAATACTGGAGCCTTGACATTATTGAACTTACGATAACTTTTTACAAGTCTGGTGGGAGCCTTTTTTTCCCAATATTTCGCAGTATGAGAAAATCGGGATAGTAAATTTAGTTTCGGAATTATTGGATGATGTAAGAAATAGCTTGCCCTGAACAAGAAACGATCAGCCAAGAACTGACGGCGAAAATAAAGAGGAGGTTCAACGCATTCTACTTGCAGAGCATTTATAGGACTTGATTTCATGGCACCTGTTATAATACGCAGGCATTTGTTTTGGATAATGTTAAGCTTATTAAGAGCAGTTCTATTGCAGGGTTCTAAAATATAGGAACCGTAATCCAAATGACTTCGTATTATTGCATTGTACAATAACTTGAGGTAGTATGGATGAGCTCCCCACCAAACCCCAGCTAGAGTGCGTATAATGTTAATATTTTTTTCACATTTTTTTATTACATAATTTAGATGAGAGACACCTGTCATTTTTGAATCCAGGATTATGCCAAGGAATTTAGTTTGAATATGTAATGGAATAATTGTATTGTTGTATGTGATAGTGATAGGGGGTACAATTCTTTTTCTACTGAATACTACTATAGAGCTCTTTTGGGCTGACAGTTCCAACCCATGTTCAGTTAACCATGTGTTCAAAGATCTTAGCGAGTATTCAATTTGTTCAGCTCCTTTAGGAATAGATTTATGGGGTGAGTATATTAGTAAATCATCCGCATATTGCAGGACACGTGAAAAGGAGTTTATTGATCTGTCAAGATCATGGGTGTAAATATTATAAAGTAAAGGACTGAGAACAGAGCCTTGTGGTAAACCTTTCCAGATTATTCTAGATTCGTTTGATTGTTCCTCTACTCTTAACATTATTGTTCTTTGAGATAATATATTAAAAATATATGCAACAATTTTTTCTGGTATATGTAGATTTAGCATTTTTTGTTTGAGCTTTGGTAGGAGGACATTATCGTAAGCTGCAGATATGTCTAGGAATGCAGCCACAACAGACTCGTCCCGAGAAAAAGAAAGTCGAATATCGGTAGTGAAAATCCCCAAACTATCCATTGTACTTCTGCTTTTCCTAAATCCATATTGTGTTTTAGCAAGAAGTTCTCTGTGTTCCACGAACCATTCTAAACGGTTTTTGATTAAATGTTCTGTAATTTTGCATAAGGTAGAAGACAGAGCAATCGGACGGTAAGAGGAACCATCATTGGGGTCTTTACCAGATTTCAGGATTGGAATGATTATTTGAGTTTTCCAGGAGTCAGGAATTACCCCATAGTCAAAGAAGAAATTAATGATTTGTAAAAAGTATTCAAGGGTTGTATCTCTCGATTTAACCAGAAAAGAATAAGGAATCCCATCCAGCCCTGGGGAAGAATCCTTAACATGATTCAAAACAATTTTGAGTTCTTTTAATGAAAATGGAACCTCCATGGGAGTACAACCTCCAACAAATGAATAAAGGGACGGGAGTTCATCTTCTGTAGGGGCGGATGGGGGGGCTAGCTTATTTAGGAATGAGTCTTTCCATGAAGCCGATGAAGGTATTGAAGCACTGTCTTCCGTGAAAACAGAACGGTACCTTTTAATATTGCGCCAAACTAATGAAGATGAAGTGTTAGGTGAGAGAGAAAGGCAAAAATTTTGCCATCCATTACGTTTTTTATTTTTAAGAGTACATTTAGTAACTGCTTGAATTTTGCGTAAATTTAAAAAGTTTTCATCAGTCATAAACTCTTCATATAAAGTTTCGGCATAGGAACGGTCACGAACAGATTTGGTACATTCGGAATCCCACCATGGAGGAGAAAGGCGATGATTTTTTGATGTATTTTTGAGCGGAATAATTTGATCTGCTGTGCTTATCAATAATGATGTAAATTTGGAGTAACAATGTAAAACATTGTCTAAGGTAACGATCGGCAGACTAGACATCTCCTCTTCTACTTTCAGACTGAACGTCACCCAATCAGCTTCATTCAAGCGATATTTAAGAAGAGGGGATTTATTTATGGAAGGAGGGGCCTGACAAGGAATATTTATAATAATGGGAAAATGATCGCTGCCGTGAGAAAATTTGGATATTTTCCATGAAAGACGGGCAGCCAGATCTGGAGTGCAAAGAGTCAGATCCACTGCACTCGGATTCTGATTCGGGGGAGTCCGTCTTGTGGGTGAACCATCATTCAGAAGGCATATGTTGTATTCATCTAGTAGTTCAATCAATTTATTGCCTTGGTGGTCACAATTTGCAGACCCCCACACGGAGTGATGAGAATTAAAATCGCCTAAAACCACATAAGGCTTGCGGATGGATTGAAAAATAGATTTAATAAATCGAGTGGTTGAGAGCGTAGGAGACGATACATATACCGAAACAAATGTTATATTGTCTGCCATAACGGCAACAACATTTATACCATCAACTCGGGCAGGAAGAGTGAGGGAAGAAAATGGAATTTTTTTGTTGATGAACAGGGCGCAACCCCCATATCCATCAGCTCGGTCATCTCTGAAGCTAACATATCCTGAAATCTTAAAGTGGGTTGATGGCTTTAACCAGGTTTCAGAAATTGCTATAACGATAGGGTGATGTTTATTGATAAGGTGGAGTAAATCAGATTTATTTTTGATTAAGCTACGACAATTCCACTGAATTATTGTAGAAGACATTCTGATGAAATGAAGCGAGATGAATGCATTCAAACTTGACCCTATAAAAATTAAAGAAAGCTAAGTTGCAGATAAAAAAAATTTTTGCCAAATGTTCTGCTACCATGCAGTAATAAATTTTGTGGTCGAAAAATCTGCTAGAGCTTTTTTTAATGACATAAAGAGGATTTTTTATTAAAACAATCCAAACATTGGTACAAAAATCTGCTGGTCGCAGATATATATTTTTGGAGCCAAATATTCTGCTACAACGCAGGTAATAAATTTGGATGCCGAAATATTTTTTATATATTGTCTTTTGGATAAGTAAAATAATATTGTTGAAGAAATTAAAATTTAAAGTGTAAATTGAAAAGTTCATATTGGATAAGAAGTTATTTTTTAATTTTGTCAGGTAAGCCCACTGGTGAGCGGATTCTGGAGTGTTTGAACCCATTATAAGCGTCTGGAGAATGATTAATAGCAGCGTTGGACGGTAAAGTATTGGAAGATATAAAACTTAGAAAAGCAGAAAATAATTTGTCAACATTTTCAGGGTTACTAAGGTCCATTGAAATAATTGGAGAAGAGGGTGTCAACAAAGGAGTTCGAAAAATTGAACTCCTTTGAGATGAGATGTTGGAGGAGTGAAATCATTAAGAAGGGCTTGATGAGCGTTGCGATCGTACCCCTGAGGAAGAGGGGCGCGAGCTCGAGGTTGCGAAAAGAATGTTTTTTTGTATGAGTATGTAGGAATGGATGGTTTATTGACTGGAGCGCTGGAGGTGACCTCTGCAAAGGACCGCTTAGAGGGCCTAAATTGACTGGCAGCCTCCGTATATGAAATAGCTTCTTCTGCCATTTTATGTTTAATATTTTTTTGTCTATTTTGTTCCGGACAAATTTTACTTGTTGCATAGTGTCTGCCTTCACAGTAAAGGCAGCTTGCATTTTCTTCTGTGATGTTGCAGTCATTGGCTGAATGGAATTCTCCGCATTTATAACAACGTGGCTGCGAACGGCATATTGTCTTGGTATGTCCATATCTTGAGCAATTGAAGCATTGGATGGTCGGATATTTGTAAAGTTCTACTTGAATAGAATTATACATTAATAGGATCTTATCAGGAAGACTCTGACCATCAAAAGTTACAACCACACTTTGGGATGGTTTCCACATAGGGGAACCATCGACCATTTTTTTGAAATTTAAGCGTCTGACTTTGAGGACTCTTCCTCCGCCAGGAATTTCAATGTCTTTCAAAAGATCCTCTTCGGACCATTCAATTGGAATTCCTTTCACCAATCCAATTCTTGTGACATTAAATGACGGAATAAAAGCCTTATATTTGGCTTCGGATAAATAATGATTTTGTATGAATAGATTGGCATATTGGGCGGATTTGAAGGTGACGGTTACTCTATTTCGTCCCACACTCTTTACCCCACCGTCTATGATACCTTGGAATGAGTTCCGTTTTAAAAATTGACCAAAATGAACTGGATGCAGAACAACTCCAGCCGATGGATTTGATTCCACCCTCTGGACGTGGACTAAGAAAGGAGCTTTGTCAAAGTCCCGGTAAAGTTCGGTATGATTTGGAGTTGAGATATCATTCGTGGAAATCCGGGATGGGCCTTGTTGGGATAGATCTTGTTGGGATAGGTCTTGTTTGGATAGGTCTTGTTGGGATATGTCTTGTTGGGATGTCTTGTTGGGATATGTTTAGTTTGGATAGGACTGCTTGAGGCCCAATAACCTGAGAATTGGGAGCCTGCTTTATTTCATCATGTTCACAATCTGACGAGATAAAAGATGATTGTGATGAATCAATCTTAACTTTGAGTTGAGAGTTTTGTTTGTTACTTTTGTTTTTTCTTTGATGTTCTTTTATTTTTCGTTTCCTTTTACCAATTATGGCGGAAAAGTCCATGCCTTCATTATCAGACAATCTATCGAATGAATTGTGAATTTCAATGGTATGGCTGGCCTCTGGTGGGGTTAGGAATGCATCATTAAGGTTGTCGCTCTTATCGCTAGATGCATCTTGAGCGAGAATGAACCCCGGCGGCATATGATGGCGGCCGCCGGGGTCGTCCGGGTCGGGTGGTTCATTCATCACAACATCACCCTACTTACGCGATACGAAAATCCAATAAACACAAATAGGCAGAGCAAGCCGGGAAACACGACACAATGGCTTTACGGAACCACACAATCACTGATATTATTCTTTGCGATTTGCAAAAAAATATGCACGCGACCTCATCGACAGTCTTTTGTCTTCCCCATTCCCATTTATTACCTAATTTATTACCTATTTATTAAATTTGTTACCAGAGACAAGTTAGTACTCGAGATAACTACCGAGGAACCTATACTTTACTGTTTTATATTGATGTCAACCTTGACGAATCATTTTTTATCTTTCTATGTTCTTTCTACTGTAAAGACATGACAAAATGTGACCTACACCTTAGATGAAATACACGTACTGTACGGATTTGAATGCAGCTCCCGAACTAAGCTAAACGGCATTCTCTGCAGAATAAATCACAAGGCATCTGCGTGGCGTGCAGCGCGACGGGTATTAAATAGTTCGCGGGAGTTCAATCGTGTTTATTTTCTCTCCTTCTATCCTTCATACACATTCGCTTGCTCGCCGTGACTCGGGCGACGAGCGACGAGGACGCGTCATCATCGCTATAGCGGGGGGGGGGGGGCGTACTACGTAGCCAGCCCCCGCACCGCCCCGCCGCCACCGCCCGCCCCGCGCCGCAGAGAAGTGCGGTGCGGTACGTCGCCCCCAGCGCCGCGCTCACATGTGTGCAGGCTTTGGCGTAGGTGTGTATGAGAAACGAAGAAGTGGTTGTTTCTTCTACTTGATATTTTAAGGCCGTGACACACTGTGTCCGTCAATTCCAATCTTTCCAGTCGAATTACCATAACTTTATAATAAATTGACCTATTTCGTTCATTTAGTCTAAGGTTGAGATAAAGTCGTAACGGAAACGAAAACTAACCTAAAGTTCTATGAGGTTCTATGAGGTATGAGGAAAAGTTCTTGGATAAAACGTCACTAGTATCAAAAGTGACATTTCCTCCATACAAAATGTGTCAAAGTGACATAAGATTGAAAGTACTACTTTCCGTTAGTTGTAGTCTTACAGTTACGACTTTTCTCGGCCTAAGAGGTCAAGACAAAATATTTTTTTTATTTATTTTGAACAGAGTCATACAAAAAAAAACGAATTAAAATTAAGAAAACGAAAACATAGAGTGTTCCACACATAACATATTACAATACTATGTTCACATAGGCTAGTGATGTGTATAAAAAAGAAAACATATATAAAATTAACGAATGAGTGATATGTTTCTGTGATCTACTCAGTAAGTATATAAACAATTTCCGGCCATATTTTTGTATTGTGTGTTATTAAATAGGTCGATATCAGATAGATTATTGCTATAATTTTTACAGCTTCGCCTAATAAATGTATAACTACAATATTTGGTTTAACAAAATGAAATTTCAAATAAGTGTTTCAAGCGAGAACGACAGAAAATTGCAAGAGTTTTGATAGGGTCGGTGAACTATGGAATGGACTCCCTGCCGAGGTATTTCGATGATGCATGTACATCGACGACATGAGTCCAGTAGCTATCCACGGTCGGGTTTGTTTTGCACATGTCTCCCGCGAATGTGACTATACCTGGCCGACTGGCATGGTCTCGAAGACCCCGTGAAAATTCTAAAACTCATGGGCGTCGTCGGGCACCTCTTACTTGATAACCTGGCGTATGCCATAATAAAAGGGAAAAAAGTATAAACAAACATAGCAGTTGGTAATAATAATAATAAAATGTCTTAGAATGTATTAAGGACATAATTCTTTTTTAAATTACGATGATAATATAATAAATGTAGCCTATAAATAATATAATAAAGCCTCAGCCAAATCCTAAATCTGTTTAATATGAATGAATACTTTGTTGCTAACTCAGTTCCGTGCTAGTTTCACCACCGTGAACAAAATCGCTTCGCGAGCGAACAACGTTACCGCGATCGCCCCACCACTGCAAAATCTAACGATATTCATATTTAAAATACCTTAACCGGGTATGGTAACCATTACTAACCCCATCCTACTCCGTACCACGTCAATGCAAACTTAATATACAAATTTTGACACGAAATACTACATTTATAAGCAAAAAATAAATTTTCGGATTTAATATGTTTCTCAAGCCGTATTATATGACCGAACTAGTGCTAATTAGCCGAGGGGTTGAAAGCTTATTTCAAAACATTAGCTACTCGTTAAAAGCTATTGAAAATAAGCAGTTTTATTATTAGCTATACAATAATAACTTTAATCAGCTTACATTCCAGCTCAAATACTGTGTAACGCCATTTGTCTGAGCTGTTGATTGGAATTGAAATGGCACTTTACATTTGTTTCATTATTTATTCTTAAGTTGAATATTTGTTTTTATATATTTCCACCCGCCTTTTATGATTGATTATTGTCAACTTTAAAATAATATATAAAAAAAATTTAAAACATAAGTAGTCGAATTATATCTTCACTGACGGTACTAGAAATGTGACTAGGTGACATACCTACTCAAATAACGCTGCCGGGTGCGGCAGCGAATGTACCGCGATATCCTCATATACTCATGTACCGCGATACCATGACAGAAAGTGTGGTATTAGCCATCCATGTCCAGTCACATAAAAAAAAATCCTCATGGTACCGCGAGTGACTTGCCGCCCGCGCCCCGTACCGTGCGGTATTTGCGCAGTATCCGTGTATATTTGAACAGGCCTTTAAACTTCTCTTGCCAACTTAATTTCATTAATTCGTCTAAACATAATGCCTTGACAGGTATCTAACATGAATCTTGCCCATATCCATTGACAATTTTACCGAATAATAGGCCTTTTTGGTCTTATAATCCTTTTCTATTGTATGTTTTGGCTGTTGGGTTTCTGTCAAAGTCAAGCACTAGTTTGGGATGGAGGGAACATAACTGTTTTTCTACTGTACCTTTATAAAATAAAATTTGATTTGATTTGATTAGATTTGTCATTTGTGAAAAAAAAAATATTAACAAAAAAAATAACCGACTTCAAAGAAAAAGCACTAAAAAGTAAAAAATAATTTCCATTTTTGTAGTTACGATGTCTGCTGCGCCAATCAAGAGAACCTAACCTAACCTAACCTAACCTAACCTTGGCTGACACCGACTCAAAAAATAACAGAAATCGTAACTACAAATGGAAATATTTTTTTACTTTTTAGTGCTTTTTCTTTGAAGTCGGTTATTTTTTGTTAATTTTTTTTATTTGTTTATTTTTAGTGAATCTGAAGTACACTTACTCATTTGTACACGTCCTTTCCAATAAAAAAAGAATCACCGAAATCGGTAGGCGTTATATCGAGTTATTCGTCCATTTGTCGCGCACATCTTAATACAAATTTAAGACTTTTATGATTTTCTCATGTCATCATCATTGCCAGAACTTAACCAAATTAAAATGGGACCACTTGGGAAGCACTAGCTATCATTTAAAAAAATAATCATCAAAATCGGTTCCCCAGGCAAAAGTTATGAGGTAACAAACATAAAAAAAAACAATAAAAAAACATACAGACGAATTGATAATCTCCACCTTTTTTGAAGTCGGTTAAAAACAGGCCAAAATAGGAACTTTTACATGCGTAAAAATACTCGCATACCATGGCTAAAATATTCCGATGAAATTAATCTGACAAAATCGCCAATGTATTAGCGGCCTATATTTTTACCTCCCCGCTGCTCTTGCTCGGCGACTTTCGGAAGTTTTCGGTCGTTTCCGCAACTTTACTTGTTACTCCCCGCACGCCCGCGGAGCGTATCCCCCCCACTGGCTGGTTTAGCTCGTTCTCTGTCTCTCGTTCAGTCGAGCTCGGGCCGCAGGGGCGCTCGGTAGCGTCGCGTGTTGGCAGTTCGTTGCCCTCCCGTCTTGCAATTCGTAGGGGATTACGTGTGCTCCTTTGATAACTGTTTTCAAATGTGATTAATAATAAACTGTATTCTTGTCGTGAGTGTAAAGTACGTGTGCGGTGCAAGTGTCGGATTGTGGATTGCCTGGCCGTTGCCGCGTCGAGCGGAGCGCTCTCAGCGCGCCGCGCCGCCGCCGATCGTCTCGTCGAGAGCGCCGAGGCCGAGGTGGGAGCTCGCAACCTGTCCGCTCGCTCCGGGCCGCACCTCCTCCTCCGCCGCCGCTGCTTTTTGCCACGAGCCAATCGAGACGAGCGTTTCGCGCTCGTGTCGCGCGTCGCATTAGCGTTCGCGGCGCGATAAGTCGTTCGGTCGGACGTTCCGCGTGTTTCAACTCGCGAGTTGATGGCCGACGGCGCGGGTGGCGGCGGTGGCGGCGGTGGAGCCAGTACTCGCGTACCGGGCCGAGAGGGTACCGTTACGTAGGTAGGTAGTGCGTTCCTCGCTCGACTCGCTTCACAGCTCGCCTCTCTTGCCGCGCCGCCTTCTCCGCCTCTCGGTTCCGATCCAGTTTATATGCTTCACTACCTAGAAATTGCAGTGTGCACGCTGTAGTGTAAACTCTTTAGTATAGGCTGAGCTTATGTAGTGTCGTGTTTACGGCGAGGTTTACGGTTCGACAGCGGCGAGCTGGAAGGTGCCTAATTAGATAATCTAATCGTTATAGGTCACCTCTCTGCCGCAATGTGGTTAGGTTATCTTGTCTAGTCACTAGTAGTTACTACTAGTTACCTACAATTTGATAAGAGGATAAAGCTTGAACAGCGCGGCGCGTCTCGTCTCGTGGTGGTCACAGCGAGTGGAAACACTGTGTTCGTGTCGTGACCCCGCTCCGCCGCGCGCCGCTCGCACGCGTAATTGGCGCATCACGCAGAGCTAGTTTCCTTGTCCTTCCACCCATCAGTTATTGGAGAAAGACCAACGTGCCTTTGCCAATTACGTTTGCTTCAGTGCGGTGCGATGTTCGTGTTGATATGTACGGTCCACGTGTGGAACTGTCAGAGCCGCGATGGCCGCGAGCGATAGATGAACTTGTCATCAGCTGACCAATGTGTGTTCATAAACTCACCATATTTTTATTCCAGTCTTTATTTCGAATTAGAATTCAACTCTTACTATCACGCAAGAAAAATAAGATGCATAAAATAAAAGTAGATATTTGTGCATACTTCGGTAGGTAGGTAGGTAGTGTGTAGCTTTTGTGTAGATTTATCTGTAGCATTCGCTGTAGATATTTTTTAGGTAACTAATTATTTATTTCCAGCTTTGATTCCTACGCAAGTAATACATTCAGCAGGACCTACATAGGTACAATAAATAGTTAGGTATATGAGATGTTAGTAGATCGAGACATGTCACTTAGAGAAGGTTCCGCCCGCCGCTGGCCTCCTCGGTGCTTCGGCGGCGTTGGTGGCAGGGGTGGGGGGTCGTGAGTCAGGGTTTTGGAGCGCGTTCTCCCGCCGCCCGGTATGAGAGCTCCACGGCCTCCCCTCCGCTCCGCCGTGACCTGTGATTCATGGCTCTTCCTAGAAGACCGGACGGGTCCTGTCGCTCCGTCGTCGCACGTACCTACCTACCTGCTTCGGGGCTCCACGTTTCATTGCAAACCAATTAGGTACCTATCCGAACATTTTATTGACGTGCGCGTCGATCAGTGATATGTTAAAGGTAAGGATAGGTTGGCCTTTCAGAATACTCTGTCGCCTGTTGCGGTATTCCGATATTCCTTTGAGTGTTTTATGTAATTCTTGCAAGGTTTTACCACACAAATGGGAATTATTGGGGAATAATACATATGTATGTATGTCAATGGCGTCGATGAACAATTCGAGTGGTCTTCCTTGTGCTTTCGCATCGATTCAGCTGATATCATAACTCAACCAAAGAATCCTCAACGTTTATGTTTGCTAGTCATCGTTTTATTTAAAATGTGGGATTGGACAGGGTACTTTTTAAGGAATCTAATGGAAGCGTGTACCTACTTTTCAAAAGGTGTAGTTATCACTCTCCAGTGGGTCTTTGCCACCGGTTGCCCTTCAGGTTTTTGCATTTGACAACACACGCAATGTGCATCATCTCACTTCAGAAAGGAGATGACGAATGTGATACAGTAAACATGTCGCATGTCGGCGGTCATAGAGGACCAGAGGGCATAGAGGGCGAAAGGGGAAGAAATTCAGCTGCCTACCTATTACGGTTCACGAGATATAGCCCTGTGACAGACGGACGGACAGACGGACGGACGGACGGACGGACAGCGGAGGCTTAGTAATAGGGTTCCGTTTTCACCCTTTGGGTACGGAACCCTAATAGTTTTTGCATGACATCGAAAGTGTTCGTCCACCGACTCGCTGCTCGCTCCGCGTCGCGTGTCGTAGCGCTATCATTGTTGTGCCTACTGCCTACTGATAACTATTTACGATGCAATCAGCCTGTCGTCATACTTCGCACCCGGCCACACAACTACGTATATGCCTATAGGTAGGCACACACACGCACTCGCTGCCACTCCGCAGTTTCGCAACCGTTCCCGCGTGATTATCGGGACTCCTTTTTCAGTTTTGGCTTCCATTTTCCTAAAGTTGCAACGTTCCAAATTTGAAAAATAAAATGCCTCGAAACAGAAAAGTTTTCGAAGTTCATGTAGGTGTATTGTTCACGAGTGATATGAAAATGAGCCCAGCTACCTCGGAACCGATCAGGCTCCTTCAGGCGACCTTTATGCAAGCAATACCGGAGCCCGTAGTCCGAATTGTCACTATAGACGTTTACGCCAAACCGATGGACTAGCGTTTTCAAAAGCATGAAGAATCGAACAGCGCGGGCAGTGGGGCGGGTAACCGAACTTACTTGCGAGTCCGAGTTTGATTTGGCAGCTTACGGCGGCGCATTGTTGCTGTAAATACCTACGTTGACGTTGCTGTGTACGCTGACGCGAGTTTTCATAGAAATCGGTAGTCCGAGCCATATCTCCAGCATGGTATCGGGGTAGTTCAGTCGGCACACTCACTCCCGAGTCACCGCGGAGCGTCGAGTGCAGGAAGAATCCCCTTGCAACTGTATCCAGGCTAAAGTAAGACCGTTTCCGACTCGTCGCTCCGTTGGGGCGCCTCCATCGGTCGCGGAAGCCATCACATGTTTGAACAGACCCTGTATTTGTAGCAATCACGTTCCCGTTCACTGACACCTTGATATACTTCGTCCCCAAGTATGTAAGTCGACCCAAGATAAGATAAGAGTAATGAGCACGCCGACCTTGAGGCCCTTCGCCGCGTGGCAGCGGTCGGCGACGCGGGCGAAGGAAGCCGAGACGACCTCGTGCACGAGCGTGCCGTGCCGTGCGCTGCAGCTCCCGTGCAGCGAGAGCGACACGTCCGTCCGCCGGCTCGGTGGCGAAGAAGACTCGACAACAAACTTCGACGGCCTTAGCAATGGGTCATAAGAACATCATTAGTGTAGCCAAGATTTATGGCTATAATTTTACAATGTCAATCAATATGGCAAATGACTGTAGGCAATAGCTCCGGTGGGTTGGCCTTTTTTCGCATGTTAAAGACTATTAACGCCGTAATTTCTAGGTAGGTAAACTCTAGTGCACCGCTGCTCTAGTGTAACCAAACCACTTCACACGCTGATTTAGGGCCGAAAGGACAAAAAATCTAAATCAACGTCAAAGTATAATCAAACACGTCACTTTGTGTGGACAGTATGGAAGGAACTCTATACGGTTCACTAAAAGTGACGTGTTTGAACATTGATTAACTAAGCCGTCTCTTCGTGCAACCGGGGCTTAGACAGTAATTGAATGCCATAATGATTTCGGCACACGGACGGTTGGCGGTAAGGTAGTGTGGCCCCAGTTTCGAGGCAGTGGATGGGAGAGGAATCTACTGCCCATAAAAAAAGGTGGCCTGCCCTGGTGGATACTTCCGGCTTTGGCAAGCCTTCAGCAACCACTGACAAATCTGTGTGTGACGAATGTAGAACATGACCATACCAAATGAATGTTATACCCCCTATAGCCATTGACATACATATTACTACGTAAGGACAGGCCCTTCCATACGACAAGAATGGAGCAAGAAAAGTATTGTGTTCTATGCGACACCACTTTGTCTCCTGGCAGCCGCTTGCTGTCGTCATACGCCTCTGGCTAATAATGCGACCCAAAAATGCCCAATGGTAAAACTGTGCAATAATAACATAAAAAAACGCAAAGAAAAACGGAATATCGGAATACCACAACAGGCGACAGAATTGTATGAAAGGGCATATCCTTTGCCTTTTCCATATTTATTTATTGGCTCACATACAAGATTGAATCAAATTAAAAACAACCAAAACATGCGTAGTAACACTAGCTTATGAAACATCCCACAAGTAGTAAGCAAAGCAAGTAAGCAAGTAAATCTGCTAGCAGTATTTAAAATGAACAAAACATACAAAACAAATATATCAATATAAAAATAGCAAAGAAAATGAATAAGATTAAAATAAAGAAGTAACAATTAGCGACAAAACTGTTGCATTTGAGTGAATGGACAGCAACAACAAAGAAAATAAATTAAGTGAAAGGAAAACAAAAACAACATTAGGCTTACAATGATACTGGATACATGAATGGTCTAGGTCATAGCCTGCTGTATTGTTTCGTGTTTGTGACACACACAAACGAAAAACAATACAGCAGGCTATGTCTAGGTTCACCAACTTGGCTTGTCGCGCCGCACGGGTTGGACGAGTGGCACGGGTTCGCCGAACGTAACGCGAGCTCGCAAGTGCGCAGCGCAGCGCAATATCAGCGTCACTGTCGCAGTACGTATGCCCACAATGCATTTGGGGTAGGTACAATACGTCTGACAACCTCCATGAATGAATTAAACCATGTCAGTTTGCATAAAAAAAACTCCAGCAGGCATATCGGTTGCATGATAAATGCTAATATTTTTTTGATACACAGGTGCACGAGCACTCCAATCGGAAAAACTGCTACATTAAGGATGTTTGTAGGTGTTTGCCAATTATCGTACGTTAGAGCGAGGAGGCTGCCCGCTGGCCAAGGTGCTGGTTAACTTGTCGCCCTCCCCCGCCGCCGCCGCCGCCGCCGCGCCGCGTCCTCGCTATATTTAGCCGCGCCAAGCTTGTACGTACATAGATACGTGCGTACGAGTATGTTAAATGCCCACGCATCGAACATCGTTACGGCGGCGGTGGAGGCGGAGACGTGTCGGCTCTGCTGTGTCGCCGCGCTATCGATGTGATGGGCGATGTGCTCGAAAATCATGGCGACGGTATGGCTATCGGCCTGGATATCGCGAAAGCATTTGACCGGGTCTGGCACAAGGCACTGCTCTCCGAGCTGCCCTCGAAGTCGGCGATCTCGTCACACGACATGTGTGACGAGATCGCCGACTTTCTGCGTGGCCGCAGCATAAAAGTATTGGTCGAGGGTTCCCGCTCAAGTCATGTCTGTGAATGCCGGCGTACCGCAGAGCTTTGTGATGTCCCCACGCATGTTTTAATTTGAAGTTTATGTTCTTCTTTTTAGAACATTGCTACGCAGATGACAGCACGGTGCTACCCAGGTACACCAGTCACCAGAACGCAAGCCGGACTGAAGTGGAGTGCTCTCGAGGCGGGTGCCTAGTAGGTGAATTCCCATAATTTCCCAGATAAGTACCGGTGATGTAATTCGTGGTCACCTCAGACTGGGACCCAAATAAGTTTGTTCCCATATCACAACCCGCGTAACACGCGACTGGTTCGCCGAACAGTGGTCGCCGAATATGAGGGATACAAAGAACAAATGCAGCGAAGTTCTTGCCGAATATGAGGAATACAAAGAACATATGCAGCGAAGTTCTTGCCGAATATGGGGAATATAAAGAACATATGCAGCGGAATTCTTGCCAGTTATTTGCTGTGAATGGTATATGATAAAATATGACAAATCCGAGTGCAGTGTGCTGTCTATGGATGATGATGATAACCAAAATCGATCACTAACATTTCCTGATAGCTACTCGTAAATGAACCATCCTATTATTTTAGTGAAACTAAATCCGAAACGAACAGCGGCTGAGCTTGAGCGGTTCGTAGCCTAGTGGCGCGGGGACTGGCCTAGCGTACCAGAGGTCTGGGTTCAATTCATCGCCCCGATATGCACCACTTTCTTTCTCTTTCTGAGTTCGATAAGTGAATTTCGTCACGAACTCGAGCTGCTCCATGGTTCGGATGCTTCCATGTAAAACTGCAGGTTCCCTTCCCCTGCTAGGTGGTAGGGTTAAGCCCGCCCGGGTTGGTACCATCGCATTCGATGAAAAGATGGTCGAAGCAGCAATGAAAAATTTTTCGTGTTTTCCATCCAGTTCAATGTAGCCGTGCTCATAAAGGGAAGGTCCTGGCATGGCACCTAATTCCTTTGGGAATGTGATGTATTGGGCTAATATAATTACGGTAGTTGCGTGGTATTAGCCATTTATCTCAGGTTGCATAAAAAAAAATCTATTTCTTTCTTTGCTAACAGTCTAGTAGGGAACGTAAGTACAATCGGTCATTGAGGGTTATACAATGTTTTCCAAATACGGCACGGCGAAAGTTAGACTTTTATAAATAAAACATTTGAAGTCTGTCCGCGGAAAGCGGACTGCCCACGCGAGCAGCGAGCGGCGAGCGAACCTCCGCGTGCCTCCGCGCCCGATTCGTTCCGCAAGCAACTTGCCCAAAACGCGAATATGAAACTTTCTCGAACCAGCGCAACCCCCACCCCCCCGCCCGGCTGCCAGCCACGGTCGCGGTGTTCGCTCGATATGGCAGCACTGAAGCCCCGTCTTTGAGTAGCTGTGAGCGTTTGTAAAGCTGGTTGTTTTGTTACAACAAACAATTTACTAACGGAAAATAAACCAAGTTTCCCACGCGTGCTCGCGCTGTTTCAACAGGAAAAGAAACACGATCTGTATACATACACATAAACATTTGTAGGCACATCCATAAACATGTTTACTCAGGTATGATGTATTTATGTTCCAATTCCTAGAAATGAATAATACATTACTGTACTGACCTAGGAATATGTTATCATTGAGAGATTAGTCACACTTAAGATAATGTAATAGGCGCCTCAGACCTGAGTGGGCAGTCTGAGTTCTCACCGAAATTGGCGTTTACGGCAAACCGATCGACTGTCGTTTTCTCCAAACTCCATACAAGTTTTTATTAGATATTCTGTGGTTTTACTTCTTCAAGCTGTCAAAGTCAAACGCGGACTTCCGATTTGTATGAAAACGCGGAGTGGACGTAAACGGCAACGTCGACGTATTTACGGCAACGTTGAGTAAGCTGTCAAATCAAGCTCGGACTCGCAAATGTTAGTTCGCTTAACGCCCGCTGCGCGCGCTCTTCAATTTCTCCATACATTTGAAAACGCCAGTCGATCGGTTTGCCGTAACGCCAATTTAGGTGACAACTTAGACTACCGGCTCTGGCTCCCAAAGTGAGCAGAGTGTAACGTATAGTCAGTCACTCATTGCGAAATGGACTGTCCGATGCACTGCGTCCCGCGAAAGTGCGAAGTGTTCCCGAACGGACAGTGTAAGAATGAGTGGTAAAGAAAAAAATGGTATAAAAATGTACTCGAACAGAATAAAATATTAATGTCTAGATTGATAATAATATTTGAAATTAAACTTTATGCGGACGTTACATTATAACACTTTTGGGATGGAAATGAATGGATGAGCAACTTCGTACGGAGAGATAAGAACACTCTGAAAAACGAGTGTATGTCCCGGGCCAAAATTTAGTCTCCGTCGCAGGGCAACACCTGGCGTCGCTCGCATCGAACTTCGTGACCTGAGGCTCCTGTCAAAATGTACTGAATAGTCTCCGTCGCAGGGCAAAACCTGGCACCGTTTGCATCGAACTTCGTGACCTGAGGCTCCTGTCAAAGTGTACTTAATAGTCTCCGTCGCAGGGCAACACCTGGCGTCGCTCGCATTGAACTTCGTGACCTGAGGCTCCTGTCAAAATGTACTGAATAGTCTCCGTCGCAGGGCAAAACCTGGCACCGTTTGCATCGAACTTCGTGACCTGAGGCTCCTGTCAAAATGTACTGAATAGTCTCCGCCGAAGGGCAACACCTGCCGTCGCTCGCATCGAACTTCGTGACCTGAGGCTCCTGTCAAAATGTACTGAATAGTCTCCGTCGCAGGGCAAAACCTGGCACCGTTCGCATCGAACTTCGTGACCTGAGGCTCCTGTCAAAATGTACTGAATAGTCTCCGTCGCAGGGCAACACCTGGCGTCGCGCGCATCGATCTTCGTGACCTTAGGCTCCTGTCAAAATGTACTGAATAGTCTCCGTCGCAGGGCAAAACCTGGCACCGTTTGCATCGAACTTCGTGACCTGAGGCTCCTGTCAAAGTGTACTTAATAGTCTCCGTCGCAGGGCAACACCTGGCGTCGCTCGCATTGAACTTCGTGACCTGAGGCTCCTGTCAAAATGTACTGAATAGTCTCCGTCGCAGGGCAAAACCTGGCACCGTTTGCATCGAACTTCGTGACCTGAGGCTCCTGTCAAAATGTACTGAATAGTCTCCGCCGAAGGGCAACACCTGCCGTCGCTCGCATCGAACTTCGTGACCTGAGGCTCCTGTCAAAATGTACTGAATAGTCTCCGTCGCAGGGCAAAACCTGGCACCGTTCGCATCGAACTTCGTGACCTGAGGCTCCTGGCAAAATGTACTGAATAGTCTCCGTCGCAGGGCAACACCTGCCGTCGCTCGCATCGAACTTCGTGACCTGAGGCTCCTGTCAAAATGTACTGAATAGTCTCCGTCGCAGGGCAAAACCTGGCACCGTTCGCATCGAACTTCGTGACCTGAAGCTCCTGTCAAAATGTACTGAATAGTCTCCGTCGCAGGGCAACACCTGGCGTCGCGCGCATCGATCTTCGTGACCTTAGGCTCCTGTCAAAATGTACTGAATAGTCTCCGTCGCAGGGCAAAACCTGGCACCGTTCGCATAGAACTTCGTGACCTGAAGCTCCTGTCAAAATGCACTGAAAAGTCTCCGTTGCAGGGCAAATCCTGGCACCGTTCGCATCGAACTTCGTGACCTGAGGCTCCTGTCAAAATGTACTGAATAGTCTCCGTCGCAGGGCAACACCTGGCGTCGCGCGCATCGATCTTCGTGACCTTAGGCTCCTGTCAAAATGTACTGAATAGTCTCCGTCGCAGGGCAAAACCTGGCACCGTTCGCATCGAACTTCGTGACCTGAGGCTCCTGGCAAAATGTACTGAATAGTCTCCGTCGCAGGGCAACACCTGCCGTCGCTCGCATCGAACTTCGTGACCTGAGGCTCCTGTCAAAATGTACTGAATAGTCTCCGTCGCAGGGCAAAACCTGGCACCGTTCGCATCGAACTTCGTGACCTGAAGCTCCTGTCAAAATGTACTGAATAGTCTCCGTCGCAGGGCAACACCTGGCGTCGCGCGCATCGATCTTCGTGACCTTAGGCTCCTGTCAAAATGTACTGAATAGTCTCCGTCGCAGGGCAAAACCTGGCACCGTTCGCATAGAACTTCGTGACCTGAAGCTCCTGTCAAAATGCACTGAAAAGTCTCCGTTGCAGGGCAAATCCTGGCACCGTTCGCATCGAACTTCGTGACCTGAGGCTCCTGTCAAAATGTACTGAATAGTCTCCGTCGCAGGGCAACACCTGGCGTCGCGCGCATCGATCTTCGTGACCTTAGGCTCCTGTCAAAATGTACTGAATAGTCTCCGTCGCAGGGCAAAACCTGGCACCGTTCGCATAGAACTTCGTGACCTGAAGCTCCTGTCAAAATGCACTGAAAAGTCTCCGTTGCAGGGCAAATCCTGGCACCGTTCGCATCGAACTTCGTGACCTGAGGCTCCTGGCAAAATGTACTGAATAGTCTCCGTCGCAGGGCAACACCTGGTGTCGCTCGCATCGAACTTCGTGACCAGAGGCTCCTGTCAAAATGTACTGAATAGTCTCCGTCGCAGGGCAAAACCTGGCACCGTTCACATCGAACTTCGTGACCTGAAGCTCCTGTCAAAATGTACTGAATAGTCTTCGCCGAAGGGCAACACCTGCCGTCGCTCGCATCGAACTTCGTGACCTGAGGCTCCTGTCAAAATGTACTGAATAGTCTTCGTCGCAGGGCAAAACCTGGCACCGTTCGCATCGAACTTCGTGACCTAAGGCTCCTGTCAAAATCTACTGAATAATCTCCTTCGCAGGGCAACACCTGGCGTCGCTCGCATCGAACTTCGTGACCTGAGGCTCCTGTCAAAATGTACTGAATAGTCTTCGTCGCAGGGCAAAACCTGGCACCGTTCGCATCGAACTTCGTGACCTAAGGCTCCTGTCAAAATCTACTGAATAGTCTCCGTCGCAGGGCAACACCTGGCGTCGCTCGCATCGAACTTCGTGACCTGAGGCTCCTGTCAAAATGTACTGAATAGTCTCCGTCGCAGGGCAAAACCTGGCACCGTCCGCATCGAACTTCGAGACCTGAGGCTCCTGTCAAAATGTACTGAATAGTCTTCGTCGCAGTTCAACACCTGGCGTCGCTCGCATCGAACTTCGTGACCTGAGGCTCCTGTCAAAATGTACTGAATAGTATTCCATATTCCTATGATCCGACCACAGGTGCCCTCATACTATATAGATTTTTCGGTGCAGGCAGATAATTTGAAGCCTTCACCCAATAACAATTTAATTACCGAATCCCAGGTGCAAAATGATCTATGTAGCAGTATAGTTTAAAAACATCGGCAAAAGCCAAGACATGGTGGCTGTAGAATGACGGTTCCGGTTCGCGGTTTTAGTAATCTGTGGTCTTCCTCAGTTTACCTCCCACATTCGAGCGGGTAACGACGTTATAGAAGCTGAGCTTCAAACACAACAATACATTTATGTTGTACGTACGATGTGTGATGGCAGATATTTTGCTACTAACTTTGGCGAATGATCGCGCCAAACTCAAATACGGCAGCAGCGCCAAGAGGCGCTCGGCGCGACTCGATCTATTCCGCCCCGTAAATATCGGCAGCATGTTTTCGCTCGGAAGTGTGCCTTACGTGAGGTGAGACAGAGTCGAGGTTGCGTTGCCGGGTGACCCTCGCCGGTAACCTTGGCGGCGGCAGGGGGGACGGCGGGGCGCGGGGGAGGGCGCGCCACAGCTCGCATCGCAGGTCAGATATTTCGAAGGTCGATGACTCGCGCGGCTGTTTATTATTATTATTGCGAGCAGATACTGAACTGTAGATCTGCTTCCTCCGCTCAGCAGCGAGCAGCGAGTCGGAGCGAGCGCGCCGCCCGCAACGTGAGCGTTTACAATGTTGGCCGGTTCGATACGTTTTTTTTTTTTTATTCGACCTGACATGGATGTCTAATACCACACAATTACCGTTATGATATTAGCCAAATACACCACATTCCCGAAGGAATTAGGTGCCATGCCAGGACCGTCCCTTTATGAGCACGGCTACATTGAACTGGATGAAAAACACGGACAATTTTTCATTGCCGCTTCGACCATCTTTTCATCCAATGCGATGGTACCTACAGTTTTACATGGACTCCGAACCATGGAGCAGCTCGCATCCGTGACGAAAATGCACTTATCTAACTCGGAAAGAGAAAGACAGTGGTGCATGTCGGTATCGAACCCAGGCCTCTGGTACGCTAGGCCAGTCCCCGCGCCACTAGGCTACGAGCCGCTACGTTTTGACATGAAGTCTTTATAGTCGGACTGTATAATATATTTGCTGTAGGAACGGATACAGCGATATAGTATATTATAAAATGTATGTGGTTATCATTGGATTATTAAGCACTAATTCGATGGTAGGTATACATCATAACTGTGGGCAGACCATGGCATGCTTTACTGTAGTACTTTGTGACGTCAATTGGCATTACTTTGAGATTTCGTCCATACAAAATGTGTCAAAGTGACGTCAAAAAGTACTACTTTGCGTTAGCATTAGTTTCGGTTACGACTATTTATCTCAGCCTTAGTTTCTGATGCGACTTTTTCATTTCATTTCATTTCTTATCCATAGGTAGGATACCTACACTTGGACACGTTAACAATCTATCGATTCGAGAAGAGCTGACATACAAGTTTCATTAATTAATGAATTACACATATAAAGTTTTACAATATTGAGTTCTATGGTCATACAAAATTATCCTAATTACTCTGTTCGGGAGTATACAGCCATCGTCATTTTGGATATCATGTATCACGTCAGGATAAAAATAAAAAAAAATAAAAAATATAAAATAAATAATTACTATGTTCAGGTGTATACAGCCATCGTCATTTTTGATATATTAAATATGATATATTAACTGAAATGATATATTAACTATTTAAATCTCAACCTAAGATTACCAGTAGTCAAAAATACCAGGATTACCTTGTGATTTCTAGATTCTTAAGGATTTCCGTGGACTAACAAAGATTTCCAAAGATTCCTGGAGATTTCCATGATTCTTAAAGGACCAAGAAATATTCCTAGGATTACCAAAGAGACTCTAGGATTTCTTAAGATTACTAAGCACTCCAAAATTCCTAAAATAACCAAAAAGCTTCGTTCAGCGAGAAGGCAAACAAATGTCATGCGGCCGATGCTCTCCCAAAATTACAAAACTTTCTCATACAATTTCACAGGAATATAAAAAAAAATCGAATGACAAAAAAAGGCCATAGGACAATGGTCTTCACATTCTTCAACCTCCCGCGCCTAACATTACTCAAATTACCAATTCATGTGTTAGATGCCAATGATTTCCTTTTAAAGATTTCCAGATTCAGTAAAATTACTCAAGATTTCCTGAAATTCCTCGGACTTCCATCAGATTCCCCGGACTTCTGCCTGAGATTACGATTACGATCTACTGCGAGGTGCTCGCAGGCCAATTCACGGCACTCACTAACGTTTTATTTTACCAAATAGGTATGTTTGTTTTAAAATTTATTGTCTCAGGTGGAAATGCATCATAACCAACTCTAGTCTTCTTTCGTCTTATAACTGAGAACCTGAGAATTCACCCAATTAGGTTACGGATTGCACTTGATTCTGCCATAAGGCCGCTTACCACCACGTTAAAATTAAATAAAAACCGGCCAAGTGCGAGTCGCACTCGCACGCGAAGGGTTCCGTACCTTCGTACAAGATTTTACACAAAAAAATCACGTTTGTTGTATGGGGACCCCCTTTTAATTTTATTATTTTTTATTTTACCCTTCTGTGGTTATAGCGGCAAAATAAATACACACTCCGTGAAAATTTCAGCTGCCTACCTATTACGGTTTATTAGATACAGCCCTATGACAGACGGACGGACGGCGGAGGCCTAGTAATAGGGTTCCGTTTCACCCTTTGGGTACGGAACCCTAAAAATTATAGAAGTCGGGGACACCCACTCGTCTTTTTTGCCGCAGTCATCTACCAGGTAAAACTACATTCTCTCTCTTATTTCATTAGATCTCTGAATGTGCGATAAGAGATGTTCTAGTAATAGTATTGAGGCACACCGCAGCATTGAATAAGTAATGTGACCGCAGCAGCACAGAATAAGTAATGTGACCGCACTGCGTAAACGTCAACATTGTGTCGTCTGTATCTACCTATAGAGATACACTTAGGCTGAGATAAATAGTCGTCACCGAAACTAATGCTAACGCAAAGTAGTACTTTGTGACGTCACTTTGACACATCTTGTATGGACGAAATCTTATGCTGAGATAAATAGTCGTAACAGAAACTAAGACTAACGAAAAGTAGTACTTTGTGACGTCAATTCGCATTACTTTGAGATTTCGTCCATACAAAATGTGTCAAAGTGACGTCACAAAGTACTACTTTGCGTTAGTGTTAGTTTCTGTTACGTCTATTTATCTCAGCCTTAAAGTAGTTCAATTTGACGTCACAAAGTACTACTTTTCGTTAGTCTTGGTTTCTGTTACGACTATTTATCGCAGCCTTAGGCTGAGATAAATAGTCGTAACAGAAACTATGACTAACGGAAAGTAGTACTTTGTGACTTCACCTTGACACATTTTGTATGGACGAAATCTCAAAGTGATGCAAATTGACGTCACAAAGTACTACTTTTCGTTAGTCTTGGTTTCTGTAGGTTTTCGTAGACCATGAATAGTCAATCTTGCTAACGCAACCACTCGACGTGACCTCCCGGTAATACGTTTTGTGTTTTTCTCCAGGAAATTTTTCAGTACCATTTTACTAGCCAAAAATAACTAACACTTTCTAGGTACAGTAGTAACGTTATACGAGAAACATAAAATCTTCAATAGTACAGCGACATGACTGAATCTATACATTTATGTACTTAGATATTTTGTTCAAGTATTACATATTTACCGCCAATTTCGAATATAGAACCCCTTGAGCGTTCGATTTTTTTTAAAAAGAAGCTTAAGGTATTATCAAGGTATTATTGAATGTGTTTGGTCACAGCGTCATTTCAAAGCTGTTAAATATGCAATAATTTCCTATAATTTAATAAAAAAACACCACCTTCAATGTTTCTTCGAGAAACTGACTTCAATGTATTGTGCTTACTTCAAACTACATACTTCAGGCTAGGGTGGTGATTAACGTTTGAAGTATGCATATGATCCTCATTCTAAGCGGCAATCGCCCGAGCTTTGTATAATGAATGTAAAGACTCGTCCCGGACGGAGCGCGCACCTGGCGCGGACCGAACGACGCATATCTCCCGTGTGGTTGTGCAACCTCCACCGCTACCTGCCGCCCGCCTCCTCCCGCGCGACACGTGCGGCGCGGCGGCGCGGCGGCGGCGGCGGCGGCGGCGGGAGGGACGGCGGCTGCATGGGATGCGAGGGTACGAGGTCGGTCGACTACCTGCCGCGACCCGGGCCCGGCCACACTCGGTGCGGCGTCGGCGGCGGGCGCGGGGAGGCAGCGACCGATCCTTTCTTTAGTTTATAGACTAGGAGGTCGCGATAAAAATGGTAACGATAACGTAAATGGCTGAAACTGGGTTCACGGGATAAAGAATAACACCCTGAAGCTAAATGGGTCAGTCTGCCTGTTCCAAGTGGTTGCGTTACGTAGATAAGGCGCCTGAAAAAGTAGTTATGTTGACAAAAAATATATACATATGATAAGGTAGATGGATGCAAATGACGAAGCATGAAAGTATCAGTACATACTTGCTTAGCAATACAAAAACTGAACAAATCTTTGGTTGCATTTCGTAGTTATAGACGATTTAGGTTACAGATATAACTTTAGGTATATTTAAGTATTTAATTAAAAAACCGACTGGTTATTGTTGTATAATGAATAGGTATCAATGTTTCCGGACAATAAGTATTTTCATCAGCAGGTACATACCAGCATCTATTTTATATAGCCAATCTAGATAACGGAACCACTTGGCATGGGCAGACCGACATATTTAGCATCAGAGGGTTGGTCTCTAACATGTGAAACCAGATTCAGCCATTTACCTTATCGTGACCAAAAATGTCGTGACCTCCCGGAATATTACTATCTGAGCCCGAAGTCCCAATTGTCACCTAAATTGGCGTTTGCGCCAAACCGATCGACTGCCGTTTTCAAATGTATGGAGAATTGAGGAGCGCGCGCGAACTAACATTTGCGAGTCCGAGTTTGATTTGTCAGCTTACTCACCGTTGGCGTAAATACGTCGACGTTGTCGTTTATACTGACGACTCCGCGTTTTCATACAAATCAGAAGTTCGAGTTTGACTTTGATAGCTTGAAGTAGTAAAACCATAGAATAAGTTGTCAACATTTTTATGGGGTTTGACGTTTTTACGGAACTTCGAAGTTCCGTAAACGCCAATTTAGGTGAGAACTCAGACTGACCCTCGGACTGACCACTCTGTTATTTAGCCAACTCATATTCCCCGCTTCTTGTCGGCTGTGCAAGGTCTTATGAAGAGACGGACCCATCATTTGAGAGTTGACTACATGACTCACTGCGATAGATATGTACATTTTGGCACAAATGGGAGCTGAACCCTGGTTCGGGATCCATGTCAAACTGTAGTTCCCCCTACTCCTACCGGAACTAAACCATGGTCGAAACGGCAATCAAACATTTTCCGAGTTTTCCGTCTAGTTCAATGTAGCCGCGCTCGTAAAGGGATGGTCCTGGCATGGCACCTAATTCCATAAGAGTTGCGGTGGGTGTCGTATTAGCCATCCATGTCCAGTTACAAAAAAAAAAGGTGCCGTATCGGCGTTCAATAGATCAATGCACCTTTGGCTGTTTTATTGTGAGTTTATCTCGAGACATTTGCTATAGAATCCCCGGGACGGCCTTTGAATCGAGATGTTCTTTGTAATGAAATGATTTCGTCGGTCCGTAAAGTTGACCGTGCGGGTCGCACTCAAAGCTCGGTTTTTAGGGTTCCGTACCCAAAGGGTAAAACGGAACCCTATTACTAAGCCTCCGCTGTCCGTCCGTCCGTCTGTCACAGGGCTGTATCTCATCAACCCTAATAGGTACGCAGCTGAAATTTGTATAAAGTGTGTATTTATTTTGCCGCTATAACAACAAATAGGTAAAATCAAAAAATAATAAAAATTAAAGGGGGGCCCCATACAAAAAACGTTACTTTTTGTGTTAAATTATGAACGATGGTCCGGAACCCTTCGTGCGTGAGTCTGATTCGCACTTGGCCGGTTTTTTTTGTAAACACGAGTGGGACGTGGGTAGTGGCGGGGCGGGGGGGCGGGGGGGGGGGGAGGGAGAGTGGAGCATTCGCCGAAACTGTCACATGTATTATTATAGCTGGTGAGAAGCATTATTTGTTCACGACGACACGTCTCTCCACCACCGACAACGTGGATCTTAAATATGTTTCGTGTCTAAATAGATAACAATTAGTTGAACGCGCTTTTTGAGAATTTCATGTACTTTTTATGCAAAATAATAGATGTCCGTAGGCACGCTTTCGGAACGGAACCGTAAAGAATGTACCATACATTTTCACAGTTCACAGACCCACCGTGTTCATTTCCCGTGCGTGCGCTCCCAGCCAATCTCTTCATGTGCAAACGGCATCACCGTTACTGTTACTTATTTTTTGTCACCGTCCCCCCACACATTGGCCTATGACCCACGTCCACGTACAATTTCCTTTAAATGAAAATGCGTTTACGGTGATGCAATCGGTACACTGCTACATATAGACACCTAGTTTAACGTCTTAGTTTTCTTAGTTCTGTACAATTCTACAGAAGCTTTGCTCCAAAAACATAATTTTCTCCGATTCCCATTCGCCGAAAGTACGTGCTGAAATATGTTTTGCTTTTTATTCAATTCAGATGAGGCGGGTTGGCGACCTCTGCTTTTATTACTTCGCTGTGATTTATTTCTCAAAATCACAATCGACACGGAACCAATCCGGGGCATGCGACATCGCGTTAGGTTCAACAGGCTTGATATGTCTACGTATATTTAACTACGTATTATTGAACTGCAGGTACCGTCGACGACGTAAGTCCAGTAGCACGCTACTGTCGGGTTTCGTTTGCACACACGGCGTGCCCCCCCCCCCTCCCCGCCCTCGCCGACCGGTCTGCAGGCGGGGCGGGCGGGGGAGGGGGGGGGGTGTCCTACCGCAAGCCGCGCGGGCGCGGGCGGTGCGGTGCGGTCCCCTCCTCCCGATTCACCTCCGCGCGATGCGAGCGCTTCATAGGAATCGCGTTGGAATGTGCCACTGGACTTTTGAATGCGATCGTACGTATGCATGCCCACATGAAGTAAGTTCATTCAACATGGTGATGGGGTCAGCCGGTGAGAATGAATGTAGTTTATTTGAATCAGTTGAATGCCATCATTGTTAAGGCACCCGCCGATCGAATGCTTGAATTTCGCTCGCGGGTGAAGCGTTCATTGTGATAACATTGAGCCCTGCGCCAAACACTCAACGTTGATACCACAGTATTTTGGGTGGAGTCATTTGAAGTGGTAGCGACTGGATCAACTTTGCCCCTCGCTCCACGCGCTTGTTACGCGTCGTGGCATGACGTGCTGTATGCTACCATATGCTACGCACGCTGTTTTGCCATGCATGCGTGCCACGCGGGTGCTATTTATTTATTTATTTATATTTATGCTGCGTGCTGTATACTATAGCTGTAGTTGGCTGTAGTTCTCACAACTTACTGGTCAGCTCCAAACGTGGAAGAAATAAGTACCTTATTACTATTATCACAGTTATACTGTTGGCTTGGCTTTCCATGGAAAAGCCCAATTCGGCTATTTGTCCAATTTCAAACCATTCCGTATGACGTTTTGAGTGCGGTTTCCAAAAATCGGTATTCGGCTAATTCACGCACGCGTTTTGTTATTGTCTTTGCAGTGGTTTTTCTTGCGCGCCGCCTAAAGGGTACAATAACCAACATAATTTAGACAGTTAATTTCTCTCTCAAATATGACATACGGTAAGAAGAGGTGTTACGGTCGCAGGAGACCCTTCCTATCCAGCGATTCGCCATGTCGGAGATGAAATGCTCGCGAGATACTACGAGCCAGGCCTGGCCTTTAACAATGTCGGCGAATGTTACGGGTTGCCGACGCGATAGAAATAGTCGTGATAACGCTTATTTGCTCCTTATCGCTTATCTCCGCCTCCGCCGCGCCGCGCCGCGCGACCGCAACCGCTCTCAATGGCCATTTGCCGTCGGAGGTTATGTCGAGTCAACGATGTCGTGCTATATTCGGTCCGATTCGAGCTGACACCTTTTAAAAATTGTGCACCGTCACAGATATTTATTTATTTATTTATTTATTGGAAAACTTACACCTTATTCACAATTAATATACAAAGATATGACGTCATTTAATGAAATAAATGCCATACACAGGCTCACGCAAGTACAACTGTCAGTGTCACATTTTTAATTTGCTATAGCCTTGACTGTCGAGAACCGTCAAATGTCTCCTGGGTGATTATTAAAGTTCACGACTCCCATGTGATTTGGAATTTTAATATAAAAGACTTGTCATATTAATTAGAAAGCAACTTGCCATCGCGAGTGTAAAACGTCAAAAAAGTGAAGGAAATAGAAGAAAGAGTATCAAGACACAGAGGGACATCGAAGTGAGCGTGCCCGCAGGGACACTCGCACCGCGCTAACCTCGGCGGCTCAGTGGGCCGGACTCCACCGGGTCAAAAGTTGACTCTGCTGTCCGCAGCGCAATAATAGCGGCCGCGGTGACGACGCGAGCTCCGCCAGCCGCCGCCGCCGCCCCGCTCCTCCGCCGCCGCCGTTGGAAAGTGCAGCGCGCGCCCGGAAGCGACTTTCTCCTCGAGTCGTCGCGACGCTCGACCCCCGCGCACCAACGTCCACATGTGACGCAACGCGCGCACCGCCTGCCCTGAAGCCCTCCTCACTCGCTCCCTCGCCTCGGAGCGTTGGATCAAAACCGTACACATTTAACTGCCACGCGTCACAATTGTAGTGAAATCAAATGGAATCTAAGATTTAAACATTTTAAGAAATGCATTCTTTGTCCATTGGCCAAGGCGCAATTTTGAACGGCTACTGCCATTAAAATAGCGGAATCGTCTTCGGGGCCCTAACTCTCCTAAAGATTTGAATCATTTTTAGGGTTCCGTACCCAAAGGGAAATAGTTAGTACCGTACCGGTGAGCACATAGCATGCAGCGGATGCCATTACGTACGACGACCTTACTTCTCACCTCGCACACTCGTCACTACCTCACTCGCGCTCACGGCTGGCTCTGCATCCATGCATTACGTCTCCGAACGTTACTCTGCTAGGTCATACGGACTCGACTGTTGACGCCACAAGACACGGATGCCAGAAATTACTTAATGATGATCACAATAGGTTAATATTTTGTATTGCCATTAGAGACCTGACGCAATCGAGTGTTGCTGATCATATGGGCGAGTTGTTTGTATTTGCGAAGGCATGACCCGCAAGTAGCAATAGAGCAGGGCTAGCCCATAATTACATATAGATCAGAGGGCAACTGGCTCATTCTAATTAGTTTTAAGTTATAAGTGCGTACTATCTAGTTTATATTGTTTACAACTGTGTATAGTCGTATTCAAAAGTCCAGTAGCACTTCGCAGAGCGATTGCTTTGAAGTGCTCTACGCCGCTCGCGTGGCTTGCGGCAGGACGCCCCCCCCCCCTGCCTGCAGACTGGTCGGCGGGGTAAGGGGCACGCCCATTGTGCAAACCAAACCCGACCGTAGGGTATTTATTCGGTGGTAGGGTGCTACTGGACTTAGTTGTCGATTACAAATGTTTCATGTCACCTGTAGTAAAATGTGTCGATTATAAATAACTATTTCTTAAACTTCTAATGGTTCCTTGCATTGATGATGATGTAATTGGACATGGATGACTAATATCTTCGACATCGGTCTGAATCTGCAGATGCCAACTGATCAAAATTATATTATCTGCGCCGTGTGTGGTACCTAGTCCGTTGATTTCTATGAAAAGCGATATCGACAGATATCTGCTCCGTCCGTGCCGAGCACACCGCATTCCCTGCCCGGGAAGGTCCCATTATTTTCATGGCCAGATTGAACTGTATAGAAAGCACGGACATTTTTTTATTGACGTTTAATTTGGGTGTGTTTAGCATCAAGTCGTTATCAGAGTACTATGTGATAATACCACCAATGTGTTTTTGTAGTTCTGTAATGAAAAGATTTGCTTTCGAGTAAAAATATTAAATTATTCCAAATCTAAAGTTTATTTTTATATTTTTTTTATAAACAGCGTGTGTAAAGGCAGAAGGCCTGTTACAGTTCAGCATGCAAAAAAAATAGATGTGTTCGATTATTATCATTAATGTATACGATGAAAAACAGAGGACATAGGTGTGAACCCTGAGGCACATCCTACTGAATGGCATGGTATCCATTCGAAACCACCAATTATGAGCGATTGAAAACATACGATTCACACTATAGAAGAAGCTACAGATTTTACAGTAACGAATGGTCAACTTTATCAAACACCTTGCTAAAATCTGTGTAGACCGAGCGTTCCTCCTCTCCCTCGTCTAGGACCTCAATTTAATGACAGTAGGCGTAGTACTAGCCATCAATGTCAAGTTACATTAAAAACATAGGAGTATGTAACGGATGGCACTAATAGATGAGTGTAATTAGCCAAAGATTTGAATGATCTCTGTATTGAGGTCGGAGTGTGGCGGTGGCGACGCCTGTGGAGGTCGGGCGGCTGTAGACGCATCGATCGAAGGGGGAGGGGGGGGGGGGGCGTGGGGTCGGCGTACTAGACTAGACGAACTTCGTGCAAGTACGTGTCGTGTCGGTTGTTCGACGCTACGATAAACACAAGCTGTTGCGTTCACTTGTATTTTCGCTTGCGTTATTCCGATCACCGGGCTCCGCCTTCCGTATCTTGCAACTTCCACAGTTCCGTCTCCTGGACAGACCCGCAATTCTAAAATACTTAACTTTAGTGTTATCGCCCACATTTCTCAAAAGACTAAAGTTATCGCGGACTGCCAGAGACTCGGCTAAAAATACTGACATCTGGAAAAATACTTCCGTTTCGCTCACGATGTCTTCTAAATTGTGCACTCGGTGCTATTATATAAAGTTTTCGTGTGTACACTGGTGGCGTACCTTTTGTAAAATAAATAAATAAGGGCCAAGGGCTCACAACCCATGGATATAAGAACATTTGAGCTGCCAATTTAACTGAAATATGACAACATCCTGGAGGATGGCCTTTGCTAATCAGAGTGGTCGCAGCATCGACGTACCAAAAGTTTTAGATTATCCGTTACATCTAACGAATGCACGCATCGCATCTTCCTTTGTCGTCCGGAATGATAAAGAGACTCGTTGATACTTTCCGGTTACTCTATTCGTGGTAAAAACGCGGCCTTTTCGAGACAGCTTCGCTCGATTCGGGTTTTCCCAAAATAATGACGACGACGCTCCCAGCATCGAGTGTATGAATGTACCTAATTATATTCCGGCGCGAGCCTCGGCACAACACTAATAGCAAACCTGATTCATTAGCGCATAATCGCTCAACATCGTGGTTATTATCTGTTACGATAAGCGACGCGCGGCGGCGCGACGGAAGAGGCGCCAGACAGCCTTACCGTTTCCAGTGCCAGCCCCAGCATGGTGTGGCGGCGACGACGACGTGTGACATCAAAGTTATTGGATTGTTATCTAATTTTGATAGCTAGCCTGGGTTTGTTGCGAGTTATAAATCACTTATCGAAATTTCGCCAGGCTCTTCGTTTCCACAGGTTTACACCGTTGAATAGGCCAGGCAATTGGGGGATACACTAAAATACACTAAGTCAGTCAGTCAGTCAGCGTGTTTGCGTCCACTGCTTGACATACCCCTCTCCAATTTTTCTCCAGTCCTCCCGGCCCTCAGCGGTACGGAACCACTGCTTTCCGCCGACGCACTTGATGTCGTCGTCCCACCTGGCGGGTGGTCTTCCTACATTACGTTTTCCTGTCCACGGCCGCCAGGTGCAGGACACGGTTACTCCAACGGTCGTCGTCCCCGAACACAAATACACTAAACCCGTCCCCAAAATTAGGAAAAGTGTTTCGTGGTGGGGTGAACGTCGTCGATGAGGATTTCGATATGATTTCAGTGCATTTTCAAATTTAGAACATGTAACGGTCGCGCGGGCACTTAGTTCAATTCGAAGACGAAATCAATTCGAAGACGGATTCAATTCGAACTATGAAGGGTATGTAATCAATTTGGATCAATAAATGTAACCATACATGTAGACTTACAATATTAGGAAATCCTGAAAATCAGTGACAACAAATTTCACTGTAAAAAAATGTATGGAGAGGAAGAATTCCTGCAAAAAAAATCTGTCGTTCGATGAAGAACATGTCAATATAGAGTAAACTTTGTTTTTTAAAAATTCGCGCTCGCTGCTCTCGCGTTTACATCTAGTTGTGTTATATATGACCCGTCCCAACCTCAGACTCCGCAGGATAAACCCTTTTTTTTTTTGCAAAATCTAAAAATAAATCCCAGAACCCCTAGGAATCTTTTGAAATATTCAGGAATCTCTGGAAATCTCCAGGAATCTTTGGAAAACTAGACGACACGTAGAATTTCATCTGTGACGACGATAGCACAGAGTAAGTTATAATGTACGATTGTTCTTCATTCTTGATCACATTTCTTAATTATTTCGTAGGTACTCGATCCTCTTGAATGTTATATGAAGTTTTTCAATGAAAACTCTCCTATTGTCTTCTGGTTTTCTTCCAACGAAACCCCAAACGCCTTAAGATTATTCGTAGACTGGTTGAAGATTCAGTGATGTCTATATCGGTGCGCAATGTTTCCCAAATCTGATCGATGGGACGTAATTGTTTAAAAAAAGGCGTGATAGTCTCGCCAAATTACTAATTGGCCGAAGTGGTCGATGTATGTTTATGCGCAGTTTTTCCACACCGCGGGGCTCGAAAGACATCCGGGGGGATACCTCTATCTGCTACCGAAGAGAGGAATGAGCTTGATTGTTGAATCGAGATTCTCACGATTTCTAATCGGCGAGGAAGGAAGCGTGTCGTTGCGTGGCGCGACGTGTCGTTGCGTGGCGCGACGTGTTGCCGCGTGTCAGTGTCGGTGTCGCTCCTCACAACGCTAACGTGCGCGTTACATATAGTGTTTTTAGGGTTTCGTACCCAAAGGGTGAAAACGGAACCCTCCGCTGTCCGGTACAGGGCCGTATCTCGTGAACCGTAATAGGTAGGTAGCTGAAATTTTCACGGAGTGTGTATTTTTATGCCGCTTTAACAATAAATAAGTAAATTTAAAAAAAAAAACACAAAAAACGTGATTTTTTTGTGTTAAATATTGTACGATGGTACGGTACCCTTCGTGTGCGAGTCCGACTCGCGCTTGGCCGGTTTTTGTGTGCTGCGAGTGAACTCCATGTGCCTGCGTGTCCGAATCGCGGCGAGTTTAGCAGAACACCTATATTTTAACATATCATAGGTCCGACGCCGCAACGAATAATCTCGTGTGACTAGTTCGGACAAACCCGTTCTCCGACCACCGCCGTAGTTCCGATCGCCGCGCGCCGTTGCTCACGCAGCGTTCGTATTGTTGCAGGAAAGTGCAGTCCCCGGACGTTCTGGCGCCACAATACAGCCGCGGCCAGATCGGATCGGCCTCCGTCCCCACCGGAGGACTTCACCGTAGCTATTGAACTGCCCTTTCGCTTTATCAGGTAAGCTTCACTGTACTTTGTAAATGGTAGTTAACGTTCTCATTTTACGGAACTCTGAACGTAAAAAAATCAATCCAATAGAAGTTTTAATTCTTCAACCTGCCAAATATAAACTGGGACTTTGTATTTGTAACAACAAGCAGCTTAGTTTGCTCGTATTGTTCGGGCAGGGGCCTTGGGGCAGGCGATACTCGTTCGAGCACGCTGGTACACAACATCCATGTGACGTCCACATAGTTACTCCTTTAACTTCATCGTGGCGGACGAACTACCGGTATCCAAAAGAACGCTGCATATACATGTCAAATATTCGCTATCTACACGCAAAAACATATTACGACTGCATTTATAAATAGTTTGGATCATTCCGAAAATAGCTCGAAAGTGGAGCAACGTCGCCGGTGGCGGCAGCGTAGCGTCGCGTGTCGGTCGCTGAGCGCGCGGGACGCCGGGCGGGGAAAACGCGCATAAACAGATCGCAGACTCGCAAGGAAGCGCGGCATGCTCCGAGCATTTCTGGCGGAGCAACACATCGACTTGCTCCTAATGAGCGAAACGCACCAGCGGCCAGGCGTGGATTTCGTAGTGCCCAACTACTTTGTCTAACGTCAAGACCGGACGTCCCCAGCGGGAATCGCCTACAGAGGACTGGCCGTCTTATTTCGAAGAAGAGTGGTCCACCAAGAGATCTCTCTGACCTCGCTGAGCTCCATATCTACTCGCTGGGCATAGCACTGAGGATCTCCGGCAGTGAACTGCGACTGTTTACGACGTACAAACCACCGGGAACTCGCCGCGCCGTCTGACATCCGAGCCTTGTTCCGGATCGAGCAACGCCACGCCTACCATAATTGCCAGCGACCTTTACTGCAAGCGAAGACGACACTACGTAGCCGAGGCTCACGGCTACGTATTGTCGAGACCCGAGACTCCGACGTGGGTCCGGGAGAACCCGAAGCGTAGCGCGGACGTCCTGGAACTCAGGCAGCCATTGATTGGGAGCTGTACGCGCGCCACCTGAAGTCATCAACACCTTGTTGTCCCGTCTACAGAGGAGATGGCAGAGTTCACAGCCGAACTGGTCGTCGTCTGAAAATCTATGGACGCTGCGTCGCGAGAGGTATGAGTGCGAGGGATACTCGATCCTCTTCCCGCCCGCATCCACGACCTACTCCGCAAAGAGCGGCACCTCAGGAGGCTGTGGCAGACGACATGCTGCCCGACCATCAAAGCCTGAATTCAATGTTGGCTCAAGACGGGTCACGAACTCGTTGCGAGACCACTCTGCAGAGAGATGGGAACGCCACATCGCCGAATTAACGAAAGTGCGCACTACGTACTCTGCGTTCTGCAGCCCACGGCTGAACAGGGACGGTAAGCCAAGATTTCGAGCCTCGCTTCGAAACAGTTCCAGCCAAATCCGACCACCGAGACCGCCGCTGTCGAGGACCTCGAGAGACAAGTGCGAGAGTACTTCGTGACGCCACTGGCGCCAACCGAGAACTTGCTTTTCTTCACCCCGGCCCAGCTGCGCAGCAAAATGTGCGTTCTGAACCCCGAGAAAGCCCCGGGCCCCACACCATACCGAACGTTGCGCTACGCCACTTGCCGCGAGTGGCAGTCGTTGCCGTGGCACGGCTGTAGAACGGGATACTGCGCTCGGGCCATTTCCGGACCAGTAGAAGATCGGACGCATCATTATGCTGCCGAAGCCGGGGAAGGACGTTCTCAAGCCGGAGAGCTACCGGCCTATCACGCTACTGTTTATTACCCTCTCGAAGCTCCTCCAGAGCATTTTGCTCCCACACATCAAACCATGGAACGAGCAATTCGGATTTTAGCTAGAACACTCCACAACTCTTCAGCTCACCAGAGAACTGGACCACATAACGGTGGCTGCCAATCGGAGGTAATATACCTGTGCAGTACTCCTGGACATGGAGAAGGCATTCGACAGAGTTAAGCACGAGACGGTCTGCTGCTCAAACTCATAGACACTACCACACAACCTTGATCGAAGCTGTAGACAAGAGACAGCACATCGAATCTATTTATACGGAATTTAGTAATGCTTTTGATAAGGTTAATCACAGCATCTTTGTTGATAAGCTGGCGTACATGTCTACCCGTCAGGATGGTTTGATGTTCCGTTCGGATGGCCACAAGGATTTAATTTAGACCCTATACTGTGGTGCCTTTATAAATGATCTTAGCGATACATTATAAACTCACAAATATTACTTTTTGCTGAAGATCTCTTTGCACCAAATATTCAAGCAATGCGGACGCAGCGGAAGTATCACCATGCGTTGAACGACCAGGAAGCTATTGAGTATGCGAAAAACAAGATGAATAAAAGATGTTTCCCACGCGCCGCCGCGTCGTTCGTCGCCACACGCGTCAAACGTATTGGAACGTTGCCATTAGCTGGTAGGTAAGGTAGTAGATCCACCACGGGTGTTTATAAATAGCGACGAGTGTATGGATTAATCTGACGCTGCAGCTCCACTGCCGGGTTAGGATTAATCCGAATTAGTAGATCTCAGGTACAGTTAGCTTCATCCCATAATCGTGCTTCGCGGCGTCTAGTACGGAGCAATATCGCGACTTGTGACTTATTACTTTGCCAATAGATGTATTTGGTGCCAAACCTAAATCATATATTAGACGTTTGAAACCTCAAGTGAAGGAGAATTTTAGACGCGACTGGCCAATTTCCTTCATATAATTGACCTCTTTAAGTTACATCGAGTCTATGCGCCGCGCCGCTGTGTCGTGTTCTTGTGGTGTTAGAACCTCATTGGTGCGGTAGGACTACTGATAAAAGAGAAGTCATTATATCCATTCTATGGCATATCTTTTGAAGCACTACAGGAGTCGGACGGTCGCAGTCGCGGGTGTCGCGGGTGTCAACGCACGAAGCGGCGCGCAATCAGATCGATTGAATTGGCAACCAAACCAAAGACGGAATGAAACTACTGTCTTATTGCCATAACCTCTAAAAGAGCCATCAAAGAATTGTTAATGTAAGAATTATGAGAAAACATTTTCATGAAATAGGAAGAAAATATAACGTAATATGAAAGCTTGTTATCCCGCGATGGGAAGAGTAATAAGGACATTGAAAGAGTAAGTGCTGGAAATCGAGTAAACGGCGCAATTAATGCCGTTATGAAAAGCCGGGCTTACAACTACGATGGCGATTCATAACTATGTACTGGTGCCTACACTTATGTATGGAAGCGAGACTTCGGTTTTTTTATGAATGTGTATGCATCCAATTTGACAAAAAACGCTCGAGTATGGGTGGTGTGTGTGGTGTTTCTTATGTGTCTATTGTACCTCTTGCCATTGTTTTGTTTAAAACGAGCAAATCATAAGATCTAAAATATTTCTGAAATAGGCCAAAAATAGCAATTTCTTTATTAGAAATCTCTACGTATCGCGGGAGGTCATTGGAAAGCAATTCTACCGTACCTACATACACATTACATGCACAGCCTATCTTTTAAAAAATGTAACAAAAATATGTGTTCATAAATATGTGTTTCTGGTACCTACCACGCGCGTGGTAGCAGAGTTAACCAAAATCATTGCGAATTCACTCTCGTGTGAGACCCCCCCATCCCACTCACCCCCTCCCCCGCCCGCAGTGACGTCACACGCCGCCTCGCGCCGCAGCAAAACTTTCTACAAGCTGGCGAGGTGAAGGTTGCTTTATAGATAGGCCTCGAATGTGCCCGTCCCCGCCGCTGCGCCGCGCGCCCGTGTTCGCACAACTATCTCAAGGTTAGCTACGATACGAGCACGTATTACAAATTTAACTGGACATGGATGGTGAATCCCACATCTGCTGTCACGATCTTAGAGCTCAACCTCGAGCTCAACAAACCACTTGAGAACCAGGGTATCATGCCAGGATCTTCTTTATCTTGGTGGAGCTGGATGGAAAAGATGGATAATTTTAATTTCCACTTCGAATATAGTTTATTTAATTCGATGGTATCTGTTGTGAAAGTGTGGATGGTACCAGCCAACACGGGTGGGAATAAGATTAACACCTAGCAAGGTGCCCACCTAGTTTTACGTAGATTTCGAACCACGAAACCAGTGGGCCCACTCGCATAGCCGCCGGCCGCGCCGTCCGTAGAGGTTGTTCGATCGGCAAGTTCGTGAGCTCTCTGCATGGCCATAGCATGGAGCGCGGTCATCGCGCTGCTGTGGCAGCTAACTCGCCGCCCGCACCGCTCCGCCACCCAGCCCCGATCTGGGTCAAGGCGGCTGCAGCTGGCGGGGCGGGGCCGAGGCTCTTCCTACTATCCGCTCGCAGGATGTCGCTCGTTACGTTTTGTTACAGGCAGCGCTACGTTAGCTTCTGGTGCAGGACTGGCCTCCCAAACAATCATTACTTTATTTATATTTCTTAATATGTTTATAGCCAACATCCACCCCCCTGTCTTGGCTGGGCCGAAAGACCAAAGGTGCTCAGAAAAGACGAAACCACCTCACTTCGCGGAACCACGCTCAGCGAGGCACCATGCTCAAATTAAGTCTGAAAACTCCCAAATTAAAGAAAGACCTCCTTCGGATATAGGTTGGGTGGTTGGGCATTGCCGCTAATGGCGAGATCGATACTAGCTAGCGGCGGGCTGGCCGTCATGTTTTCCCTCCACTGGGACACCAGCACGTGGCCGGCGGCGATAGGGTTACACAGAACGCATGGTAATTTTGTGCCGGGGCTGGATGGAACCTTTTCGGTTAACACGCTGCAGAGATAGTCTCCACGTTGGCGGCCGGAGACTTTCTCCGCAGTTTAGAGCTGATCATTCAGCCCGTTGTCGAGGAGGCAGCCGCTACGTCCGTACGCAGCAGCCGACTGACAGCTGCACTCGTCGGCGTCGTAGATTTTAGCGGTGCGTGCGGGTAGTTGCAGAATCCTCTTGAGCTTTAAAGTCCGCGGTTATCTAAACAGTGTTACATTTGCAACAATATTGTCGAAAAAAATACCAAAGGTTAACAACTTTCCGATTATTCAAAGAACACAACAACATCGAAGAAGTATGTTACACCTGATTTGTTTTGTACGCAGACTTATTTCGGACAAAAGCGCCCGCAGCTCAAGATGGCTCGAGCAACTAACGATCTGTCTTCATATATCGGACATAGTTCACTGCAACTCGGACCTCCCTCATTACAAATCAGCGTGATATTACGACCATATTAGGATTCTCGGTGTCGACCTAACCCGGAACCTGAACTGGACGCCATTTCGAGGATAAAGCGACCGTTTGTTGTGCAGTATGTGGTCTAGCGTTGTCCTGAAGTAGCAGTGGGTTAGAGCAATTGACCAGTCAAGGTTGTTTAACGGCTAGCTGTTCTATCATGGTTTGCAATCGTTAACAATACAGATCTGCCGAAATCGTCTGGCTAGGTCTTAGGAATCTGTAGTGAATGAGGATGACACCAGCACCTTTTTCTGACTGTCGCTTCGGGCAGGATTTAACGGTTCTCCAGGGTTCAACCATTGTGATAGGCGTTTCAATTTTCATCACAAATAACGATACGATATCCCCTCGTTATTGTGACGGTTGAGCAATGCGACGCAGCACTTGACGCGTGTTTGTTGGTGTGCTTTACTTACCTTTTCAATCTATTTCAAATGAATTGGTGTAGGTGAACATTGTTGAACACAACTAGCCTACCACTTATAATACAGCCTTTGGGCCAGTTTAAGTGGTAGCGAATATTATTTGTTGTTTTTATTTGTATGAATAAATGATAAAAAAATATATTGTTTTATCACTCACACCGAAGCCCGCCGCTAACTCTATAGTAGTTTGCGATGCATCGGATTCCACGATAACTTTTAATTCTTTATTATCAACTACCGCCCACGGGTTTGTTCCGTAGGTCAAAATTTCCAGAACGAAAACCCTTTGGGTACGGAACCCTGACAAGGCTCGAAATCAAATGAATCACTAAATTGGAAACCCAAATAGGTACACAAGCCTTTTGAAATAAATTTGCATTTGGAATTCCTATCCAAGCGCCAGATATTTCTGGCGTTTGGATATCGTAAACGATATCTTTTTTGCCGGTTTGATTACCGGATTCTTTTTCTTTCTTCGATACTTACAACTGGTTTTTTTATGTAAAGCGCAGCACACGACGTACGTCAGGACCTCTTAAGGTGGCCCAACCCGCTCAACTCCCCATACAAACGGGGAAAGAAGATCACGCCCATATTTCTTATCAGAGATCCCAAATTTTGCTCAAAAGAGCTTTATTTGATCGAACTAGATGTCTGATAACCATTGGCATTGTAACATTGTGTTTGGTTTCTGAGTTATAAGGTCCGAAAGTTCGAATTTTTCGCGCGTTTTATACAATAAATTTGGTGGTTTATTACGCAATGATAAAGTAAGAAAATCTAAAAAGATTAGTCATCGGACATAGCTTATTTAATCAAGATTTATAATCTATTTGGTTTTTGTTAGATTTTTGACTACAGCGGTCGTGGTTTACTTTTAGCTATATGTCGTTTTGAAATCAACATTTTCATAAATCTTACCAAATCATACACTATGCACATTATCTTTTTTGTGAACATGTTGCATCTTCCTCATCACGGAGCCTGTCTTTTTCTTTGAAACAGAGAAGGTCCCAGAGCGCGACAGCACGGTTTTGTACCGTGCCCGCGAATGAGTTAGTCCCGCCGGGAGAACCCGACGCCGCGACGA
Source organism: Incurvaria masculella (assembly GCA_946894095.1). Taxonomy (NCBI): domain Eukaryota; kingdom Metazoa; phylum Arthropoda; class Insecta; order Lepidoptera; family Incurvariidae; genus Incurvaria; species Incurvaria masculella. Next base: position 20,869,810 of record OX335651.1, read on the forward strand.
TGCCCAAGAGCTTTCGAACTTTTAAAGGGGCTGCGAAAACCATGTGGGCTAGCCAGCATGCCGGCCTGCATGCTTCATACCATGTTTGAAGGATCCCAGCTTGTACTTTGGGGGAAATACCGCGGCAGGGACTGCATTCCATAGTTTACCGACCCTATACTTTTTACAATGGTTGATGGATCACTACTGCTCACTATTAACAAATTTAAATAGGTGGAGAGCAAACTCTTGTCCAACACGGAAGATAAAAATAATACACCTAGGTGGGTCTATGTAGGTGTTGAGAATCACCCGTATTATTTGCCGATAAAGTTCATGATACGGAAAACGAATTCGAATATTATTAGTAGCCTTTTTAAATCGTCTCTGTTGTCAGTATGCAAATGGAGGTTCGCTCTGCTCTTGTTGTCGCTCGGCGGAGTCGGAGCCGGTTCTGCAACGTAAATAGACATTATTGAGCTTGCAAACGATCACCTCGTCCCTCCCCGCCACCCTCCGCCTTCCCCGCACCCCCGCGCCATCTTCGCCAAGCCGTCGTCGTCGCCTATCTCTATCTAACTAGGCTGTTACTGCAACCTCTAGAGTGCTTCGTCCTTAAAGTACGAACACTCGTATTCTAGAGTGAACCTGTCAGGATTCGCACTGGACTAAACATACCAAAACTGGTTCAGTCCGGGCATAATCCGCGTATTAAAGTTAGTCCGCCCACTCTGTTCGTGTTCTGTGGGCACGTTTGCACATGACGCCCGGACAAGTATTCGATCAGCTGCGCGTCAATCAGAAGCGTTTAATGTCAAAACATCTACGCTTTTCAATGGCGCATTTACTGGGTAGAATATTTCACATGCACTTTTGACTGGTGTAGAACTGTCTTACCAATCTCATTTGGTTCAGTCCTGATCTGATTATCCGAACCTGAGAGCAACCGAGGAACCATAAAGATCCGGATTCCATTAAGTTAACAATTGTATCGCTACGAGTCCACTCGGCAACTCGGACCCCGCCGCGCTGCGCTGGGGAGGAGGTGGCCACTCACGAAACGTTATGCCGAAGCGTTGTTGCGTTCGGTGACGAAACTCAAATGTCCGCTTTCACTCACTTGGAGAGCGGCTCGGCGCGGCTCAGCACTTTCACCGCGCTCCGCCGCAGCCGCAACCGCACCGCCATCTCCCCACCGCGCCGCGCACAACGGTATCTGCACCGGTACCGCTGCGCCTGCGTCTCGCGCGCTTACTCCGCCCCGCCCCGCGCCCCGCACTCTCCCTGCGAGAACGTCGTCCGCTCGGGCACGAATCTCTCGGAAACAGCGGAACGTATTCTACCTTCAAGCCGTAGCATCGTATGCGGAGGAAACGATGTAAGTCGCAGTAGTGCGTGCGTTGGTATCGGTAGCGACCGAGTCGATGCTGTCTCAAACAACTGCTGTGCCGGCAGATCGCCCGCGCTGCGCCATCTCGCGCCCACCAGTCGCAACGGAGACGAGGTCAGCGTCGGAAGACGCACGAATCGAACGCGCTCGTTACGAGTTGTCCGGTCCCCGGAGTCCCCTTCCCCCCCGCCCGCCGACACACCGCCGCGCCGCCGCGCGCGACACTGACCCATTGCCACTGTTTTGCATCATCTCCCATTGACGTTCCAAGCCAGCAGTGCAGTGTCCACCAGAGATCGAGGTTATGCCCATCGACGCGCATAGGAAACGGGGACGGCCCAACAGCACAGAATAAGTCTAACAGCGACGAACGGCCACCCGAGCATCTAAAAAGACGCAAATCACTCAAACTTGCCACCCGTCAGAACTTGACAAATGCTTTGGGCCCCGTTTTCACAAGGAAGTTTACTTATGGGTCCTAGGTCTGAGATTTACGTAATCGACATGCCGCGCAATATTGCAGTGTTCGCCCTGCGAGAAGTGACTGCACGAAAGTGTGGCAAGCGCGATTGTGCCCTATTTGTCCGTCTCCTCCCGGTACTGACCTTGACCCATGACATGCATCAATTGTGCTCTTCACGCCGAAAACTGAGCTAACGTTTCTGCGGTGCGCCGTCGGAATCGAGGCGCGGGAGGCGTTTCCCACCATATGAGAAGGGTTTGCGTAACCGTCACCTCCGTGCGGAGGCGGTGCGGTGGCGGTGGAGGTGGAGGGGTGGAGTGGAGAGGGGGCGAGCGAGCTGCTGCGCCGCGCCGCGCCGGTTGCGAATACCGCGTACTTGGCTGTTGACCTACTGACACACTTAACAGTTTGGCGAGCTCGTGTCGAACGCCACCTCCGCGCTGACGATGCCGACGAGACGTGGTCTGTTAAAAATGATCCAGTTCAATACATAATAGCACAGATTAATCTCTATGATAATCGCATCGATATGACCTAAACCTCGTCAGATTTTTACCGCGTATCACCTAACATATATGCCTTAAGGTGGGCCTTCCCGCTTAACTCTCCATACAAACGTGGAAAGAAGATCATGCGCAATTATATTCAAAACAGCTTTATTTGATCGAACTAGATGTCTGATTACCTACCATTGGCATACCATTGGTTTTAAAGCTCGAATTTTTCGCGCGTTTTACACAATATCTTTGGAGGTGGATTACTCAACGATACAATAAAAACATCTTAAAAATATTAGTCATCAGACATAGCTTGTTTCATCAAGATTTATAATCAATTTGGTTTTTGTTACATTTTTGACTACAGCAGTCGTGGTTCACTTTTAGCTATAAGTTGTTTGTAATAAAAAAATTCGTAAATCTTGGCATTGTCTGAATGAATGAATAAATGAATAAATTCTTTATTGTGCATAAACAAAAATACAATTACAAAGAAAACATACAGCAAAACAACAATACTGCACAAAGGCGGACTTATCACTAAGAGTGATTTCTTCCAGTCAACCCTTGGGGTGATGAGGAAAGGCAATAGAAATATCTGTAGGTAGGTGACACACCAGAATTTGAAAAGAAAAAAAAAATTTACTCCATAAACATACATATACCATAATATATACATATTTATACATATAATTGAATATACTAATATATATGATACAATACACTAATACATATTATTATATCCACAAACCAGGAAAAAAAAAACCTATAATACCTATTACCATTGATTCTAAAATCAGTACTATTAGAAGGATAATAAAATTAAATATATATATATATACAGTGAGAACATTTTATCATCTTTACATTTCATTTAAGTAAAACTCCTTGACTTTAAGTTTGAAAGAGCTGATAGTTTGACAGGAGCGGACTGTGATCGGCAACGAGTTCCACAGACGTGCGGCATGAACAGTAAAGGAGTTAGAGAAAAAACACGTCGTATGGCGAGGAATCGCAAGGATACTGTCATTGCTAGATCGCAAAGGGAGACCATGTGAAGAGAGTTGCATAAACCGGGAACGAAGATATTCAGGAGACTTAGGGTTTTTTAGAATTCCGTAAAGAAGAATGAGTAAATGACAGTTCCTTCGGGAACGGATGGGTAGCCATTTAAGCTCTCGACGGTACTGCGATACATGGTCATATTTACGCAGACCATATATGAAGCGAATGCAGAGATTCTGCAAACGATCCAGCTTGTCCAGGAGAACTTCAGTTATATCCAAGTAGCAAACATCTGCGTAGTCCAAAATCGGAATGAGGAGAGTTTGCACCAAAGTCATTTTGGTTCGGACTGGGAGGAAATTCTGCAAGCGCTTTAAGGAGTGGGCGGCGGCAAAGATTTTTCTGCTGACCTCGTTTACCTGGGGCACCCACGATAAAGTTTCGTCAATGAAAATTCCTAAATTCTTGACTGTTTTGGAGTATGGTATGACAACTCCATTGTAGATCACTGCTGGCAATGTGCTGTAATCAACCTTCGACAGAAGTCTAGGGCTGCCTATTATTATGGCTTGTGATTTGGTAGGATTTACCAGCAGGCCAAATGATTTTGTCCAAGTAAGATATGTTCCAGGTTTACGTTCATTTCAGATACGGTATCTGCCAGGTCATCTAAGGAGCAATGCAAATACAACTGTAAGTCTGCTTTGTGGACATGTTGCATCCTCCTCATCACGGAGCCTGTCTTTTTCTTGGAAACAGAAGGTCCCAGAGCGCAGTAGCACGGTTTTGTACCGTGCCTACGAATGAGTTAGTCTCGCCGGGATATCATACATACTGCATGTTAATGTATAAGACGGCCTTTACCCTATCAATTTCCCATACTATGGGCGATAACTGTTTACATGATCTAAATGTTCTATTCAGTATTTTTTTTGTATTCTAAAATATATTGTCGAGATCTACGTCTGCATGTTTTGATTTTTGGTAGTTTGATTTTTGGTGTTTGGATATGCATGTATACGCGTATGTTCCCTATGGACTCCAAAACGGCTGAACCGATTTTGATGCAATTTTCAGGCAATCTTCTGATTATCCCAGCGGGGGCGGGTCGCTAGTATACATAATATTTCGCGAAAGTATCATCGTAACAACCGGGTGTCCCCCGACACCGGTTGTAACGTTTTAATTTACTTTTTATATTTGAGAATATTGACTAATAAACAAGATAGTAGAAAATAGAGACATATTTGCATAAAATGAAAACATACGGACAATAAAATAAACCAGTGAGCTGGTCTGATGATGGAACAGGAAGGAACAATTATATTATGAAACCCATCGGATCACAGGTCCGTCTGACTGGTCTCAGAGGTGCTCTGATGATGGAGCCGGATGTCAGTCTAAGAATATCAACACTGGAGCCGAAAGCAACGAGATAAAACACCTCCATGGCCGAAGTTGCTCGAAGGGTAGCAGCACTTACATGGACACCAAACCCGGGGAAGCACTCCGGGGATAATATCATGACGTGTCCAGTTACATGAAAATAAAATATTTAGTTTGGGCTCCTTTAACTTGTTTTGATGAATACCATGTCCAAGGCGGTATACCTACGTATGACGTGACGGTGACGATGGTTTTTTAAAATTTAAATTTAGTTATTGCACAGGTCTTTCATGTTACAAAACCTGTTCGGAAATCGCAATAGATGTACCACTAGATTGTGATAACCCAGATCGGATTGTTTAGCCCAGTCTTCTTCAAAGTAGACTAGGAGGTCGCGACAAAAATGGTATGATAACGTAAATGGCTGACACTGGTTTCACATGATAAAGACCAACCATCTGAAAGCTAAATGTGTCGGTTTGCCTGCGTCGAGTGGTTGCGTTATCTAGATATGACGCCTGAAAAAGTAGTTATCGTACAAAAATAATAATTATAAGGTCAATGGCTGCTAATAACTAAGCATGAAAGTATCAGTACATAAAGCACAAATTTCCTGTGGTCATTTACCGCCTAGACTATAAATATACTATAGTAAGCATAGTTCACTCATATGGCACGCTATTAATAAATAGTTAAATTAAAGTTATGAAAGTTCTAATCGCGATTGTGATTTTTAAGATTTGATAAAGCTAAAAATGTTAAGGGGTAGACGAAATAAGTTTGAGAACCACTGGTTTAGCTTAATCACATACATTGTAATCGTAGATAAATAAATGAGGTTCACGTGAGCTCAAAGCAAATATACACAGACGACGAATGCACAACTTGCGTTGAAGTGGGTTTGCACTTACTAGTTTATATGTCATGGTATGATTTATGTTTAGAATGGACAACTGAAGCAGGAAAATAAATTAACGAATCCCAAAATAATCGATATATATACGTTTTGAATCGAATAATTAATAAAATAAATCTAATTACGATTCCCGATGAATTAGTTGCTAAATTATTAGTAAGTAATAAGCATTTGTGATATTTTTTTGATTACCGCGGTTGTTGAACTTTTCCCGCGGCGGGAGGAGACATTCTCCGACGTTTCGAGCTGATCGTTCAGCCCGTTGTCAAGGAGGCAGCCGCTACGTCCGTACGCAGCAGCCGACTGACAGCTAGGCTCGCCGTGCTCGTAGATCGTAGCTGTGGGTGCGGGTAGTTGCAGAATTATCTTGGGCTGCGTTCCTTACTTCAGACGACGGGCAGTATGAGCTGACAATATAAGAGAATTCCGCAACTTCCCGCCGCCACAGCTACGATCTACGACAATGGCGAGTCTAGCTGTCAGTCGGCTGCTGCGTACGGACGTAGCGGCTGCCTCCTTCACAACGGGCTAAACGATCAACTCGAAACGTCGGAGAATGTCTCCGACGTAAGTTTTCAAATAAGCATTAGGATTAAAATCATACAACTTTTTAAAAATACTGTCCCTAAAGGCACGAACCATGGAAAGTTTGTGTGGAGAAATATCTTGTCCTGCTTGCGTTACCAAACCATTCACCCGAATGTCGTACGCACACCGGCGACGTTTTCCGACCACATTTTGCTGAGGTCACATCGTGCCGAGCGGAGCCGAGAACTTTAGCTCGTAATATCATAAGATAGCTCACCTACTACAAGCAGTCAGCGAAGGAGCACCCGGCGGCGGCGGAGCGGCGGCGGCGACGACGGAAGTGTTTCAACGAGCGATGTTTATTTGGGTTGAGCGTTCAGGGTTCAATGCTCCGCGTCGGTACCCGCCGCCGTCCCCGCCGCCGCCGCCGCCTCGGGGCTAAGGTCTCCACACCGGCTCAGGACGTGTTTTCCAGAATAAGCCATTATTTAGACAGAAAAAGACAAGGAAAGCCGTTATATCACTTACTTTGTGAAGCGGCAGCTCCGGTGGTAGTGCCAGCCCGGGCGAGTTCCACCTGGACTATGTCCGCTTCCCGCTCTGAGCCTGAAGTCCCAGTTGTAAAAAGTCCCAGTTGTAAACTAAATTGGCGTTTACGGCAAACCGATCGACTGGCGTTTTCCGTAAAAACGTCAAAACTCCATGCAAGTTTTTACTAGATATTCTGTGGTTTTACTTCTTCAAGCTGTCCAGGTCAAACTCGGACATCCGATTTGTATGAAAACGCGGAGTCAGCGTAAACATCAACGTCGACTTATTTACGGCAACGTTGAGTAAGCTGTCAATCAAACTCGGACTCGCAAATGTTAGTTCGATTAACGCCCACTGCGCGCGCTCTTCAATTTCTCCATACATCTGAAAACGCCAGTCGATCGGTTTGCCGTAAACGTCAATTTAGGTGACAACTGGGACTTTGGGCTCTGAAGATAGGTCCCGCAGCTGTATAGCACGCTCACCGCCCTCAACCGGAACCGTAATATTATCATTCACGCTGGGGATGGCGGCAAGTGGCATGTCCATGCAATTGGATCGGCCCGCGCGGTGGAACTACTAGCTTCGGCACTTCTAATGGTATGGACTAGCACCGGAGCCGGAGGTGTTGTCCGGTCCTAACTCTCCGCCAGGTACCGTCCGACTTTAGTTCTGATCGAGTGCTTCAGATAGCAGTAGGGAGTGCGCCGGCCAGTTCCCGGGCCACTAGGCTACGAGCCGCTCTTTTAAATAACGGAACTGTTACTGTACCTTGCAACGTATTTATGGGACAAACAATATTTATACCAAATTAAAGTGCGGAAACATAAAGCATTTATAAAAGTGAGTTGATGCGCCGAATTCGAACTCACTCTTACCTGAATGTGCCCTCTGGGCTCTGCCCCCATACGATCAGCAGCTTCACGTCCAGTATCTAGGTCCCCTCACTCCGCAACCCTTCCAGCTGGGAGGAACGTCACAACACCATCAACATCTTGTTTTTTGGCATAACAAATTTTCAAATTATTTGGGTTGCTACGCGAGTTAGTTGAAGTAGCTTTTATTTACTCCCTTATCGGGCACCGCAAAGGTTGACTGGAAGGTGTTTAGAGGACATGATGTATGTGCACTTTTGATTTCAATTTCATATTCGTCTTTCTCCATGTGTCAATCTGCTTTTATTGCATACACAGAGGAAGGATGCATAACATAGTTTCGACCTTGATTTATTTCATAATCAATTTGTTCAAGATAAAGTTTCAATCGTATTGTCGATTTATCGATAATAGTGTAGTCAGCCGAACGAGAAACGGAAATGGTTGGGAAATTGTGTAAAGTTGAGTTGTGCGTGCGACGCGGGGCGAGGGCGCGGGGCGAGGCGAGGCGTCGGCGGCGCGTGCGCGAACAATGCGGATCTAATAATAGAGGGCGCACCGCGCGCGCCTCGGGTTGGTCCGTTTGGAAATAGAACGCCAATTTGGGTCACGCACAGCCGCGCGCGCGCCGCAGCGCACACTCGACCAGTCGCGCAGGTGCCGCGCGCTCCGCACTTCCTGCCTCTCTCTATCCTCGACGCAGGCACAACCTCGTACCGACGCCAACGGTGCCACCACCGATCGTCGATATGCTAGAAACATTTCCCGGGAAATATTCCAGCTCCAGTTAACCCTTGTATTATCTCCCTGCCGACGCTGTGGTGGTCGTTGATATTTGGAAAGAAAGTAATCGTGCGCGGGCTCGCCCTCCCCCCTCCCCCCCCCCTCGCCCGCCACCGTCGCGCCGCACGCACCCCGGACGACGACCCCACACCGCCGATCCACGTCCTTACCGAAACGAGTTGAATGACTCGCAACCGAGCCGATCACCTCTATTAATACCCCACCTGTCTGTCGGCCGCCTCCGTCTGCTGTCTCCTCCGTCCGCGCCGCCGCGCCGCCGCCACCGATCTCGGCTTCGGCAGCTACTCGTAGGCGGCGCAGCCTCCAATGTCAACTTAAAGGTCGCTCGCGTGAAAACCTCGCACTCACGGTCTCCTCTGCTGGCTGGCTCTGGCAGCTGCCGGCTACTTTCTAAAACATGTTGAAATGCATAAACAGTTGGCTCCTGAAAGTGGAAGAATACGGCAAAATACAAGTTTTGGAACCTCTGTATGGACGGTACGGACGCGCATTGTAAATATTATTTTTCTCATTTCGCGCAAAAAATCAGCTGGACTGATTAATCATCAGGAATTTTTAAATTCATATTTTTGCACAGAGGGGATGTATTTTTGGCCTTTTTTCCGGCACTGGTGCAACTAAGATCCCATCTTTGCGCAATTGTTCTTCGTCGTCTCCTTGCCGTGGAATGATGTCTATGTGGTGCACCATCGCAACATTCTCCTATTACGTATCGGCAGGCAGTTCACTGGGACCGCTAACGAGCCTCTATTCATCGATCTACTGATCGAATGAAATAAAAAGCAGCCATCGCGTTTCCACTCGCAGCAGTTTCAATGGACGTCTCGCTGGCGATCTCTTGGTTCGACCATCGACGACGAAGAGCCGGTTGCGTTGGTGGTTATATTCCAAATAGTTTCAATGCTACTACAATCCAACAGTCCCACGTTGCATTAAAATAATGAATTTAAGAAGCTGTACTCTTATGGGCCAGCTCATGTTTTCCCTACAATGTCCCACAGGAGCCGAGACAGGAGCCCACTCAAAGAAACCTAATGAACCGTGTACTCATTTGCGACTCTTTATTGAGAAGTAATGAAACCGATCCGTTATTGACGGGATTGATAACTGGTGATGAAAAGTGGATCACGTACGACAAGAACGTGCGAAAAAGGTCTTGGTCAAATGTCGGTCAGGCTTCACAGACTGGCAAAACCTGGGTTAACTCGCAATAAGGTGTTGCTGTGTGTATGGTGGGATCGGTAGGGCATTGTTCATTATGAGCTCTTACCGCCAGGCAGAACCATCGATTCGGATCTCTACTGCCAACAACTGATGAGGTTTAAGCAAGTAGTTGAGAGAAAAGCCGGAATTTATAAATAGGAAAGGTGTGATTTTTCGTCACATTAAAAATGAAGACAGTCTGACTGGGAGGTCTTGATGCCCTGATCTTGCACCTTCAGATTGCCACCTGTTTCGGTCCCTTCAGAATTATTTAGGTATTGTCAGGTTGTCACAAAAATGTTTTTGAATTCACATAAAATGCGAAAAATCTTTTCCCCGCTCTTATATTTACTTTTTGGATTATCGAAATTCGTCGTGGATGTTTTTAAATATAATGAAATGTGCTTATCAAACTGAACGCAATCAGCTCTCATCACTTAATTTGACTGAGGAAACAGACACGTACCATGGTATGGAACTTGATCACCTCATTATCCTCTTAACTCTACTCAGGTAATTTACCGTGAAAGTAAGTAGTAGTAGTTCGCCCAGTGGCGCGACGCCTTGCGATTCGATAAGCTGGGTGAAGCAACTCTGAGCGCGGTTGGGTTCTAGATGGGTGACCGTTTTCTGTTTCAAATGTACAAATTTACAACCATTAACTATTGTAGTTCACCGTTTACACAAGCAATCCTAATGGTTCTACTTGTCGAGCGTCAAGCTCGTTTATATCCGAGGTCACGGAAGGCACTGGAGGCGGCCTTTGTCCATTGTCAGCACAGCTTCGAGAACATTTCGCCCGCGATGCTAGATGGAGCCACCTGGCCAACGCAGAAACTTGATAGTTCTAGGGCCTGTACGTATCAGCTCAATATTTTGAGGTTATGCAACGACATATTCAATAAAGCAAGTCATGTTCTATGCATTAAATTCGTATGTACAAAATATCAAGTATTAGCTCAAGCATAAAAAACCTCTTTATAATTTTATGTATTGGTTGGGGAAAAAGTTTCTTCGCATTTTTTAAGAAAATTCAAAACATTTTTTAATATGGTTTATTTACATTTAACTAAAGTATGTACGTACCATTTTGTTCGATAACTTTTTGCCATCTTGTAGGTAGGGACATGATCCCATTGCTATAGAAATATTGGGACTTCTGATCAATATACCGCGACAAGTGGTTTTGGCAGTCCTCTCGTGATGTTAACCTGACACTGCCTAAAGAATTCTGAAGAGACCTAAACAGGTGGAAATCTGAAGGTGCAAGGTCAGGACTATACGGCGGATGCATTAACACCTCCCAGCCAAACTCTCTTAGTTTTTGCTGAGTGGCTAAAGATGTGTGAGGTCTAGCGTTATCATGATGAAAAACCACACCCCTTCTGTTGATTAATTCCGGCCGCTTTCTCTCAACTTCTTGCTTTAATCTCATCAGTTGTTCGCAGTAGAGTTCAGAATCGATGGTCCTGCCTGGTGGTAACAGCTCATAATGAATAATGCCCTTCCAATCCCACCACACACACAGCATCACCTTGTTGCGAGTTAACCCGGGTTTCGCCACAGTCTGTGAAGCTTGACCGGCCTTTGACCACGACCTTTTTCGCACGTTCTTGTCGTACGTGATCCACTTTTCATCACCAGTTATCAGCTTCTTCAAAAATGGTTCGGTTTCATTACGTCGTAATAAAGAATCACAAATGAGTACACGGTTCATTAGGTTTCTTTCAGTGAGCTCGTGAGGTACCCAAATATCGAGCTTTTTTGTGTACCCAGTTTTTTTCAAATGCGCCAAAACTGTTTTGTGGTCAATTCCTAGTTCTTCAGCTACTTCGTAACTACTGATATGCCGATCTTGCTCCACTTTTTCAAAAATGGCATCCATTTTATCCGTAATAGGGCGACCAGAGCGACGTGCATCTTTGACATCAAAATTTCCGGATTGAAAACGCTTAAGGCGGCCCATCCCGCTCATCTCCCCATACAAAAGGGGAAAGAAGATCACGCCCATATTTCTTGTCAGAGATCCAAAATTTTGCTCAAAATAGCTTTATTTGATCGAACTAGATGTCTGATGACCGTTGGCATTGTAAAATTGTGTTTGGTTTCTAAGTTATAAGGTCCGAAAGTTCGCATTTTTCGCGCGTGTTATACAATAACTTTGGCGGTGGATTACGCAATGACAAAGTAAGAACATCTTAAAAAGATTAGTCATCAGACATAGCTTATTTAATCAAGATTTATAATCTATTTGGTTTTTGTTCGATTTTTTACTACAGCGGTCGTGGTTTACTTTTAGCTATAAGTCGTTTTGAAATTAAAATTTTCGTAAATCTTACCAAATCATACACTATGCACATTGTCTTTTTTGTGGACATCTTGCATCTTCCTCATCACGGAGCCTGTCTTATTATTTGAAACAGAGAAGGTCCCAGAGCGCAACAGCACGGTTTTGTGCCATGCCCGCGAATGAGTTAGGGCCGCCGGGTTGGGCCACCTTAAACCAAATTTGTGCTACTCTCACAGACACTGCACTAGCTCCATAAACATCGCAAATTTTTACCTTTTTTGTAGTAAAATTTTAAAATGTATCGAATTTCTTTATTAGATTCACTCATTTTGACAGTACGAAAAACAAATGAGAATCACACATTTTCCTAATTTGAATTTGGAATTATGTTCTTTAAAATTTAAACTTTCAATTATACCAAAACCAGCCAGATACAAATAGTATAGCCAAAGAGATTTTATTACAAGTTCATACATACTATAATGCGAAAAGACTTTTTCCCCGACCTATTATTTAATTGATACGACATTAACGTTATCTCATTTTTGAGTTTCAGCGACATCTACATTTGAAGCATTGCAATCCGATGTTGAAAATAATCTGAAAAAGTATTGGAGCAGTGGACATGTAATCCATAGGTCGCAGGTTCAAGTCTTGCTTCCTACGAATGTCACCACCAATACGTTTTTAGGGTTCCGTACCCAAAGGTTGAAAACGGAACCCTATTACTAAGCCTCCGCTGTCCGTCCGTCCGTCCGTCCGTCCGTCTGTCCGTCTGTCACAGGGCTGTATCTCAGTAACCGTAATAGGTAGACAGCTGAAATTTTCACAGAGTGTGTATTTATTTTGCCGCTATAACAACAAATAGGTAAGATTAAAAAATAATTAAAATTAAAGGGGGCTCCCATACAAAAAACGAGATTTTTTTGTTTTATTTTTTTACGATGGTACGGAACCCTTCGTGTGCGAGTCCGACTCGCGCTTGGCCGGTTTTTAGGGTTCCGTACCCAAAGGGTGAAAACGGAACCCTATTACTAAGCCTCCGCTGTTCGTCCGTCCGTCCGTCCGTCCGTCCGTCCGTCCGTATGTCCGTCTGTCTGTCTGTCACAGGGCTGTATCTCGTGAACCGTAATAGGTAGGCAGCTGAAATTTTCACAGATTGTGTATTTATTTTGCCGCTATAACAACAAATATGTAAATAAAAAAATAATAAAGATTAAAGGGGGGCCCCATACAAAAAACCTGATTTTTAATGTTAAATCTTGTACGATGGTACGGAACCCTTCGTGTGCGAGTCCGACTCGCGCTTGGCCGGTTTTTTCAGATTATTTTCAAAATCTGATTGCAATGCTTCAAATGTAGATGTCGCTGAAACTTAAATTAATAAACCTCTTTGTTATGCAGCATATATTATTCGAGTTGAGTAAACAAACAGGCTTCGTTGTAAACAAAGTTAAATATGTACCTGCACCCAGGCGCCTGAAAATCAATGACGGCGAAACCCTCCCTTGTACGGTCCCCCATGTCCCCCATGTTGCACGGCAGAGGGTAGCAGCGCGGCGGGTAGGTGCCGCAGTGCAATTACGAAGCACAAAATTGGGTGTAGGTTGCTGTACTTACAGCAATATGACAGCTTTTGCGATTACGAAATCGATGCATTCACAAATGGTGCGGCACTCAGCGCTACCCGCAGCAATTAGGTCAACTCCATACATTTCGCGTCGAATCGGTATTACGAAACGGCAAGGAACTGTCAAATGCGGGGAGGTAAACGCCTATTTCGTCTGCTCGTCTAGTCAAGTACCTCAAAAGTTGACCTATTGTCGACACAGATTGGTCCGTGCTGGATGTAGGTGGATGAAAAACGGCTTCGTAATCGCGCTTTAGAAATGTCGGGGGCGCACCTACACGTACCGCGGCACCATCCTCAAATGTTGCGTAATCGCACTGCGGAGCGCCGCGGCGCGGAGGCGGTGGGTCCTCGGCGAAGCTAACTTCTCTACGCGACGATGTGAATGCAGCTCGGGGACCGGTGTGGTGGGCGGCGGCGTTACTTGCGTGTAATCTCACTACAGCATTGATATAAGGCCACTGTTGCTGAACCAACTCGATCCATTTCAAATTCGCGTACCGTGCGGAGTACAAGGCATGAGTCTTTTCGTTTACCGGGCAGCTTTTGAATGATTTTGAATTTATAAGCTCAAGACAATTGAAATATTTAGAACGGCATTTCAATTGCGTACGCAAACTTGGTTTCTAAAAGGAAAAAGTTCGTGCAATATTTGTTTCGTGGAGCTTGAGGTGGCCCAACCCGGCGGGCCTAACTCATTCGCGGGCACGGTACAAAACCGTGCTGTTGCGCTCTGGGACCTTCTCTGTTTCAAAGAATAAGACAGGCTCCGTGATGAGGAAGATGCAACATGTCCACAAAAAAGACAATGTGCATAGTGTATGATTTGGTAAGATTTACGAAAATTTTAATTTCAAAACGACTTATAGCTAAAAGTAAACCACGACCGCTGTAGTAAAAAATCGAACAAAATCTAATGATGACTAATCTTTTTAAGATATTCTTACTTTATCATTGCGTAATCCACCTCCAAAGTTATTGTATAAAACGCGCGAAAAATGCGAACTTTCGGACCTTATAACTTAGAAACCAAACACAATTTTACAATGATAATGGTCATCAGACATCTAGTTCGATCAAATAAAGCAATTTTGAGCAACATTTTGGATCTCTGACAAGAAATATGGGCGTGATCTTCTTTCCCGTTTTGTATGGGGAGATGGCGAGTATTCAGAATTCCTGCGTGGAATGAGGAAGAAAACTCAAAGCTTATTGTAGGTGTCGCCTGAGCGACTTCACCTCAGAAACGTCAAAACTGTCATTTCTGTCAAGTTTTACGAGTAATTCCAATTTTTTTTCTGATGCGTCGAAAGTTAAAGTGCAATCGCACGTGCACATACTTGTAGGGTGCTAGAGGCACAATATAGGTGACGTTTCATAACAGTTCCCCGTTGAATGAACAAGTGTCATCCCGTGCGTCCGTCCGTCCGTCCGTCCGTTTGCTCAAGGTCACGCGATCCGAGAGTGCGGAGTGCGGTAGAGGAAGGTTGCTCGCGTCTCGTGGCGTCGGCGGCGTGTCGCCCGCACGACGCGCTATCTCGAGGCGGAGGCGCGGCGGAGGCGGTAGCGGTAGCGGAGGCGGCGCGGCGGAGCGAGTGCGACGACCTTGCCGTCCGCAGCCGACCGCGCCATCACTACGCCAACTTTGCATAGGCCTGGAGCCGGCGGCGCTTTTTATATTGTTATTTTCCTTTTACTGTTCTGTTTATGATTGTGTTGTCTCTATATTATTATTTGTAAAACTTAACCCATTTTTGAGTTAAGAGAATATATCTTTCAAGGTTCAGTCAATACTGTGGACTTAAATATGTGAACAATACTGTAAAAACCACATTGAAAAATGCTTTATTGCTTACCACCATGAGTGCATAGGATGCAAGGAGAGAGCTTAATTGTCAAAGGCACTCCATAACAGTTAGGTTAGTTAATAGGGACTTTTGACACTTTGAATTATTACTTGATCGTGATTTTGACGGTGATCAATGGGTCGGGAGTGATTACAATTAGCGGTTAACATCAGCGATTAACGTATTGATTAAGTTTCGTGCAACGCAAATTTTGACTGATCAGTCTTTAATCATACGTTGACGGTGATGTTGACATGCACGACGGTACGTGCAACCCGGCCTAAGCACCATAAGTAGACTTAGGCTGAGATAAATAGTCGTAACAGAAACTAACACTAACGAAAAGTAGTACTTTGTGACGTCACTTTGACACATTTTGTATGGAAGAAATCTCAAAGTAGTTCAATTTGAAGTCACAAAGTACTACTTTTCGTTAGTCTTAGTTTATGTTACGACTAGTTATCTCAGCCTTAGATTTAAATATGATTGATTACGATATTTTTATTTTAGTAGTATCTTTTTTCGAACTATCGTAAATCGTTTATTTCTTTAAATATTTATATTGTGATTTCTCTACACTTTCACTAGTCATAGTTAGGTTAGGGTAGGTTTATTTAAAGAGATGAATGAGATTTACATTAATTCTTAGATTATAATTGGTTTTTGTATAAGTAAAAATATCCTGTAGGTGTATGGAAATAATACGGCTTTCACAATATAACTGCAACGGATAACTTACATTCCCTCCCTCACGGACCCCTCACACCAGTTTCCCGAATGAGCTAAATAACATGAATATAAAGGTTTGTTTGTTTGGTAGGTACGTTTAACAGCTGAACGCTATTGAGTGAAACTATTGTGAAGCTATTGATATAGTCTTTATGGTGGGTTGGGCACTGCATCTAGTATATTATACTATAATGTATACACAGCATTGAATGAACGATGGTCGAAGCGCCGATGAAAGTTGTCCGTGTTTTCCATTCAGTTAAATGTAGCCGTGCAATAAGGGAAATGTTCTACCTAGTTCCTACATGGTGTGTGTGTTATTTGACTGGACATAGATGGCTCATACTAAACTGACCCCGAGATATTTACCTAACAACTAGATGCCATGCCAGGACCTTCCTTATATTGCTCGGCTACATTGAACTGGATGGAAAACACGGTCAATTTTCATTGCCGCTTCGACCCCTACTAACTAGTAAGTTAGGAAGGGGCCCTACAGTTTTACGTGAAATTCGAACCATGGCCACCCATCCAGAACCCAACTCATTTTACACGTACGCCTGCGAACTTACGCGCGTACCAACTCCGCCGCGTCCTACTTGGGCGGTAGTTGTAACCCCATAATCCGATCATGTATTGTAAGTTATATATGGATCCCATTTTTATGGCAATTAATGCTAAAAAAATTTAGTCGATCTAATCAATAATCGTACTAACATATCGCTATAAAATATCGCTTACTGGACCGTGTATCGCCTACTTACTCCTCGTGTTTATATATTATTATCTATCATCGCCTCGGTTAAGGTGACAACAGTATGAACTTAATTAACCTCAAATTAACGAACTGTCGCCGCCTCCGCCGCGTTGCGCCGCCGCCGCCACAGTCAATGGCAGATATCGTGCCTATCCGACACTCGTCATGAACTTTCTATACGAATCTATAGACCAGGAGTCGGCAACCCTTTACCGCGAGATGACCAAAAAATGCAGCAATGAAACCAATGCGGGCCGCAGGCCATCCAGCGTTATATGAAAATAATATGTTCAACTGTGTGTGGTAGGTGGCTCCGCTCGGAACAATGTCAGCAATGTCGAGCTGAGCTCATATAGTCGTCAGATATCAACTTCAAAAGGTGATAGCTATGATGGTCCGTCACGTCGTGCTCGTAGTAGAATGCTTTGGTATTTGGTAAAAGCTTGTGGAGAGATGAAAAGGTGGGTCAACTCCCCTAGCCGTGATTTGAATATTATGTTTGTAAACACCTATTACTAGGTTTTACTAGGTTTATAAGCCGGCTCTTAGAAACCATAAATGATTTAGACAATTTTCTGTTTTTGTAGTTCAATATCACATAATTGTCTAGTGAATAAGCGTGAAATATATATTAATTCACTTTAAAAATTAGACTTTACGGATCAAAAACACAATTTTCGCTCGCCTGAAAACGTTTTTGACGCGCATTCAACCATGAGCCCTAACGCAAACTCGTTGCCTCCGGAAGTCGCCATTATCGAATGTTTACCGAATGCTGGACTCAGTTGCCTCCGGAGGTCGCCATTATCGTTTTTTACCGAATGCTGGACTCAGTTGCCTCCGGAGGTCGCCATTATCGTATGTTTACCGAACGCTGGACTCAGTTGCCTCCGGAGGTCGCCATTATCGTATGTTTACCGAACGCTGGACTCAGTGGCCTCCGGAGGTCGCCATTATCGTATGTTTACCGAACGCTGGACTCAGTTGCCTCCGGAGGTCACCATTATCGTATCTTTACTGAACGCTGGACTCAGTTGCCTCCAGAGGTCGCCATTATCGTATGTTTACCGAACGCTGGACTCAGTTGCTTCCGGAGGTCGTCATTATCGTATGTTTACCGAACGCTGGACTCGGTTGCCTCCGGAGGTCGCCATTATCGTATGTTTACCGAACGCTGGACTCAGTTGCCTCCGGAGGTCGCTATTATCGTATGTTTACCGAACGCTGGACTCAGTTGCCTCCGGAGGTCGCCATTATCGTATGTTTACCGTACGCTGGACTCAGTTGCCTTCGGAGGTCGCCATTATCATATGTTTACCGAACGCTGGACTCAGTTGAAGCCTTAATAAAAAAAACTTCTATTGTTTAGTTATCTGAAGATTGACTAAAAATGTATTGTTGCAGGCGGCGGAGACATGAGCCGCGAGCGCCATCCGCGTCCGCCGCCACCGCAACCGCAACAGCAACCACTGCCGCAGCCGGGGTAGCCGCAGCCGCAACCGCAGCCGCGCCCTGCTGGTACGTCTCTACCGCCACCTTCGTCTGCCGCCGCTCCCAAAACATGCAACAGCTCCAATATTTCCCACTGTAGAATGGCTCCCGAGAATCAAATATTCGAGCTAGTGTACAAGCTGCAGACTTATATCAACCTCTGCTCGCTATGTTTTTCGAACACTACGGGACATTTTAACTTGGCTACACATTATCTATGCTATAAGCAAACGGACACGGAGATCGACAAGAATAGAGGGCGCTTGCTGAGATCAGAGACCCTAGTCCGAGCTGTCACCTAAATTGGCTTTTACGGCAAACCGATCGACTGGCGTTTTCAAATTTATGGAGAAATTGAAGAGCGAGCGCAGTGGGCGTTGAGCGAACTAACATTTGCGTGTCTGAGTTTGATTTGACAGCTTATTCGCCGGCGCCGTAAATACGTCGACGTCGCCGTTTACGCCGCCGACTCCGCCTTTTTATACAATTCGGAAGTCCGAGTTTGACTTTGACAGCTTGAAGAAGTAAAACCACAGAATATCTAGTAAAAACTTGTATGGAGTTTGACGTTTTTACGTAAGTTCGGAATTCCGTAAACGCCAATTTAGGTGACAACTGGGACTAGCAGCTCTGACGTGTCCTTACTCAACTCACTCACCTCTACATAGCAATGACATCAGTCCCCAGTGTATTGACATCGCTCGACACCGATGCGCTATTTCGCCGCCGTTGTGCAAATAGTCCTCCTCAGTCATCAGGCTCATTGCTGCAGGCTCCGCGAACCTCCTCGTTTGGTTTGACCTCGTTTAAAATAACTAAAATTTTCTAAAAGACAAAAGCTAAATATTAATTGAGCTGGAATTATGTATTTTTATTTATTTATAATATAAGGCACACCAAGAGTACACACACTAAGTTTACAATAAAATTTAATTAAATATACTCCAAAGGTTGAGTACTACTCTCACATGGTGTGAGCACCTATTATAGGTGTACACAGCACTCAGTACAGGGTTGTTCTGTGAATGTATAAACAATTTACAAATACTGAACAAAAAACATTGAAAACAATACTATAAATGTAGAAAAAAAAAATAGAAAACATAACGAAAAATCTTTACAATATGCATCTTAATTAACTAACTATAGAGGATAGAGGACGCACCTGGTTCGATCATGCGCTGGCGACTGTAGGTATCGCCTCCTCGCTTACCCTGGTTTCCATTTACGAGTATGGAGGGCGCAGACTTGCTCCGGCGACGCACGCAGCTGTGTGGGTCCAGGCCTGGACGTGCGGTCGGCGCGATGGTCTGGATGCCTTTTCCTTTTTGTGACTTTCCTGTTATTATGCACTGCACTTGCACTGTTGCACGCGCGAACCTTCTGCTGTGCTTTCGACCGGTATAGGCGTATCCAGGATTTCACAATGGCACTGGCGTGGATGTAAAAAGTTGCGGCGCGCACAAGTTGTTGTAGGTGCTAATTCGTGAAAGGAAGTGAAATTTGGAGGGAAATGGTATGGATAAAATAAAATTCATCGCAGGGTAGTTGAAGAAAAAGTCAGATCTGTCATTCTGTCAATTGGTGCGAAAATTCAAATGTCGGCCTGCTAAACTATTTTACTTGTCCGTGTTTGGATTGACCAGTAATCTATAACTATCTTATTTATAAAAAATATTTCCATACATTGTTATGTATAAAAAATTAAAAAATACAAGCAACTTATATTGCATAGTATACAATCTACAACTTTTTCGATACAAAATTATATTTCCAGTTTATTGATTGTAGTGTTTGGTCACCTCAGTATACCGTGTACAACTATCGCCTGGAGCGCATTCAGAAGATATGTGTGAAACATTTAAAATCACTCCATTTTCATGGACTCCAACCACTAGAGAAACGGCGAATAGTTACGGACATGGCATTGCTCCACCGCATTGCGATCGGTGGGGTTGACTGTCATGAACTCGCAAGCGCTGTGCAACTAAATGCACCTGTTCGATGTACACGAAATGTGGACCCCTTACACGTGCGAAAGTTTCGCAGAAACTATACCAGCAACGCACCATGTTATTCAGGAAAACAAACAGTCTTAAAACTGACTATAGTCAAAACCTGATATAGCGACATTGAAGGGACCGTATAGTTGCCGACGTTATATCCGATAGTTGTTATAAGCAATACATATACACAAGTAGAGTTGTTAAATAAATTAATTGTGTAGTTATATAATCATAGGTATCTATCTAGTATAGGTATAGGTTATGTATGTGAACTTGTTGTCAAATGAAATGTCAGAAAAGAAATAAAAATATTTATTAGGAAATAATTAGACTACAAAATGTATTTGATATCGTAGAGTGCGAAACTCCACATTCCTTTGCAATTCCACTATTCGACTCGCCATTTTCTAATCTTTATATGACATGAGATTTTTTTTCAATAGAAAACACTTTCCTCTTTTTTTGCAACATGATAAAGCATAATTGCACGGTCTAATCAAAACCAATACTTATAAATCAAGCTGTCACTCACGCACTCATTTAGCGCACTAAACAATTGGTATAAAATATGCAAGGTCAAATGGCCGGGAAGAGGTTCGGATGAGGTGGGAGAAAGTGCCTAGGTAATAATACGCCTAAATATTCCTTCAAAACTTATCTATAAGATTTAAAATAGTTTGTATTGTTTTGTTTTGCTGGGACAAGAAGCGGTTGGTCGTTATAGTCGATGAAAATCGATAAAGCTTCGTCGTTGTAAGCGATATGTCGCTGTATCCGATGTTGTTATAGGCGGTTTGTTTACTGAATAGTTTACTAGATATTCCGGGAGGTCACGACATTTTTGGTCACGATAAGGTAAATGGCTGAATCTGGGTTCACATGTTAGAGACCGACCCTCTGATGCTAAATATGTCGGTCTGCCCGTGCCAAGTGGTTGCGTTTTCTAGATTGGCTATATAAAATAGATGCTGGTATGTACCTACTGATGAATATACTGATTATCTGGAAACATTGATACCTATTAATTATACAACAATAACCAGACGGTTACTTAATTAAATACTTAAATATACCTAAAGTTATATCTGTAACCTAAATTGCCAATAACTACTCAATGCAACCAAAGATTTGTTCCGTTTTTGTATTGCTAAGCAAGTATGTATTGATACTTTCATGCTTCGTCATTTGCATCCATTTACCTTATCATATGTATTTTTTGTCACCATAACTACTTTTTCAGGCGCCTTAACGACGTAACGCAACCACTGTGAACAGGCAGACTGACACATTTAGCTTCGGAGGGTTGTACTTTATCCCGTGAACCCAGTTTCAGCCATTTACGTTATCGTTACCATTTTTGTCGCGACCCCCTAGTCTAAGAGATTCGGGTGGGACCACGGAGGATAGAGGTAGAGAGGAGATGTTATTAACTCATATTACTAAGGATCGCAGCGTGACACTGTGCGGGGAAGCGGGGGGAATATCGCTTCATGGTGGGGTCATGCACCGCCCATTTTTGCGAAATTCATCTACCAAAAGAATCGATATTCTGGTAGCAGCTATTCCGAGTCTATTCTTAGTGGTTACAAGACTACAACTGGATGGCGCCTTTTAAATTATACTGTGTGTTTTTTCTATAAAAAACCCTTCGAAATTTAAATCTGTGCCTTCGCGCGGATTCTAATAATTTTATTTTAAAAATGTAATGAAATATTTCATCATGAGATCAACATTTCTTAGCGTAAAAAGAAAATGATAGCGCGCCATCAATCGGCTCATAGCGAGAGCGATACATCGATACAATGCTCGAATATTGACTCAAATTATAAAATATGAGGTGTTTTACTGACAAATAAAACGTAATTCCAACTACAAACTTCAGATTATTTTGTCCTGTGTAATGTTTGCAACATTATACACAAAATCTCATCGTATAATCGACTGTTAGCTGAAAATTGCGCAGACCATAATATTGTCCCGCAACCTAACACCGCCAGCGCCATGTCGCGAATGTCGCCACGCCTTCTTATCACGTGGGCTGTGACGTAGCGACCCACTTGGTTGACACAGACCCAGTTTGCTTAGACCATCTCCTCTCTACCTCTATCCTCCGTGGGTGGGACCTTACAATCTGGCTGTAATAACCGATCGGTCGTTGTAAACGATGTCGTTATAATCGGTTTCGACTGTAATAACAAAAAATTGAATATAGCTTAAACCAGCAGTTTTGGCTTCTGTGAAACGTATTTTGGTTTTTGACAATTACATTGTTTATTTTGTATATTGTTGTAAATTAGCTATAGTTTTCCATTAA
The DNA here is from genome assembly GCA_946894095.1 of Incurvaria masculella. Lineage (NCBI taxonomy): Eukaryota > Metazoa > Arthropoda > Insecta > Lepidoptera > Incurvariidae > Incurvaria > Incurvaria masculella. The sequence continues at coordinate 20,892,451 of OX335651.1, forward strand.
ATAAATATATTACAAAAATTGTCTTCAAAATAGCAAAAAGTGTGTGGAATGTCGGACCTTGATGATCAACCAATAAAGATATCGAGGTTTCCAAAAGCACAGTCCACAGGAGACTGGCTGAGGGGAACTTCATTGGCCACCAACCAATCGCCTCGCGAAAACTTTGTAGAAAAAACTGCTAAGTTTATGTAATTTGAAAAAAATTACACAAACAGTTCACTGATGGGGACTGAAAACAATCAAAACCTAAATTTCTCGTTTGTTGATCCGACATATTGAGAAGAACAAGAAAATTACTTAAGGTTGGTAGATACTAGGAGCGAGCTATTATATTGACTGGGGGGCACCGAGACGCCGACGCGCTCAAGGTCAGCGCGCGGTCAACGAACCGCTCGCACACACACACCCTGTCCCGGCACTGCGTGTGCGCGCGATTGTTTATCGTAAAAATCCTAAACTTATCTACAAAAACATATTCGCCCGCTAATCTATTTGCGAGCACTGATGCGCGGCTCTGTGTTCGTTTCAGGTCTCGTGCGACACCATGGATGTGTTCTCCAACGTGGTGGAGGGCACGCGGCAGTACTTCCTGGGGCTGCCGGCGCAGAGCCCGGGGCCGCGGGACGCCACCGCCGCCGCCGCCGCCGCGCCCGCCGCCGGACAAGCGTTCTGGGCGGACGCGGCACCGCCGCCCGCCGCGGTCGCCCGCTCCGGCGCGCCCGCCACGCCCGCCTCGCGCCCGCCCTCCGTCGCCTGCGTCGCGCCCGCGCCCGCCGCCCCCGCGCCCGGACCCGCGCCCGCGCCAGCGCCGGGCCTCGCCGACGCCGACGCCGAGCTCGAGCCGCAGCCGCACATCATCCACAAGGAGACGGTGATGCGCGAGGCGCGCGAGAAGCAGCGCGAGGAGGAGCTCGCCGGCCGCGACCCGCACCCGCTGCCCTCGCCCCCCGCCCCGCCGCCGCCGCCGCCACACCGCCTCCAGCGGCCGCCCTCCGCGCCCGCCGCCGCCCCGCGAGCCGCGCCCGCCCCGCCGCACGCCACCTACGCGCGCACCTCCGCGCCGCCGCCGCCGCTCCGCGCGCCCTCCCCCCCCCACCACCCCCTCCAGCATCCCCAGCAGCAGCACCGCTACCCCCCGCACAACGACCGCGTGCCGCCCCTCCCGCCCGCCTTCCCGCCGCCCGCCGCCGCCGGCTACGAGCGGTATCCTCCAGCCGCACCGAGAAAGCGCGACTACCACCGCATCTACCCGGAGAGCGCGCACTCCCCGCGCCCCTCGCCGGACTCGTACGCGCACCGCTACCCGCCGCGACCGCCGGACCCGCCGCACCCGCCGCATCCGCCGCACCAGCCGCGCGCTCGCCCCGCGCCGCATCACGCCGTCAGCTCGACGCAGGGCTCTTACCGCTCGAGCGTCGTCTCCACCGCCGCCGCCGCCGCCGGGTCCGCACTGCCGCCCAAGCTCGCCGCGCCCGATCCGCCGCCGCCGTCGGCGCAGACGTCCCCGTCGAGGCCGGCAGCTTCCGCCGCCAAGGCCGGCTTCGCCTCGCACCAGCCGCGTCCGACGGTCTCCGTCACCTCTATCGTGCACCAGATGAACCAGACCAAGCAGAAGCGCGAGTCCCCGCTCGACCTTTCCGTGAAGACCGTCAAGAATTCGGCGGATTCGACGGCGCACGACGACGCCGACGCCTCCCCCGAGCGGCGCCTGCCCGCCTCCGCGCGCGCGCCGCTCGCCGCGCTCGCCGGTCCGGCCCCCCCTCGCGGCTCGCACAAAGTCGACTTCTCCCCCAACTTCCACTCGCAGTACGGCGACAAGAGGCCCGCGCTGCGGTACGCGGCGACCGAGCCGAGCCGCGCGCACGCGCCCTTCCCCGCCCCGGCCGCCGCCGCCGCCGCCCAGCGCCTCCTCTACGAAGCGGCGCCCTACGAGAACACGGTCCGAACGCACGCGCCGCGCACGCTCGGCGAGCCGTACATCGTCGACAACCGCTACCAGACGGGCCACCCGCGGTACACGGCCGCCGGGCCCGGCGCGCCGCCCGAGCGCCGCTCCCGCGAGCCGCGCCCCGACCTCGCCCCGGCGCCGCTGCCGCCGGTCCTCGCGCCCGACGACACCAGGAAGCGCCTCACCGGCCCTCCCAATAGCAACGTGCCCCCGAAGCTCATCCGTTACGAGACCTGGGCGGACGACAGTCGAATAGAGCGCGCCGCCGCCGCCGCCGCGGCCGCCGCCCGCCTGAGCCGCGCCGCGCTCGAGCAGCGGAAGCTCATGAGCCAGCCGGTCTACAGCTACAGTACTCACAGGCGGTTCGAGGCGTTCCCCGACGACCGGAGGCGAGCCACCCGTCCGTTTCCGCCGATGCCGCCCGTCGCCCCGGACCCGTTCCGCCATGTCATTCAGCGGGGCTCGAGCCGGCGAGACCCCGCCGACTTCGCCGGCGGAGGAGGCGGCGGACCGGCCGACAAGAGAGTTCTCAGTATCCTGCGCAACAGCCTCGAGACGAGGCACGTGTCGGAGTCGCCGCGAGCACCTCCCCCTCGCGTCACAGACTTTATTGTCATCGATGACGACCCGGTCACCGATCTGACGGCGGAAAGCGAAGCGGCGCGGGGAGCGTCCCTCGCCGCGCCGCCGCCGCCGCCGGTCGTGCCTCCGCACAAGCTGCACACGCCGCGCGCCGTCGACTCGATCCGTTACGACTCGGACGCTGCACACAGAGCTAACAATTTCGATGAATTCATGGCTAAACAAAAGAAAATAGATCTCCACATTTCTCCCGAGACGATGAATTGGTCTCCCGATGGTGACTTCGCAGCGAGAATACGCACTAAGGGCGAACTAAAAGGATACACATTACCTTCAGTACCTTCAGCGCCCCCGGTGCCTCCGCCGCCCCTCGCGTGTCTGCCACCGCTCGGCGTTAAACGCGAGGACGGCGCCGCTCCCGGCCCCACCCGACTCGAGCCGCAATCTCAGAAGGCCCACTTGTTCCGACAGCTGTATGAGGAGAACAGGGTTGAAAGGCAAGTTAGATTAGAATCGGTCATCAAGAATGAAGTTATTACCCCAGATAATGAAATTATTCCAGCTGAAATAAAACTAGAGCCTATTAATATTGAAGAAATAGAAAAAGATGCAGTGAGCCCGATCGACGCGGAAGAAGTGCTCGAAGCCCAACCGCCGGAGTCGACGAACATTCCACTGGTGGAGGAAGACTTTGATTGGGCGACCACTTGTGATAGCTTTCTTGAGCAATTGAAGTCTGGCTGTGCAAAGAAAAAGGCGAGGCGGAAAAAGGTTGATACTGCAGAGAGTAGTGCAATTACAGATAAATCACCGGCAAAACCCTCGGATACCATCAAAGCATTCCAAATTGAGGCGCCAATTATGCATGAAAAGTCGTTGAAAGAAATCAGCCATGCATGTGTTGATGCAGAAGTTAAGTCTGCAGAACCCTCAACACTAATTGAACCTGCTTCAGCAGAGCCCGAGGACAAAAGTAACCAACAACATATAATTCTTGAAAAGGAGCATACAGGAAAATCAGATAAAGTTGATGAATCTGATGTTTGTAATGAAACAGAAATAATCATTCGAGCCGAGGAACAACATAGTATTGATAAATCATTAGAAGTAATCAAGATCAGAGCTAGTATTGATCTCAGTGATGAAGGTCACAGAAATAATAACATTATTAGAATCGGGGAACATCCAAAAGAAAGGAAAACTGAAACAAGCGATGTTAGTGTCAAAATGGACTCTAGTAGTAAAAATAGTCACAAAATCAATAACATTAGAATTGTGGAACATATGAAATCTGGTTCTGGTGGCAATAACATAAATGACTCTACTGTAACACCGGAGAAAAAATATGCAATAGATGGTTCGCCCACAAAGAAAGAAAAATGTGAACGTAACAGTGTCATTAAAAGTAAAACCAAAATTATCCAAACCAAACAAAACCATACGACCAAACATTTTAGAGACATCAATCACAAGATAGAATCAAATTTCAGCCCACTGAAAAATAAAATTAATAGAAGGGTTAAAAATAACTTCGATCTAAAAAATAAAATGCTTCAGGGTAAACAAAAAGAAGAATTGGGATGCACTAGCAAACATAAAATTGAGGAAAAAGCTATAGGCCAGGAACAGGAAAAGAAACGAAAGTGTATAGAAAAAAAAATCATCACCGCTGGAAATGATCATAGAGAAAGAAAAGGAAAGAATGGGAGTATTAAAGAAACCGATAAGAGCACCAGCAGCATAGAGACCAAGACGAGGAAATCTTCGATTGTTACGTTGGCGACCGTAGAGCACAAGGCATTGGCATCGGTGAAGCTGGAGCCAGAGCTAGGGCCGCAGCATGGATCTCGCGGCGGCGGGGGAGGCGAGCCAGCGCCCACACGAGAGCAGCTGCAACAAATAGAGAAGTCGGTCATCGTAAACGTTATCGACATCATCAAATCGGAGCGTGCAGGCGCCTTGCTGCTCGATAAGATCAAAAGGGAGGCCCCGGAGCCGCCGCAGCTGGCAGACTCCAGCGACGACGACGAACCGCTCATTAGGAGCAAGCTGCTCAAGGACAAGCACCCCGCTGCCACCGCCTCTACACTCGCAGTGCACCCCAAATCAGTTTTTGTCAAATTAGAATGCTGCGCCACCATGTCGACCGATCTCGGCAAAGAACTCGGGGATGCGACATTGAAAGAGAATTCTGACTCTAAAACTAAATTAAAGCACAGAAACAGATTAAAATCGAAGAGTTTGAACAGTGCTGCACAACTGAACCTGAAAACGGTGGAGAAAAAAGTCAGCGGAGATTCGTCGTCGGTGGAAAGCGAAAGCGAGGAGAGAAGTGTGGCGTCTCGCCTGCGCGTGCGCAAGATAGCCAAAAGCGACGATATCAGCAAGTTAAAGTCGCCGAGCAAGACGTCGCCGGCGCGCGCGCGGGCGGCAGCTGCAGCGGCGGCGAGCGAGGAAAGCGTCTCTAGCGGTGCGGTCAAGAAACCTGGATTCGGCGACGGTTCCGACTTCCACCCAGGCTGGGAGGAAGAGGTGTACAAGTACAAACGGTCGCTTCGCATGCCTTCGCGGCTCATTCACGTGCCGCGCTCGCCGTGGCTGCCGGCCCGCGTGTCCTCGTCGCTGCCGGACCTCGACCCGTCGCCGGTGTCGCCGGCGCCGTCGTGCGCCGCCACGCTGCCGCCCCCGGAGCGCGCCGTCGACAGCGACCTCGACTCGGACTCGTGCGGCTCGACGGTGTTCTCGTTCGCGCCGCCGCGCCGCTCCATCCTCGACCTTCTCATCCAAAAATACGGGAGGAAGGACGCGGCCGACCGGCGCGGCAAAGACGGCGCGGAGCTCGCTCCGGGCCCGGCGACCGCTGCTGTGCCCGCCCCCGCCTCCGCAGCCATCGACGTCTTCGGGGACGAGCGACCGGCGTCGGCTCCGCCGGCGCCCTCGACCGGTCGCGACCGCCGGATCGACGCACGCACCACTACCGCCGCCTCCGCCGCTGCCGCCCGAGCGCGGGCGGCGAGGAAGCCGGCCCGGGAGCGGCCGCGACCCAAGTCGAGCTCGATTCGCGACGGCCTACGCAGCACCTCGCTCAAGAAGTGCGACGCGAAAGGTCGCCTCCTGCGGCTGAAGAAGCGAAACGACGTGCTCAAGTCGCTCGCCGCCAAGAAATTGAAGGAGGGTGGCGGGGCGCGCGCGAGGCGAGCCGGCAAGCGCGGGGAGGGCGAGGCGACGGCGGCGGCGGCGGCGGGAGCGAGCGCGCCGCCCACGGTCCCGCCGCCCGCCGGCAAGCGCCTCAAGCGGCTGTTCGCGCGCCGCAAGTTTAGTTCCGGGTTCGACTACATCCGCAAGAAGAAGATCGCGCGCGCACGCGACGAGGAGCGGACGGCGCTGCGGCGAGCGGCGCGCGCGGCCGCCGCTCGCCCTCGCCCGCCCTCCGCCTCCGCGCACGACGTGCACAAGGAGATCAAGGGCTGGTTCATCAACAAGAGCGTGGGCGAGACGCCGCTGCACCGCGCCTCGCGCCTCGGATACACTGTGAGTTCACCCCACCTTCCGGCCTGCCCGTCTCTTGAAACTATTTACTAAGTTCATTAACGGTTATTTCAATGTAGAACCTTTCAATATATGTCTCGGAAGAGAGCCGACGCTCACTATGTTCCTGCAACGCAGGACTGTGTGGCGTACTGCCTGGAGCGGCTGGGCGCGGAGGCGTCGGCGCGCGACAACGCAGGCTTCACGCCGCTGCACGTGGCGGCGGCGCGCGGACACCTTCACATCGCGCGCCTGCTGCTGCAGTACGGCGCCAACGTGTCCGCAGCCGCGCAGGGCGGCATCCGGTGAGTGCCCGCACGCGCAAATCATGCATTGTGTGAAGTATTTACGAGAGAGTGTGTATGTGTGAGCCGAGGTTCGCATGAGAGTAGTGAAACAGGGTGTACGATTATGATAAGGTCTACCACGCGTCACGAGTCCCAACGCTTCGATCCTCCAAGAGGAAAAGCTGTAATAAGAAAATGCCAGGCCTATCTTGTACAACATAAAAGAAAGACTAGACCTGCATGGTCTCTAGGTGGAGTTGAGCGATGGGTCTATTGCAGATGAAGTTAACCTAACCTATAGTACGCGCAAAACTTAAATGCCGCTGTATGTACCTGCGCAGTAGTCGAATTTCAGGTCAGCTCGGTGAGCGTGCGGGGCGCGGAGCGGGAGAAATGTCGCGCTCACCCCCACGCCACCTCGTTACCTTAGCAACCGCTTGTTTGCGCCCGCGCCTTCCCCGTAACTAACCCCGCAATCCCCGCTCTGCAACGAGCGCTTGTACGCTAAGAGATTTAGTTAGGTGGTGGTTTTTGTGCTTTCTATAATACTTTCGGTACCTACAGTTATGAAGTGTTAGTTTGTGAAGTAAACCTACATAGTATGTAATATTTTTTTAGTTCTAATATAAAAAAATAACTCGTCCAAGTGAGAACTATAAAACAATTCGTATTAATTACTAATCAAAGGATTTAATTGATGAACAAAACAAATCAGCCCCAAAGTCCCATGCAAAGAGGATTTCTCATTTATAAAACAATATATTTTCTTATATTATTCGCATTTAAGTTAATTACAGTGAAATGATTTATGTTTGTAAAATCAACCCTGCAGCAAGCACACATTTATCAAAGAAAGATAGCTGTAAAAAGAAGTACTTTATAAGCACATTATAAGGCTGAAAATTAACAAGCATGCAAACCTTTCGGCAATGGCGGGTATTCCTCTATTTTTAAATTAATTATTTTTTCTTTTCTTAAATGATGTATCCTTGCTTTCCGGTGAATTCTGCATAGCACTGGTGTTCATGTGCGTGAATACCATTTTCTTAAAAAAAAAAAATTGAACATTTAATCTTGACTGTACACATGCGCGAACACAACGAAAGAGCGGCATTAAAGATTTGCGCCTGCTATACCTGTACACGGGCAACTAAAGTTGCTAAACTTGCAGAATCAAAATTCATTATGCCATACAGTCGTACTAAATATGTATGGAATTTTATTAATAGGATTGCAGCTACGAGATTTAACCACACAACGCGTGCATGTGTGTGGACAGACCGTTACACGAGGCGAGCGAGAACGAGCACGTGGAGGTGGTGCGGCTGCTGCTGTCGTACGGTGCGGACCCGCTGCTGGCGACGTACGCGGGCCACACGCCAGCCGCGCTCGCCGACCTGGCCGGCGCCGCCGCCGCTGCTGCGCTGCTGCGCCGACACGTCGCCGACGTGCAGGGCCTCTCGACTGAGCCGTGGCGGTTCCCGCATCCTCTACGTTCGTACTCTATATTTCAATATTGCATTGGTTTTTCTTTCAAGGAATCGTAGCTAGGCCATTTAGGCCCAGAACCGAACGATGTTATGATATAGCATTCCCACTGACCAACCCTTAGGTTATAACAAAGACAGCCGCCATTACAACTGATTTTGTGAAATGCCAGCGGAAATCATAGCCTGGGAACGTCTTGCTGCCTCGGTACTCTTAATGGCGAGTGCCACGTGTATGTTGTCTACTCCATGCTCCATTCAGATACCAGAGTTGCAATGCACACGCTAAATTTTTTTTTCATTCACCCTCGCACACGCATGCACCTGTCCATTCCCCTCGAACACTTGACAAGCACCCGAGATGCTTTCTGATCCGAAGTCCAGCCAGTTTTACTAGGATTAATCCCTTACTTCGTTGCCCGTTTACTTTCCAGCCCAAGGCCAGCTACGCTCGCTGCTTGCAAAGTGGACAGCCTAAAGCTACATGCTTGCGTGAGACTACGAACATTGTCCACCATCCACTCCGGCACCTATCCTCCTACCCACTTATGAGTTCGACGTCCTTAGTCAGGGGACTGAAGGCCCATCGGCTTGGGTGGGCTCCTCACCGACTCAGTAGTAGGCCTCAGACAGTTCAGGTTGTGATCCACCTGATCTCGTTCTACAGACAGGGAGTATACAGTTAATGAATGTGAGTGGGGCGTTTGTTGCATCGTGCAGAGTGGTCGGCGGAGGAGAGCGGATGCGATGCGCTGGCGTCGCCGCCGGCGGAGTCGCCGCCGCCGCCCGCGGCTGACGTCGAGTTCCAGAGCACGGACGCGCCGCTGCCGCCGTTCTACAGCCTGCGGCCGCCGCCGGGCGCGACGCGCGCGCACTCGCACTCCGCACACGACGGCCTCTGGTGCCTGCTGCAGGACGTCGCCGCGCTGCTCCAGGTACACACTCTTGTTGCATCGTGCAGAGTGGTTGGCGGAGGACTGCGATGATGGAGTCAATCTTACCATGTTAGGTTAGAGGTTGAGTGGATGGGAACTGACTTGACGAACGCTATCGCACATTCGCGCGCGGTGGCGATGTTTCGACTGTTTGGCATACGAAGCGCCGCCGGATTCCCATACAATTATATGGTAATTTTGACTAAATAGTGGAGACGCGATATCAACCGCATGCCACTTCTCCTTCGACGGGCGGGGCGCGGCGCAGGCAACTGGAAGTAACATGGCGGATGGTTTGGTTGCCTACAGGCACGGTAGGAGTCGACCGACCAGTCCTTCATAATATACTTCCGGAAGTAACGCGTGACTGTCATTTGGTCCTGAATGGAACAAACTAAGCCTTCTGTTTCTCCGAATATGTCGCAAAATCGCATTGAATCCAGATTCTAGTACTCACGTCGTGTGCTCAGTAGTGCTTCGACAATCAAAAGCGTTAATCTCGCATCGGACAGATTAAGCGGGGTTAATATAGAATTAAAATCTATTATGTTCGTATGACTGTTGATTACCGCAGTTGTGGGAAAGTAGTCACGAAGGTTGGAATTGTGGTGGCTTGTGCGGTCAAGAATGATAATTATCAATGTAATGGTCATACTCGTTTCCAACAGTCTCGTGTCTCGTTACAGATAAAGTCGCGAGACAGCCTGCTAAAACAGATCCACTGCGGCGCCGGCTCTCCGCGCGAGCTGCTGCGCGAGCTGCGCACCTCCGAGTTCCTCGAGCGAGCGCAGTGTCACGCGCTTCTCGGCGCGGGGGAGAAGGTCAACGTGCGCGCCTCCAAGGTGTCGCTCGTGCGCCTCACCGACAAGCTGCGCCAGCTCCTCCGCATCGAGACCACCGTCCTCAGCTGACACTAGCCGACTTCCTGAACCTTGCACACTACTCATCTCACGCTAGCTGAGTTCCTCGAGCGAGCGCAGTGTCACGCGCTTCTCGGCGCGGGGGAGAAGGTCAACGTGCGCGCCTCCAAGGTGTCGCTCGTGCGCCTCACCGACAAGCTGCGCCAGCTCCTCCGCATCGAGACCACCGTCCTCAGCTGACACTAGCCGACTTCCTGAACCTTGCACACTACTCATCTCACGCTAGCTGAGTTCCTCGAGCGAGCGCAGTGTTACGCGCTTCTCGGCGCGGGGGAGAAGGTCAACGTGCGCGCCTCCAAGGTGTCGCTCGTGCGCCTCACCGACAAGCTGCGCCAGCTCCTCCGCATCGAGACCACCGTCCTCAGCTGACACTAGCCGACTTCCTGAACCTTGCACACTACTCATCTCACGCTAGCTGAGTTCCTCGAGCGAGCGCAGTGTCACGCGCTTCTCGGCGCGGGGGAGAAGGTCAACGTGCGCGCCTCCAAGGTGTCGCTCGTGCGCCTCACCGACAAGCTGCGCCAGCTCCTCCGCATCGAGACCACCGTCCTCAGCTGACACTAGCCGACTTCCTGAACCTTGCACACTACTCATCTCACGCTAGCTGAGTTCCTCGAGCGAGCGCAGTGTTACGCGCTTCTCGGCGCGGGGGAGAAGGTCAACGTGCGCGCCTCCAAGGTGTCGCTCGTGCGCCTCACCGACAAGCTGCGCCAGCTCCTCCGCATCGAGACCACCGTCCTCAGCTGACACTAGCCGACTTCCTGAACCTTGCACACTACTCATCTCACGCTAGCTGAGTTCCTCGAGCGAGCGCAGTGTCACGCGCTTCTCGGCGCGGGGGAGAAGGTCAACGTGCGCGCCTCCAAGGTGTCGCTCGTGCGCCTCACCGACAAGCTGCGCCAGCTCCTCCGCATCGAGACCACCGTCCTCAGCTGACACTAGCCGACTTCCTGAACCTTGCACACTACTCATCTCACGCTAGCTGAGTTCCTCGAGCGAGCGCAGTGTTACGCGCTTCTCGGCGCGGGGGAGAAGGTCAACGTGCGCGCCTCCAAGGTGTCGCTCGTGCGCCTCACCGACAAGCTGCGCCAGCTCCTCCGCATCGAGACCACCGTCCTCAGCTGACACTAGCCGACTTCCTGAACCTTGCACACTACTCATCTCACGCTAGCTGAGTTCCTCGAGCGAGCGCAGTGTCACGCGCTTCTCGGCGCGGGGGAGAAGGTCAACGTGCGCGCCTCCAAGGTGTCGCTCGTGCGCCTCACCGACAAGCTGCGCCAGCTCCTCCGCATCGAGACCACCGTCCTCAGCTGACACTAGCCGACTTCCTGAACCTTGCACACTACTCATCTCACGCTAGCTGAGTTCCTCGAGCGAGCGCAGTGTTACGCGCTTCTCGGCGCGGGGGAGAAGGTCAACGTGCGCGCCTCCAAGGTGTCGCTCGTGCGCCTCACCGACAAGCTGCGCCAGCTCCTCCGCATCGAGACCACCGTCCTCAGCTGACACTAGCCGACTTCCTGAACCTTGCACACTACTCATCTCACGCTAGCTGAGTTCCTCGAGCGAGCGCAGTGTTACGCGCTTCTCGGCGCGGGGGAGAAGGTCAACGTGCGCGCCTCCAAGGTGTCGCTCGTGCGCCTCACCGACAAGCTGCGCCAGCTCCTCCGCATCGAGACCACCGTCCTCAGCTGACACTAGCCGACTTCCTGAACCTTGCACACTACTCATCTCACGCTAGCTGAGTTCCTCGAGCGAGCGCAGTGTTACGCGCTTCTCGGCGCGGGGGAGAGGGTCAACGTGCGCGCCTCCAAGGTGTCGCTCGTGCGCCTCACCGACAAGCTGCGCCAGCTCCTCCGCATCGAGACCACCGTCCTCAGCTGACACTAGCCGACTTCCTGAACCTTGCACACTACTCATCTCACGCTAGCTGAGTTCCTCGAGCGAGTGCAGTGTTACGCAATTCTCGGCGCTGGAGTGAAGGTCAACGTGCGCGCCTCCAAGGCGTCACTAGTGCGCCTCACCTCGCAAACTCCTGACGTCTAGGCCTCCGTCCTCAGCTGACGCTAGCTGACTACCTGCAATGGGCGTAATACACACTTCTCACTAGCTGAGTTCCTCTGGCGGGCACACCGCTAAGCTCACATTATCCTAGTTCCTAGAGCGGGTGAAGTTCTTAGCTCACACTAGCTCGGCTCGCACTCAATTCACATTAGCCAAGTACCTAGCGGGCACGGTACCAAGCTCACACTATCCGAGTTCCTTAAGTGGGTAAAGTTCTAAACTAACACTAGCAGAGTTCCTGGAGTGGACACAGTGCACCAGTTTACACCAGCCAAATTTCTTGGTGGAAATCCTTTAGCCATTCAAATTCTTAAGTTCACACTTGCAGCATTCCTTGAGCAGATGCTGTACTCAGTGCACTGTCCTAAGCTCACTCTCAGAGTTAGTTGACCAAGTGAAGTTTTTAGCTCACGTTAACAGAGTAAATAGAGTTCTAGCGAAAGTGCTACGCTCACACTAGCCTAGTGCGTAGATTGAGCGCAGTCCCAGGTGAGTGCCAGGAGGAATAAATTTGCAAAACTTAAACTTTCCATTGATGACTTAAATAAATGTTTACTAAGATCTTGTACCGACGGCATGAGGTATCTTTGAATGTTTTACGTTTTGCTTATGTTCCATTGATAATTGCAACTTCAATATAAATAAGTTGAACCCGGATGTGGACAGTGAGCATCATCATCATTTCCTTAGGAATTTATGATCGCATGAAAGACACCTTAGCATAAATAGTTTTTATCAAATAATAAATTAAAGATTGGAATAAATTTAACATTAAAAATAGAGTTACCATAATATAGTATAAGAAAAGGATTTTAAAATTGAAATCAGCTGTATATAGTTAATGTGCAATGGAAGCCGACCGTCAACAACTCCGGCTACCGACGTCCACTTGAACATAATATAGGTAGGAAACATAATGTGATTAGGAAAACCGATGAGATGACGGACAGAACTGTTTTTATTTTGAGATTATATAGAACATTTTATTTTTATTAGCCAACTCTCATTTAGCCTATTTCAACTTGTTAAGTTTGCGCTTGGGTTCTTTTAAATAGTTAATTTGTAGTTAATAATTAAGTACAATCATGATTATGTTTTATTAAAATGTTTACCTTATTTAACGTATATTTCTCATGAAAGTTTTTATAGCGAAACCCATGTAAAATTAAGCAAGACATATCTTAAATTGTGAATAATTTATATTGACAAAATGCTCGTTTTATTCCGAATAGCAATGTGTATGTATGTGTCAGAGAGGAAGGTTGTGTGTGTGTTTGTGCGCGTTGCTGTAGGAAGCAACAATTGGTGCGGTCCAACTGTGATTCTGAAATGTTTGTGTAGCGAGAGTACGTACACCGGCAGGGGAGAGAGAGAGACGCACACATGTAACGAATCTAATGAAATGTGCTATTACATGCATAGTTTTAATATAAAGTCCAAATGAATGCGATATAATAACGTGATTTTTGTTAAATTAAATGTATGTATTAGTGTTAAAATATTTCTCGTTATCTAACAGACGGCAAAATAAAGTACATAAAACTTTTTGTTGCTTTTTTCATTTGACAGTACATAAAATAACTTGAAATGAAATGAAAAAATTCTTTATTTGCAAGCCTGCAAGCATGGTTCACAAAAAGGCGGAATTAATGCCATGAGGCATTCTCTGACATTCAACCTTAGAGACGTAGGAGAGGTGCGGTGTGGCGGGCAAAAGAAAAAAATAAAAAACTAAAAACTAAAGAAAATAAGTATCTTAAAAAATATTTTAAAATGAAATGGAAAAATATATATTTTCATAAAAAATATTATATTGTATAGTACTTAGTATTAACAGATAGATACATATAAATATTTACACATATAAATATATAAATATATACCTTTATATTCAATGCACAAAAGAAACAATGTGTCTCTTGGATCAGTAGGATCAGTAAAAGCAAATAACTACTGATTAAATAATACAAGTCAAAAATCGAGGAACAGACATTTGAGACGCTCTTTAAATATGTGAATAGAATAGGATATGCGTACATCAAGTGGAAGCTGGTTCCACATACGTGCAGCTCTAACAGTAAAAGAATCTGTGTAAAAAGAAGAATTACGTCCCGGAATAGCAAGAAGCAAATTAACAGTGGATCTGAGGGGTAAACCATGAGAACAGAGGGGTTCTATCCGAGCAGTGAGATATTTGGGAGCAGCCGGGTTATTCAACAAACCAAAGAGAAGGGAAAGTAGATGGGTATTTCTGCGTTTACGAATGTCAAGCCATTTAACAGCCTTGTAACACAAGTTGTAAGCGGTGTGGCATCTATGATGCAATTATTGCACCAGTGCTCGGAATGAGTCTTACCAACGATTTTTTTTAAAGGTAAGAACAAAATTTAGGAAAAATCACGATTAAAACAATTTTTATTTTTTTATAACTTCGGCCGCTGCGGCCGAGCGGTCGGCAACGCTCCGCGCCGTGACATCATCGTGCGAGTCATCTGGCGCTCTCGACCTAGGTATCATTTATTTTTATCGAGTTTATATCATTTGTGCGAGTAAAATTGGGCGCAAAGTACTGTATTGTGCCTATGTGTTTTTTCAGGGTTCCTAAAAAGGCTGACATGAGTAAAAATTTGATTAAATAAGAGCAGATCCCCTCGCATATCCATTGTTGTGAAGACCTTTTTTTGTTAAGTACTTAATTATAATCTAAGTACTAAGCAACTTTATCGAAATAAATCAAAGGACTATAGATAATATGCCGTTTCTATGGTAGATGTTGTTGTAATGAGATATCGTTTGACAGGTTGGTAGGAATTTTGTACGTAAACGGAGCGAAATGTAAAGGGCCCGTAAGCATCAGAAAATTACGCTCCCCATACAAACGTAGTTTACTAATAATGTGAAAACCACTGTTCCAATTTGCTTGATACTTGGGATTTAATATTATGTATTCTGAGTGGGCGATCTAACTTTAATACCATGGACTAAACCGGTTTTTGTATGGTTAGTCCGGTGTGATCCGGTCCTAATCTCGTACTAAGTTTTGTCAGGTTCTCTCTGAATATGACTTTATGTCTATGAGTACAACAGAATTTAAATATCCAATACGGCACTCTACTTACATCGTCAAAAAATACTTTCCTTCTTATTATTAATTTATATAAATCCGCCAAAACAACATTTCTTACAAAAATTACTAACTTATTTGCGGGCGTGGTACAAAACCGTGCTATTGCGCTGTGGGACCTTCTCTGTTTCAAATTGAAAGGCAGACTCCGTGATGAGGAGGTACGTGTCCACAAAGCAGACAATGAGCATAGTGAGCATACAGGTGTGTAAATAAACTTTGGAATTTTTAAATTTGAATTTTGTTTGATTTGGTAAGATTTACGAAAATTTTAACTAAACAACGACTTATAGATAAAAGTAAACCACGAGCGCTGTAGTCAAAAATATAACAAAAATAAAATTGATTATAAATCTTCAAGAAACAAGCTAGGTCTGGTGACTAATCTTTTTAAGATGTTTTTATTTTATCGTTGAGTCATCAACCTCTAAAATTATGGTATAATGCGCGCGAAAAACTCGAACTTTCGGACCTTATAACTTGGAAACCAAACACAATTCTACAATGCCAACGGTCATCAGATCTAGTACGATCAAATAAAGCTATTTTGAGTAAAAGTTAAGATCCCTGACAAGAAATATGCGCATGATCTTCTTTGCACGTTTGTATTTGGAGTTGAGCGGGATGGTCTGTAAACATCAGAAAATTTCGCCTCCCATACAAACGTAGTTTACTAATAATTTGAAAACCGCTGTTCCAATTTCTATGGTTCCAACTTACTTGATATTTGGTATCTAATATTAGGCTACAAATATCTGTGTCTGCATGCTTTGTTTTTTTCGGTAAATGTATTCTGGGTCAAACCACAGAGAAAACAAATTTCGTATGAAGATTTTCTTTTTGCTTTCATTTCATTCGGTTTGGATTATTAAAAAAAACAAAAGCGTACAGACAGAGATATTTGTTACCTGATATTAGATATTAAATATCAATTTAATTGGAATAGCGGTTTCCAAATGATTAGTAAGCTACGTTTGTATGGGGGTAATAGCTTACGGGGCGTTCTTAAGGCAGGGTTTCTTCACCTGGGGTACATGGACCCTTTGGGGGTCCGTGGCATGAGTGCTGAGGTTCCATGTTTGATATTACGAAAAATAAATAGGTACTGCGCGTAATCCATTTAAAAATGTTACGCATCTAGACCTTTCTGTCTACATGGTTACATAAACCATAGACCTAGCATGCGGCCCTATTTCTATGATATAAACAGTGTTTTTTCAAAATAACAAAATATATTCTTTCCCCTTCAAGGGAATTCAGATGGGGTCCGTAATAATTAAAAAATCTGCCTCGCCCACAGACTAATAAGGTAACTGCCTCGCCAATATCTCCGACACCAACGATGCATATGCGGACTGAGTGGTCAGTCTGAGTTCTCACCTAGATTCGCGTTTACGGGAAACCGATCGGCTGGTGTTTTCCGTAAAAACGTCAAATTCCATACAAGTTTTTACGAGATATTCTGTGGTTTTACTTCTTCAAGCTGCCAAAGTCAAACTCGGACTTCCGATTTGTATGAAAACGCGGAGTCGGCGTAAACGGCAACGTCGACGTATTTAAGGCAACGTTGAGTAAGCTGTCAAATCAAACTCGGACTCGCAAATGTTAGTTCTATTAACGCCCACTGCGCGCGCTCTTCAATTTCTCCACACATTTGAAAACGCCAGTCGATCGGTTTGCCGTAAACGCCAATTTAATCGACAACTGGGACTACAGGCTCTGGCCACAATCGGTCGCCAACGACCGGAGACGCATATGCGCCGCCAATAACTGGAGGCGCATATGCGTCGCCAAAGTGGCTTTGACTAGGTTATGTTAGGCTACCCTCCGCCAAGTCAGGTTAGGTAACGTTAGGATATGTTTGGTTGCGTTAGGTTAGGTCAGATGCCCCGCCCCGCCGTACTCCAAGTATAGTGGCGACCGATCTGTGAGGGGTCGGCAGTTGCATCGCTGTCGATGTATCTGCGGCTACGCGGCTGGACCGCAGATGCATAGCGATGTAGATATTGGCGATGGATGTATGCAGCACCTCTTTGGCGACGCATTTTGGCCCAGCCGCAGCTTCGTCGCTGGTGTGCTCGGGCCGCAGATGCCTCTCCGGGTCGGCGCGCAGCGGTGTATACATTGGCGATGGAGATGTAGGGGATCGACAGATATTGGCGTTGGACGTATGGACTACCGATAAAACCAGTATTCTGTGGTTTTGATAAGAGTGTTCGTGTCTCTGGGGTTATGTATCTGCTGCGAAGAGTTCCCCGGTCCTGGGCCGCTTGCGCTCGTCCGCTGCCAGCAAACATCGCGGCCATGCACCACATATCCCAACCACTCATAACCCTGCGCAGTTTACATCCGGATGCACACCTTATAACACTGTGTAGGTTCCTCACAATCTTTCGCGCATATTTTATTGTGGAACCGGACATGGATAACTAATACTACACCTACTGTCATATTAGCCTAACCGCAGTCCCGAAGTTTTGTAAGCTAAGTTTGAATGCTTGATATCAAACACGGGAATAACTTTTGCTAAAAGAGGGACTTTAGGGACCAATTTCAGAAAAGAGGGACTTTAAGGTAAGACAAAAAAATTAAGGGACTTTAAGGGATTAAGGGACCACCACTAAAAGCCCTGTAGGGTTTAAGCCCGCCCATACCATCGCATTGGATTAAAAATTGTACGTGTTTTCCATCCAGTTCAATGTAGCCGTGCTCATAAAGGGAAGGTCCTGGCATGCCACCTAATTCCTTCGGGAATGTGGTGTATTGGGCTAGTATCATAACGGTAGTTGTGTGGTATTAGCCATCCATGTCAGGTTTCATAAAAAAAAATTAGAAAGTAAATGGAAGTACTAACATAGTACATACTATCTTGTATTTTGGGGGGTGTGACAAGAGGGCTGTTAACATCTGCTTAAGATAAAACACTGATCAACAATAAAACAATCTGAGGGTTCATGGCTTCAATATTCAGTCCATGTTAATTAGATGAATATACTATGGAGGCAGTGTTCCGAGTTGCAGATTCCGGCTTACGGCGGCACATGTCTCAGTCGAACGGCAGCGTGCCAGAGCCAGTGCCAGAGGTAAGCTACGAGGAGGTGTGCCGTTCGCTTGCCGACCCCACGCATCTGCTCGTCGACGTGCGCGAGCCAAATGAGCTCGTAGACGGACACATTCCTTCAGCCATCAATATACCGCGTAAGTGTGCAAATAAACATCAATCCGGGAATTCGATCAATCAGGGAAGAACCCACAAAGAAACTTCACGTAATGTTTTTAGTTGTCTTTTTTAATAAAAACTCCAAGCAGGCCCTGCAGAGGGGACTGTCCGTGACTCCGATGGCGTGAAGGTGTTTGTTGAGCTGGCATTGGCCCGTGAGTAAGCTTACCACCGTTCTCAACTATGCAGCTGTAGAAGTTTCCTAGTTAGGTGTGGATCCGGTGCTGGCACTGCTTCCCTTGATTTTTAACCGACTTCAAAAAAAGGAGGAGGTTATCAATTCGTCTGTATGTTTTTTTTTTAATGTTTGTTACCTCCTAACTTTTGTCTGGGTGAACCGATTTTGATGATTATTTTTTTAAATGAAAGCTAGTGCTTCCCAAGTGGTCCCATTTTAATTTGGTTAAGTTCTGACATTGATATCCATGAGAAAATCATATAAGTCTTAAATTTGTATTCAGATGACAAATGGACGAATAACTCAATATAACGCCAACCGATTTCGTTGATTCTTTTTTTATTGGAAAGGACGTGTACAAATTAGTAAGTGTACTTCAGATTCACTAAAAATAAACAAATAAAAAAAAATTAACAAAAATAATGACCAACTTTAAAGAAAAAGCACTAAAAAGTAAAAAATAATTGGCATTTTTGTAGTTACGATTTTTGTTATTTTTGAGTCGGTGTCAGCCAAGGTAGCCAAGGTTCTCTTGATTGGCGTAGCGCGTGCCCGGCTGACACCGACTCAAAAAATAACAAAAATCGTAACTACAAAAATGGCAATTATTTTTTACTTTTTAGTGCTTTTTCTTTGAAGTCGGTTATTTTTTTTTGTTAATTTTTTTTTCTACAGTCTGCTGTAGATGATCACAATGCAGTGTGAACATGTGTCATTCGTTTCCTCAGCCAGGTCTTGACTTCACTGAAGGGGGTTGGCATGAGTGCCTCTGGTCCGATGGGCTTGGAACTCGAACCTGCCTTGGCGAGATCGCCGGCCGCGTCGTTACCATGGCTCCCGCTATGTCCTTTTATCCACTGGAGTGTGATCCTGTGGTCGGGACATCTCAATGTCCTGTAAAGCCTCATGACATTGTTTAATTAGTCCAGAAGTGAATGTTTGATTGGCAAGAGCCTTCAAAACAGACGCACTGTCGTTTAGTATTGTGATTGTATAGTCTACCATTTCACGCTGTTTTATTGCCGCGGCTGCCTCAATCAGACCTACACACTCCGCCTGAAAGATGGAGTTTCCGGAGCCCAGCATAACTGTTCTTTTGATATTCAGGTCTGCTGAGTAACAGCCAGCACCCGTACCATACTCGGTTTTAGTGACATCCGTGTATACCCTAACTTCTCCTAATCCCGAGTAGTCCTTCGGACCCTTGGGTATTAGAGTTGGTATTAGTATTAGTACAGTTTAGTCCGGCGGATTAAAGTTAGTCCACCCACTCTGAATACAACTGTAACAGTTCACTCTGAATATTACTGTAAGGGTTTTATTACATTATATTGTTTCGTAAGTGTTGAAGGAACATATATTTAAACCGATGAAGTTTCTTTGCTATTCTTTATTGAGTTAATCGTAATATAATAGTAAAATCAGTGTAGTTTTACTACCAGAAGTTGAAATAAATGAAATGAAAGACCTTTATTTATGCAGGGTAAAAACGGCAGTCGCTCCTTTTTTAAACTACGTAATCCATATTCAATATTGAAAGCATTTTTCATGTTTTTAACCAACTTCAAAAAGGAGGAGGTTATCAATTCGTCGGAATTTTTATTTTTATTTTTGAATCGTAAAAATGCCTTTAATTTTCTTTTTAAATGTATGGGAAATGTAATGTTTCAACAGTATTCGAATATCTTGTAAATTACTGGTCAGATTTTAATGAGTTTTCACCATTTTCACAAAAAAGGATTGACGGTCGTTTACATCTTGTATACATTTTATACTACTGGTTCCATTTTAGGTTACATGTTTCAGGATATGTTTTATTAGGGTTCCGTACCCAAGGGTTGCTAACGGAACCCTATTACTAAGCCTCCGCTGTCCGTCCGTCCGTCCGTCTGTCACAGGGCTGTATCTCAGTAACCGTTACAGATAGACAGCTGAAATGTTCACAGAGTGCCGCTGTAACAACAAATAGGTAAGATTAAAAAATAATTAAAATTAAATAGGGCCCCCATCCAAGAAACTGCTTTATTAAGCTGTATTAAATATTTTACGATGGTACGGAACCCTTCGTGTGCGAGTCCGACTCGCACTTGGCCGGTTTTTTAGTAATAGGATTGACTAAATAAATCCTTATTGCAAACATATAAATTGTGATTTTTACTGCTATCCCATAGTAGTGCACGATTCTTTGAAGGGACTAAGAGAAATTCGTTCCATGCTCGTCCTGTGGTTTGAGCGAGCTAAGCTTGCCAATAAAAAAAAAAAATTACATTGACTAAACTAATCTAAAGATTGCCTGATAATTTTATCAAAATCGGTCATGCCATTTTTGAGTTCATAGAGAACATAGATACACACATACATCGATTTTTATAGCGTAGATAAAAGATTGAACTCACACAAGGAGCTTCGAATACACACCACTCTCTTCAGTTGGAGAGTTGAGGAGGAGCACGTGGTCTCCACTGTCATGTCGGACACGTGTTTGAGTGCGCATGTGCTTGCGGGCAGTGGGCGAGGTGCGCGCGGCGCTGGCGGAGGCGTCCCCGCGCGAGTTCGAGGCGAGGTTCGGGCGGCGCGCGCCAGAGCCGCACACCCACATCACCTTCTACTGCCAGGTCGGCAAGCGCAGCCACGCGGCCGCCGCGCTCGCGCGCCAGCTCGGATACCACAAGTCTGTACACACTTCTTCCACTTTCTTGTCCGTGGCCAAATATTATGAAACACATTTTATACGCCCTGTCATGACACAAGCATACATGTTTTTTAGGAAAAATCGGTAGAAATATCCCTAAAAAGTATCAGGAACTGTGGAACTCAGATGCCTGCAAACATAACTCACTTTTATTTGTTACTAGCTGCGGTACCCGGCTCCGCTCGGGTTAGTGTCGGCTAAATTATCTCATGGATAAAAAGTAGCCCACATGACTGGTCCAAAATAGGGTCAAACTGGTCCAGGACAATGTATCCATGTACCAAATTTAATCAAGATCGTTCGAGCCGAAATAGCATGATTTAATGAGAAACATCCAATAATTCCCATTTAGAGCTTCGTTGACGTTTGGTTGCTATTTAAAAAAAAACATTTGCCGCGAGAACCTTTCTGCACTTTCACTGCTACATTGCTTACCTAGTAAGTAACGTGTAACGTAGGTAAGTTTTGCGTGGACTCCAACCCACAGCCAGCCTCAACATCGAAAACAGTAACCCATCTCGAACCTGACTGCTCCCAGAGATGCTATACATTGATAAAATACGCATATAAATCAGGTAAGTGGTTCGCATGTTATAAGACTTTAAGACTCACTACTTACCCTTCTGGTAATGAAGCGTTATATTATGTAATCTATAAGTTTTTAGTAGAATCAGGCTAGACGTAGATACAATGCACATCTAAATCGAGTAATTGGTTCTCAAGGATTTTATTCTGTTGGTCGCTCCTCCGGCGATTTAGCGTGATGCCAAGTAGTCCTAAAGTTGCAGGAAATACCAAGCCGTACTTCAGTAAAAGTAAGCGCTGCCGCCGCAAAGCCGAGCCGTGCATAGCATTGCAGTTTGTATGACAGCCCCATCTTAGCGTAAGCGGAACTGAATTCTATTTAGCCAATCCTAATTCCCGGGTAGTTAAATGTACATGTACTAAGTTTTACAAATCGCTAGTGCCTTGAAAATTCGCCAAACGGACACCAAACAGTCACGACGTCTGCCCTCCCCCCGCCGCCGCTCCCCGCCACCGCCCCCGGCTCCTCTCCCCCTAGTGTGAAGTAGCGCTACCGGCATCGTTTTCGCAGCCCCGTGAAAGTTCTAAAGCCCATGGGCACATAAATTGTAGCCTATGTGTTATTCTGATGTATAAGCTATATTATTGTAAAGTTTCATTAGAATCCATTCAGTAGTTTTTACGTGAAAGAGTAACAAACATCCATCCATCCATCCATCCATCCATCCATCCATCCATCCATTATTACAAACTTTCCCCTTTATAATATTTATTAGATTTGCTGGAAAAAAAAATTGATAAGGGAAGTTAGCAGATCATTTTTTCAATCGTTTTTTTAGAGCTTCATTTACTAGAATTATCCGCAAAAAGTTTCAGGAACTGTAAAACTTATTTGCATGCGAACAGAACTTACAATTATTAAGGAACGTTCTGCCAGACTCGCTTGAATAATAATAACACTTACAATTTTTTTCAGTTCAAAGAATTACCTCGGCAGCTACGGCGAGTGGGCGGACAAGCAAAAAAACATTAAGTAACCTTTTGATTTACTGGAAATATTGTTACATCGAAGAAAAAGATTTGCAGATATACATTACACATATTATTATGTAAATTTAATAAATAACAAAATATACTTTGCTCATAGAGATGATTATGCAAAACTAAAATAAACAGTACAACAGCTAATGATCCCAACAACCACTTATCTGATCAGCACGTTTCTCCCGATTCAAGGCATCGCACATCGCGTCGCCGCCGCCTTAAACTAACACCTCAAGCCATTCGCTCACCTCGGTGCACCGTCGCCACCTGTGGTGAGTTGTAAGTAGGGAATGCAATCCCGACTCGAGATTGCAAATTCGAGATCCCGCGGGATTAGAAATATCAATCCCGCGGGATCCCGGAATTTTCGGGATCCCGTCTAGTTTAAAAAAAAATTAAATTCGGATGACTGAAAAAGCTAATAACTGCTTGTTTGTGATAGTGAGGTTAACTAAAGTAACGTATTACTCGAAAGAAAATAAAAACCTTTATTCTTTAACCTTACCAACTAAATAATTATCAGGTTTTAAGGAAATTAACATAGGTAATTTAGGTAATCAAAACAATAAGCATATCTCAAGGGAATTAGGAAGTAGTTACCTACGAGTGATTTTGAAAATGAAAAAATAATCACTACAACTGCACAACTAAAACAATGACGAACGTAAACAAACAAATGACTGCCTCTCCGCGCGCATATACTTCTTTCTCAATTACTCGACACAGTTCTATATTATCTGTCCCACTCGTCACTTGTCGCTAATATTCGGAAATAGTCGGAATAGTTTTCTAACGCTGTTTGGGGTTTCTGCCGCTCGCGGCCGTCAGTCAGCGCGCCGCGCCGCTTGCGCCCCCAGTGGACGTGTGTAGCGTCGCTGACCACTGCCGCCCAATCCCGTCAATCTCGAACGGGATCTCGTCATATGATGCGTCGGGATTGATCCCGAAAAATTACACGAGATCTCGCGAGATCGGGATCCCGCGGGATCGGGATTGCATTCCCTAGTTGTAAGTCAGTCATGAAACGAGGAGTCTGCTCTATTATGCGAACCAGGGGCTGTAAACTAAATGCGCAAGAAACACCACAGAAAAGGCTCAGGTGCGGCGACCAAGCCCGACTAGATGACTATTATATGGGTGACTTAGCGAGGAAGCAAAGGTACTCGAAAATGCAAAATATACCTTAACTCGGGAAAACACGTTCATCGAGGCACCGCACCACCTGATAGGCGGATTATTGACGAGCTATCCAACATGTTAATATCTATTTGCTTCATGCACTACTCGCGAACATGTAAGTGAGCACGCTCGCTTACTAACAACAGTTTAGTTATCCGTCTAGTCGAGTGAGTGCCTTGTGGCTTAACTTTTAAATATGTATGTACATTTTCTCATTCATTAGTGGTTGATTAATCCAAAAAATATATTTCCCTAGGATTGGCCCCCCAAAATAAACCTAATAGAATAAAATTTTATACACTACAAAGTTATAACAGTTCTATAGAATAGCTTTAGAAGGCTTAATACTTATTAGAAAATGTTTGTTAGCCATCTTGATTTAATTGAGCGCTGAAAAAGCAAACCAGAAATTGGTCCGTGGCTGCAGCAGCCCCGGCGCGGCGCTTCCTACTTCTGCTTGCTCGACCACTCCTGCCAACTCCCCATGTACGTCTTGGAACTGCAAGTTATTAACAGTTGATCGGCTGATGGGCTATTCGTACATTCATGCGTACCACCTCACCGAGAGGTAGGCAGCGATGATAGAGCCCCTTGTTATTGGTCACAACATACTTCTTCTCAGCCATCGTGATATCAGATATCTAACTACTGGTTAACTATTTCAGTTTCTGGTTCAATGAGGATACCAAGATAAAATTAAATCTCAAGATAGTTTGGTCATCGAGAAAGAATTAGTGATAAAAGAATGACAAAACAAATTTACAGAGGGGAGAGGAAGAAGAACTTACCATTACCGGATAGCTAATGCACTTTGTAAAGGTCTCATTCGTAGCACCAATAATCGAATAGCATATATAAAGAGATGCGTGCCTGTCAACAAGGCGAGATAAGTATGCTGTGATCGTATTCGCATGGCATCCTACCACCCCTGCCTAACTCTCCTGGGAATGGCGTGTTATTCATGATATTTTATCTTCAAGACATTTAGTTCGAAATAACAAAAACCTTTCCAAAAATATATGAATATGTAATTGAGGTAATGCTAAATTGTTATAGAGTTTCCTTTCAATATTTACTACATGATCAAAAGTAGGCAGAACAATATGAGAGAGAGCAGGACCCAAACATATTTAGTAGCGGGAATTGAGGTAGTGTTGAGGCGAGGTTATAATCAGCATCATCTTCAGATGCTTAACATCATAATTTTCATTCATTAAAAAACTTTAAACAAATGATTGTCGATGACTGCTGAGAGCACTGAATTTGATATTCATTCGTTCTAGATGCAGATTATATTCCTAGTGCAAAATCACATTGTCGGGAACTGTACTGACTTGGTGTATCCGAGTTTGAGTGCCTCGTCGAGCGCGCGGGCGGAGCGGCGGCCCGCCTGGCAGTAGAAGATGATCTCGCGGTCCCCGGGCGGCTTGTCGCATGCGAAACGCCGCCGGAACTCCTCGTCCGAGCTACTCAGCGCGCTGCCCACGCTGTCCACTATAATACAAGATAAAATAATAGGGGAGGAAAAATGTGTCAATCTATATCTATAAATATATTTTTGCATTTTTCCTTATTTGATTTATGTTCATATCTTAGAAGTTATCGTAATTTAAAAATACCCACACAAAAAATTCATATGGTAGATCAGTTTTCTATACAGAAACTATATTTCACCTTTTTATGTGACTGGACATGGATGGCTAATACCACACCTTCTAATACACACCTCATTAAAACTAGATGCCATGCCAGGACCTTCCTTTTATTGCACAGCTAGATTGAACTGGATGGAAAACATGAACGAAAATTGTCCATGCCGTTTCGACTAAGGAAGGGGACCTACAGTTTAACGTGGAATCTGAGCCGCGAATGGGATATGGGACAAATCTCTTAGTCGGCTCTTACGACATGCACGGGAAGAAAAATGGGCCCAATTGTTCTTTTTACCTGCCGGAACCCACACATCACTTGATTTGATGATTTGATTTGAAAATAAATATTTTTTTATGTAACTAACTTGGAAGGCTACTGGCATACCTACTGATATACCATAAGCCAAGCTCACCTCATTCCCAAAGGTATTAGCTACAATGGACCTTCTTTAGATTATACTAGCTGAGGTTCCCAACTCCGCTCAGGCTAGATTCGTTTTGGATATTCACTGGAGCGGAGCCCGGTACAATGTGGTTTTACCTTCACGGACGTGTTATTTAAGGGTAATTTTACGGTGTTCTGGACCACCAATATAGCTACTACCCTGTAGCTAAGAACCAAGCTCGTACTTTGACGAATGTTTGAACAAAAAATTACCTGAATATTGGTTTAGCCGTGCATTCAATCAATTTGATTGACTAAGCGAGCGCAAGCGCAAACAGATCTTCGTTTCAGCTCCGCGAATGAGTTAGTCCGCCGGGAAGGGCCACCTTAATTCTCTACTTCCCGATGACAGATTACAAGCAATGAAGTGGATGCCGGTCTCCAACCCATGCACATGTCATTCACATATTAGGCCTAGGAGTAGGCAATCGAGGTTTTGTAATATGTAAGCGCGAATGTACGCACATGGAATGTTGATGCTGGAGGGTATCTGGCCTGTCTCGCGCAGTTCGTGTGGTTCCCGGACGTCAATGATGAGCGCGCGCTCGGGCCGGTCGGCGGTGTCGGAGCACCGCCGCACGTCCTCGTAGCTGACGACGCGGCGCGGGTCCACCATCTTCAGCCGCTCAGACCACAGGCTCAGACCAAAGAGTATGTAAACTGATGTAAACGCTTTGCTCAGGCTGCTCCGCTTTTCACTCCGTCCACCGTTGTCGCTCAAAACCGAAGCGTTTACATACTCTTTGGTCGCTCAGCTGAGCACGAAACACAGAGTAGCCTAGTGCAATATTATATTATCTATGGCCTAGTGACTCTGAGGCTGAGATAAATAGTCGTAACAGAAACTAAGACTAACGAAAAGTACTACTTTGTGACGTCACTTTGCATTACTTTGAAGACTTCCTCCATACATACTGTGTCAAAGTGACGTCACAAAGTAGTACTTTCCGTTAGTCTTAGTTTCTGTTACGACTATTTATCTCAGCCTGAGATAAATAGTCGTAACTAAAACTGCCCCGGTTGCACGAAGAAACGGCTAAGTTAATGAATGTTCAAACACGTCACTTTTAGTGATCCACATGGAGTTCCCTCTATACTGTCCTTGCAAATTGACGTGTCTAATCGGCCGTCTCTTCGTGCAACCGGGGCTAAGAAAATGATAAGTAGTACTTTGTGACGTCACCTTGACACATTTTTTTGCACGAAATCTCAAAGTAATGCAAATTGACGTCACGACGGTTTTTTCGCGACCTGAGTAATTTGATCCGTCCGCGACCCGGGTCTTTTCGAACGGGTCGCAACACTGAAGATAAATCAAGGAGAAGTGTTTTGTGGACGTTACCCGCGTCTCCGCCGTATGGTTTGTCCGTATGCCATACGGACGGACAGACGGAATAATGTGGCAAAATAAGAATGATTTCTGAGTAACTCGAAAACTTTTAAAGTTATACTTGCTACACCAAAGTGGGTAAAAACATATCTTCAAAATTAATAGTCGATGGCGATTAAAATTAGTCAAGCGTAAATGTAAAATCAAGTTTGTGTTTGTGCACCCGACGTCATTCCGTTTCCATTTAGTAGCCAATGAGCGACGAACGTAAATCGTTCGCCGCTGAGTTCCAAGCATTGGCCGATATGCTTGCGAATGTGTAGATTCGACGTGTGCGTGTAAGTTGAGTTTGTAGGTGTAGACAGCGGGTCTCATATTAGGCGCGCTTGAAGGCACATCTACATCTCCTCCCTTTTTATCTATGGGTCGCAAAAAACACGGGTCTTTACAAACAAAACCCATTCGGTAATTCACTGCAGGCGACCCGGTCTTTTGACCCGTTCGTTCGCGGACGACCCATCGCTCGACTGTAGAGTAGGTAGAGAATGGATAGTATTTGTTCATAGAATATAGAATATCCCAAAGAGTTCGGAGAGGTCGCGAGATTCTCTTGTTGTCTTGTCAGTTTTGTGTCAGATGTTGCTATGCATCGCCGAGATCGAGAGCGGGATCGCGAGCATAGTGACCACGACAAGGCCCGATCCTATGGTTCCTTTCGTGACCGCGAACGCTTCGGTGGTGGTGGAGGCGGGCTCGGTGGGGGCCTCGGCGGAGGGCTCGGGGGCGGCCTAGGCGATGGAGGTACCTGGAACACTTATTGTATCGTATTGTAAATTAAGAACTTCGTTTTCTTTTAAAAATCAAGACATTCTAGAGTTTTAAATTTTAGAGAGCGTTATTTTGCACATGAGCTTGAGCCGATTGTGTTTCAGGTAGAGGCAGCGGCGGTGCTGGCGGCCGTTACAAAGCGCAGGAGGACGAGTTCCTGGACGCGCGGCGAGTCATGCGCGAGCAGATCGGGGAGCTCGGGGTCGCCTCGCTGTGGGGCAAGTCGCCTCTCCGCCACGAGTTAGTCTTTGCCTACTATTGCCTTCAACAATATCAAATTAAGATTATT
Source organism: Incurvaria masculella (assembly GCA_946894095.1). Taxonomy (NCBI): domain Eukaryota; kingdom Metazoa; phylum Arthropoda; class Insecta; order Lepidoptera; family Incurvariidae; genus Incurvaria; species Incurvaria masculella. The sequence goes on from OX335651.1 coordinate 20,920,705, forward strand.
AATTGATGAAGATTCAGGGTCCGTTGACGTTGGCAAAGAAGTTGTTGGACTTGAAGAGACCCTGGAAAAAGTTTTCGGACGGGGTTCCAGAACCTCGTCGAGTTTAATGTTAGCGAGATACAGGCGTGCATATTCAGTGCGAACCGGACTCCGTTCAGTGCGGCTCTGACCTTCAAGGAAACAACTGTCGTATTAACGACCACTTAGGGCATGACCTTCATTTGGGACGCCATATCGAGGATAAAGCCAAGCGCACCTCTAAAAAGCTGGGAGTCCTCGGTGTCAGTATTTCATTTCTTACCAAAAACTGCTCCTTTACAAGGCACAGTGTGGAGTATTGATAGCATTTGTGAGAAGGCTCAGCTAAGCACCTGCTTGGTTCTCTGAGCTTGATACTGAGTTGGGCCATGCGTCTGGCCGACGACCCTCAGGTATCCGTGAATTTGGAGACCCTTCAACTCCGAAGGGAGGTAGCGTCTTTAACTTACTTACTCTTTAACTTTAATTAAATTATTAAATTATAGCGTGCCCTATGAGTGCACTATACTCATTATAGTCTACTCATAGTCTGGGCAGTAAAGGCTAAGCGGAAATTGGGGGTGTTGAAACGGTTAAGGGCGAATGGCTGATTTGTATTTTTCTAATATTTCAAAGTACTTTAACCATAAATGATTTATTCTTACAATCAAACTGGGCAACAATAAGAACGAAATAATCGATTAAGTGTAGTAGGTAGGTTATTAAAATACTTTAAAAGACCTCTAGCGCCCCCCTGGGGGCGCTTTTGCCCACTTTGAGAAAGACTGATCGATGGGTCGGTAAACAATGGAATGAACTCCCTTCCGAGGTATTTCTGGGTACCTTCAAACACGGTGTGAAGAAGCACCTGAGCGGCCGGCATTGTTTTCGCTGCCCCCAGAAAGTTCAAAACTCTATGGGTGTCGTCGGGCACCTTAAGAGGTCCTGGTGTACGCCGTATGCCGAGCTTAACATAAGAAAATTCCCCACCCGACTGAGGTATTGGAGCCCAAATTTTCAAATTTGAGAACAATTAGTTAAATATACAAAGGTATTAAGGGTATGCCCAAAAGATATATTTTTGAAAATTCGATTAAATATACCTCTTTTTATTTTGGAGTTGTAACCTTAAGGAGGCCCAATCCGGCGGGCCTAACTCATTCGCGGGCACGGTACAGAACCGTGCTGTTGCGCTCTGGGACCTTCTGTTTCAAAGAATAAGACAGGCTCCGTTATGAAGAAGATGCAACATGTCCAAAAAAAAGACAATGTGCATAGTGTATGATTTGGTAAGATTTAAAAGTAACCACTAAAAGTAAACCACGACCGCGTAGTAAAAAATTGAACAAAAACCAAATAGATTATAAATATTGATTAAATAAGCTATGTCTGATGACTAATCTTTTTAAGACTTTATCATTTCGTTTTCCACCTCCAAAGTTATTGTATAAAACGCGCGAAAAATGTGAACTTTCGAACCTTATAACTTAGAAACCAAACACAATTTTACAATGCCAATGGTCATCAGACATCTAGTTCGATCAAATAAAGCTATTTTGAGCAAAATTTTGGATCTCCGACAAAAAATATGGGCGTGATCTTCTTTCCCCTTTTGTATGGGGAGATGAGCGGGATGGGCCACCTCAATAGAGTGGTATTATATGCCACCTTTTGAACTTTTTGTTCACTGGACTGAATACTTTCGAAATTATCTGTGGATTGCAAGTGGGATACACCATTGGGATAGCTTCAGTTTTACGAAAATATAGCTCTTTCGTGATGTGTTCCAGGCAGCCAACATTCAACTTACGCCCAAAAAGGCTATAAAACCCGGCCGACTAATGTGATGGAGCGCATCATCGACTCTCAGTTGATGAAGTTTCTAGAGAGCAACTTAACACACCACATCGGGACTCCGTGCCATACCAGGACTTTCCTTATATTGCTTGGCTAAATTGCAGTGGATGGAAAACATGGACAATTTTCATTGCAGCTTTGACCATCATTCATTCTATGCGATGGTTTCAAGGGGGGCGCGATGAACCCTACCACCTAGTAAGGAAGGAAGAAGACCTACAGTTTTACGTGGAATCCGAACCACAGCCAGCCTCAACGGTTGAAAATGGTCACCCATCTAGAATCCAACCGCACTCAGAGTTGCTTCACCGAGCTTATTGAACCGCAAGGTGTCGCGCCACTGGGCTATTGAGGCTGACAATATTAGAACCTGCAATCATTATTGAATGCATACATTGTGCCTGTGCTGTTGATCATTGAACGGTCACCTAACCGCACCATACTTAAATGCGCCTCGCGCGTACAAAATACACTCTTGACACAAAGGCATAGAGTACACGCGCGAGCATTACGAGGCACAGTTAAGTTTGACGCGAACTACACATTTACATATTGATTGCAGCTCCGAGGAAGAGATAATGGCGGCGGGCGCTAGCGGGAAAGACTCCAAGGACAAGAAGAAGCACAAGAAGTCCCGAGAAGTGAAGAGAAAACTAAAGAAGTTGAAGAAAAAACTTAAAAAGGTGAAGAAGGCGAGGAAGAAAGCCAAGAAGAGGGGCAGCGAGTCGAGCAGCTCCAGCAGCTCTGACGAGGAAGTGTGGGTGGAGAAAGGAAGTAAGTTGTCTTCTCTCGACCGTGCTCTCAGTTTTAATTTTAATTGGATAAGAGCGCATACCTTCGCTATCTATATCCGTTGGTTGTGGGTTGTTGTTTCCTCGTAGTTCTTAGTTCTTTGCTTTAGACCGTTCTACCAATGTAAGTTTGGCAGTAGCATTTAGGTATGAAATCATAATTGTGTTATATCATTTATGTGGACGAAAAAAAAAAGACAAAAAAAAAACATAATTTATATATTCTATTCTATTCTATAAGGTTTTCATTTCGAGATTTCGATGAAGAAGAATTCCTGTAGGCTGTTAGTTTTTACAATAACATGTACCATACAAATCCGTTTTAAGTATTTTTTCTTTTCATAAGTATCTTACTACATTTGTTAATTGCCATCTACCATAGAACTAGTATAGCGCGCTGTGCTTACTAGACGAACAAAGTGAGACGTCAACTCAAGTACCACTACCGCAAGATAGAGGGTGATGGAACACATCTGCCTGATGAGCCAACTTCTTAAGTCGCGCTCATGGGAATGTGAAATGTTTGAACTCGAACTGATTTTTGATTGATTTAAGGCTGTATGGAGGCTGCAGTGTCGATGTGTGTTTGTGCAGAAGAGGCAGAGGCAGCAGCGGTGGCGGCTGGAGGTGGTCGGCGAGGGCGCGGGGAGAGCGAGGAGGCGGAGGGGGGTGGCGAGGTGGGACCGGTGCCCAGACCCGCGGTCGCACTGCAGCGACAGGTTACTACTCTCTCATTATTACTTCAATTTAGGTTTGATGATCTGAACATGTCCTGTTATAGATTATAACTATAAAGCACCCCATTTGACAACCCTTCCTTGACAGCATCGAAAGTGGGTTCCCAAGTTTAACACGCCCGTATGTACGAAAGCGTAGCCCCTCCACGATGGCAGATCACCATGAATATTTTTAGTGACATTCAAAACAATATACACACATAAATGTGGGTGCATATTTGCTAGATGCCAGGCGAAGGTGCGGCGATGGCGGCGTTCGTGGCGGAGGGCAAGCGCATCCCGCGGCGAGGCGAGATCGGCCTCACCCCTGACGAGATCGCCTCGTATGAGTCTGTCGGCTATGTCATGAGCGATGTGTATGTGTCTGTGTGCAGGAGTTTGGTCACGCCCTGCTGCCAGGCGAGGGTGCGACGATGGCGGCGTTCGTGGCGGAGGGCAAGCGCATCCCGCGGCGAGGCGAGATCGGCCTCACCCCTGACGAGATCGCCTCGTATGAGTCTGTCGGCTATGTCATGAGCGATGTGTATGTGTCTGTGTGCAGGAGTTTGGTCACGCCCTGCTGCCAGGCGAGGGTGCGACGATGGCGGCGTTCGTGGCGGAGGGCAAGCGCATCCCGCGGCGAGGCGAGATCGGCCTCACCCCTGACGAGATCGCCTCGTATGAGTCTGTCGGCTATGTCATGAGCGATGTGTATGTGTCTGTGTGCAGGAGTTTGGTCACGCCCTGCTGCCAGGCGAGGGTGCGGCGATGGCGGCGTTCGTGGCGGAGGGCAAGCGCATCCCGCGGCGAGGGGAGATCGGCCTCACCTCCGACGAGATCGCCTCCTATGAGTCCGTCGGCTATGTCATGAGCGGCAGCAGGTACGTTTTTTTCTGCCGCCAATTGTGAAAATTCGGGAAATATATATATATATCGAAAGGGCTGGCTGGCGACAGGAGAGATCTCTCGTCCCCATAAGCCTCCAACCGATCCTCACTAAAATATTTGAAAGGGAACTGTCGTCAACCCTGCACTGGTTACCTGGAAATTAATACCAATCATCAGTTTGGTTTTGGCCAGGAGCACTCCACAATAGAATAATTTCCAGTGCACTGGAGTTAGAAAATCACTGGAGGAAAAGGAGTACTGTGCGTACGTAGGCACGCGTCGACTGAGTGTAGAGGCTTTTAGATAATCAAGCAATCTCGGTCTTAGTCTGGTGTCGGACGCTTCCACCACTCCCCAACACCTGGCGCCGCAAGCAGTGTGGAGACACACGAGCGCAAGCCCTGTTGCTTTGATAGTGTCCTATAAATTGCGTCGGCTTTTAGGGCCGTGTCTGGTTAAGCAATTAACACAACCTTTGACACATAAAACTTTTAGTCAAAGCCATAGTCATCCACCTATTCATTTTACATTTGCCATAATTATTAACAGGTTGTTAAAAAGAAGTCCTTGTTATCGATGATGCTTCTTCATAAATAAAGTAGACTGTTATAAGAAATCGAATCGTTAATGCATCAGGACATCACTAGTTGATTAGAACTGGAGCTGTCCAAAGTCAAATAAATGCTGGGCGGATTATAATCTACTAGTGTATATATTGCCGATTGATCTAGTAGACCTCATAGCTGTGTGCATTGCAATTGAAATTGTGTGCTGTGTTGCAGACATCGGCGCATGGAGGCAGTACGTATCCGTAAGGAGAACCAGATTTACTCGGCGGACGAGAAGCGCGCGCTCGCCATGTTCAGCAAGGAGGAGCGCAGCAAGCGGGAGAATGTCATCCTCTCACAGTTCCGGGATATGCTCTCTTCCAAGCTGCACGATAAGGCCACGTGACACGACGCGATCCCCCAGTCCCAGCCGCCCCACTAGCGACCAGCTCTCTGAGCTGCGACACTCAGGACACGTGACACCACACAACTACCCAGGTGCAGTCCCGGACTAGTGATATGGTCTCCTCCAAGCTCGAAGAGGCAATGTGACATGACGCAACCCCCTCCCTTAGTGTAGACACTACAAGCTATCGTCAGAACTGCACCAATTAAGCTAAGTGACACTACGCGACCCCCTACGCCTTTCAAGTCGTGGGACAAGTGACATTCTCTCCTCCGATCTGCACCACTAACGCCACGTGACACAACGTGACTCGCCAGGTTCAGTGGTGGATCAGGACAATAAGGCCATGTGACCCGACGCGACCCGCACTAGCGGCAAGCTCTCCCTCGAGTTGAAGCACTTAGGCTACATGATACGACATCATACCCTAGTTCCAGTCATGCGACTGGTACCAAGCTCTGTGTAAATAAATACTAGATTGTTATAATATCAAAATAGTTTTATTTAACTTAAAATAGTTATCAAAATCTTACATTAAATTTATCGGCATGCCCTTTCACAGATATCCTCTCCAGACTGATACATATTATTTGATATAAGACGAATACTACTAATTGAACAAAGTGCAGAGTAATTAATTACAAACAGCCTTCAAGATGAACTGAGAAAACATGTCGCCTTCTTCTTTGTTTCTAAAACACCCGTTCTAGAAACAAATTGAGGACAGGACCAGATTGGAGTACGCCACTTGCGGGCACAAGGCTACAAATGAAATTACAAACCAACATTGTTCAGAAATACATATTTAAGGTTGCATGCAACTCTATAATTTGAGAGCTATTTAGAAACCAATATTTTGTGAGATTATGGAGCGTTAATTTAGGTATATAAAGCGGTACATCTGCCGTTCCGTATTGATGAAATCAGCCGCACTACAGTGTTCAGCAATTTTGTAAAATGTCTACTCAACCTTTAATTGATTTGAAAATGGGCTAAGCAAAATGCAGCTCTACGAATATGTTCTGGAACCATTGCCAAAACACGAACGCGAACAAAATGATGAGTGTGGAAACCTTTCATGGGTTATACATTTTGTTCACTCGAGATGGCAGTGCTGCTACAAGCAGATACTCTCCCGTGGTGCCATTTAAGTGCAAGTGCTAGCATTCGGATCTACGGTTTCATACAATTTGGAGCGATGCGGAGCCAATTTTATGAGTGCGAACATTTCGTGCAGTACATTCGGCCAAAACATGAAAGCATTGCCTAGAACTGACAAACTGAAAAAAAATCTAGTAGACACTTTGCAATGCTGGCTCTTAGCCTTTATATGGCAATTCCTTTGTTTTACAATCTACAAAGTTTATTCCTTCGTAACAATAATCAATCAACAGAGACTAGAATCACTTCATAACAATAACATTAGATCATTATAATTATTCCGGGAGGTCACGATATGGTAAATGGCTAAATTTGGGTTGACATGTTAGAGACCAACCCTCTGATGCTAAATATGTCGGTCTGCCTGCGCCAAGTGGTTGTGTTATCTAGATTGGCTATATAAAATATATGTTGGTATATACCTGCTGATGAATATACTGATTGTCTAGAAATATTGATACCTATTAATTATACAACAATAACTAGTCGGTTTTTTAATTAAACACTAAAATATACCTAAAGTTATATCTGTAACCTAAATCGCATATAACTACGAAATTTAACCAAAATGTTGTTCAGTTTTGGTATTGCTAAGCAAGTATGTACTGATACTTTTATGCTTCGTTATTTGTAGCCATTTACCTTATCATTTATATTTTTTGTCAGCATAACTACTTTTTCAGGCGCCTTATCTAGGTAACGCAACCACTTGGCACAGGCAGACTGACACATTTTGCTTCAGAGGGTTGGTCTTTATCCTGTTAACCCAGTTTCAGCCATTTACGCTATCGTTACCATTTTTGTCGCCACCTCCTAGTCTAAATATGGTATCTTTCACCACTTTAACTTCATCTACAAACAATAGCACAATAAGAAATAAAAAGATGGCTTCTTGACAACCCTGTCTAAACGGTCGATTCTACATTCATATCATATTCTCTGCCTAAACCATCTGTCGAAACTGTCCAAGTCCATATAGATCAATTTCCACATAATTATGATAAGCTGCAGATAAGGTCCTGCATGGAGTATTGTGGGTATTTGCAGAACGGCCCAGCTAAGCACCCGCTTGGCTCCCTGGACTCGATACAGCGTTGGGACATGCGTCTCGTCGACGATCCCAAAGTATCCCTGAATTTGGAGACCCTCCGACTCGGAAGGGACGTAGGGTCTCTCTCTGTATTCTATCATCTTTACCATGGAAAATGCTTGTCAGAGCTGCATGACGCTGTACTTCCGTCCTCTTTCTGCCTTCGCTGGCGGAACAGGCAGTAAATACATATATTCACAGTCGACATTCCAAAAATAAGAACCCACCGACCTTCTAGATCTATCATCTCTATAGATAATAGATCTAGAAGATCGGTGGGTAGATTGGGAAGATTGTTTTCCGACCCTATGGTTGGAAAACAATGGAATGAGGAGGCATTTCCCCCAAAAGTACAACCTTGCCGGCCGGCATGGTTTTCGCAGCCCCTCTGTAAGTTCGAAATCCCATGGGCGTCGTCAGTCACCTTAAGAGGTCCTGGCGTACCCCATATGCTGCGCTTAACATAAAAAAAATCCATGGGACCATCCTTTCAAAAGGAACACACATTTCGAGCTCTCTGTTGCCGTCCTCCTGAACGCATTCCGCACCCGTAACAAAAGCATTGAATTTATCCATTCTACTTCCTCAATGGCAGCATTTTGCATGATATAGAGGAGCCATACAATACAACGAATTACTCACATTTACTCCTTCAAAATAACTATTAATGTATAAAAGATAAAATAAATCCTCTCTCGCACATCTGTAGATTGTTATTGCAGTCACAGGCGGGCGACGCACGCACACAAGCTTGCTGCACGCAACTACAAAAGATGCGCGGCCGCATTACCACCTCAGTCCACAACCATAGGCAGTGAATTCACATTCACAGACATTGTCTACAGCCGGACTCGTGCGGAGTTAAATGGCTTTCTGGTACATTGCTTTGACCTGTATTAGCATATTTTTGTAAACTTGTTAATTTTGTATTAGCTCAAGAATATAACAACAATAACCTATGAAGAATGGCATTTCAGTTCATACAAAACTTTGATTTGTAATAGTTCTGCTATCAGTATTTTGAGTTACGTAACTTGGGCTAGATAATAATAACAAATCTCAACAAACCAATGAACACCTATGCGAATTACGTAATATATGGATGGTCCCAAACACAGAGTATGCCAGCCCGAACGCCACAACGAAAAAAATGAGGGTCCCTGTGGTCAGAGGACACGCATCTGTGGTCAGATTTAATTTTAAGTTTCTGGACCGAATGCTATCAAAATCGATATCTTAGGATAAATACAGACCAGATATTTGATTCCAAAAAAGTAGCCGCCATGTTGAACTGTTTTAGTTACTAATTACAAAATCCATAACTGTAGAAGAAGAATACTAATTTCATGTCAGTTTTGGAAGTATTCGGTGACGTGTTCAAAGGGCGACCATTTTTACCAAATCTTGAATTTAGATTCTTATACACAGGGACCCCCAGAAATCGATTTGGAAAGGATTCGATCCAGTAACCGCTGGCGGCCACTTTTTTCGAATCTGACATAAGAATGTACAAATGGCAACACTCTAACCGCCACACGTAGGACTTTGACCCACATACGTTTTTCTTGTAAATGCCTATGCTTCCTGCGTCGTTTACGGTGATACTTTCTGTACATGATCATAACATGTTAAAGCAATAAGACATGGATATTTAAACAGCACAGTATTTAGACCCATACCCACACAAAGACTCCAGAGCGAGGTACCTAACAGTGCCATTTAGAAAACAAAAGGTTTCATTTGTGTTTCCATTTAAAGTAAAGACCGTCCAGTTACAAATATTTGGACTGGACAATGTTCTATTTGTTACATAAAATTGTTGCAATGTTTTGCCACATGTACTTCCAGGGGATTTTACACTATTGACATCACCGTCACGTCACAAGTCCGGGGCGGCGGAGCGGTGGGCGCGGGGGCGGCGGGCCGGCGCGGCGCGGCGGCGGCGGCGGCCGGGGTCACTGCGTCCCCGGCTCGTACGCCAGCAGCCGCCGACGCAGCTCGCGCACCTCGCGCTCGCGCTCCGCCAGCGCCGCGCGCGCCGCGTCCCTCTCCGCGCGCAGCTGCGCCGCCGCCCCGCCGCCCGCCGCCGCCGCCGCCGCCAGCCGCTCGCCGACCGGTGGTGGCGGCGGCGCGGGCGCGGGCGCGGGAGGGGGCGCGGCGACCCCCGCCGACACGAGCCGCCCGAGGGTGTTGCGGTGCATCACTATCCGCACGCCGCCGCCGCCCGCACCCCCAGCACCGAGCACGCCCTCCTTCTGCAGACTCTTTAACTGGTTCAGCTTGATGATGGCGCTGCGTGCGGAGCCGAGCCGGCTCGCCAGGGTGCCGCCCGCCGCCGTCGCCGCACTCGCCTGCGCGACGCACATGCATACATTAATTTATGTTTATAGATATAGACCACTGAGCTATGCTGCTTTAGACCACCCGGCCAGAAATATTCAAAAGTGTGAGCGTGTTCGTGTCTTACCGCCTGCCCACTCTGAGGTAGCTCACATGCGGGAGAGCGTCCTCAAATTTGATCATGCCACATTCTCAATATTTCATCCCAAATTACATGATTTTTCAATGCAAACATAATAAAAAAAAGCCCGCTCCCCATCGCCGCAAAAGCGCTAGAACGACTCTGATTGTCTAGACTCATGCCAATTATTAATAAAAAAGAAATAATACCGTCACACTAATTTGGATTCAGGAAAAAGCATAGAACTATTGACCAAGTTCACAGACTGATTGAACCAATTTATCACACCTTCGAAACCAAAGAGTATTGTCTGCAGTCTTTCCTGACATCTCACAGGCATTCGATCGGGTCTGGCATGAGGGCCTCCTTTTCAAAATCAAATCAAATCTTCCTACTAGCTGTTTTATGATCCTGAAATCGTACCTCGAAAATAACCACTTTATGGTAGAATATGGAGATGCAATCACTAATTTAAATATTATTCGAGCTGGAGTCCCACAAGGCAGTGTTTTGGGCCCCATATTATACGCTACCCTTTCTTCCTACCACGACTAACACCACAACTGATATATTTGCTAATACTGCAGTTCTCGCCTCACACCCTAATCCAAAAGTCGCCTCAGTCATGCTTCAAAGTAACCTAGACGAAATCGCAAAATGGCTGAAAAAGTGGAGAATACGCGCAAAAATTTAAGTGAAATATAAAATTTGTCAAGTAAATATAAAGTGGTCGCTAGCTTCGCGCCATGTGGCACTGGCACCACCTGTTTAGTGTGTGCAAGCTTACCTTTACTATCTTGGCGTGTGGCAGCTTGATGATGTTGTTGGCGTTCGCAAGCTTCGTCCCACGTGGCACCGACACCACCTGTATTCACACTCACACTAATATTCATGACAAAACAACTTACTGTGACCAATCGACCTGAATTGTTTTGTGGTATTGTGTGTTAATTAATGATTATATGTCAATTGCATTAGTGGCATTTTGTCATAGGCTTTATTTACGTTTAAGGCGGCCCAACCCGGCGGGACTAACTAATTCGCAGGCACGGTACAAAACCGTGCTGTTGCGCTCTGGGACCTTCTCTGTTTCAAAGAAAATGACAGGCTCCATGATGAGGAAGATGCAATATGTCCACAAAAAACACAATGTGCATAATGTATGATTTGGTAAGATTTACGAAAATTTTAATTGCAAAACGACTTATAGCTAAAAGTAAACCACGACCCAAATAGATTATAAATCTTGATTAAATAAGCTATGTCTGATGACTAATGTTTTTAAGATGTTCTTATAATCCACCTCCAAAGTTATTGTATAAAACGCGCAAACAGGTTATAAGGTCCGAAAGTTCGAATTTTTCGCGCGTTTTTTTTAATAATAATTTTGGGGGTGGATTACGCAATGATAATTAAGAACATCTTAAAAAGATTTGTCATCTGACATAGCTAATTTTATCAAGATTTATAATCTATTTGGTTTTTGTTAGATTTTTGACTACAGCGGTCGTGGTTTACTTTTAGCTATAAGTCGTTTTGAAATTAAAATTTTTGTAAATCTTACCAATTCATACACTATGCACATTGTCTTTTTTGTGGACATGTTGCATCTTCCTCACCACGGAGCCTGTCTTATTCTTTGAAACAGAGAAGGTCCCAGAGCGCCACAGCACGGTTTTGTACCGTGCCCGCGAATGAGTTAGGCCCGCCGGGTTGGGTCACCTTAATACACAATATACCTAGCAGAGAGCACAACTGAAGTAAATTTGTAAAGAGAATTACATCCATAATCCGTACCTGATTGCCATTGAGTGTAAATATCCTCGCGAGCTTGGTGGGCGGTGTGGCGGGGGTGGAGGCGGCGGCAGGGGAGGGCGCGGGCGGCAGCTTGTGAGGTGTCGGGACACTCCGCGCGGCGGCGGCAGCCATCGGCTTGCTCTCCTTCAACATTAATTTCCCCGCATCTGCAACACAATTTACTCACTTACTCTTACCAACTAGAAGCGCTCATACTGAGGTCGGTTTTAAACAAATCAGTTACCCATCGTACAATAAATATACTATGACAACCATACAACAACTACCAAGGTAGTTCTACTAAGGTCTTTGCTTACGGCGACGCAAGGTTCAGGTCTCCTCTTTCCCTAAAATATGGTTGACATAGGCGATGGCTTCGCCCGGCGTGATGCTCGTGAACGGGTGCTGTTTGTGGGGACTGGCTTGCTCCAATTGGCAACATGTTAGATGGCGGGCATAGTCTTTACAAATAAACTGATATTTGTCATGAACTGTTGCAAATGACATGAATTGTTGTACTTTATACACTTGTAAACTTAGACTAAGTGGACGTTGAAAAAAAAACTAGTGAAGTTTCTTGCCAGTTCTCCTTCGCTGGGATTGGCGAACTGGCAAATTTTTTTATTTTTTTTATGTGACGGGACATGGATGGCTAATACCACACCTTCTGTCATGGTATTAGCCCAACACACCACATGGGAACTAGGTGCCATGCCAGGACCTTCCTTATATCGCATGGCTACATTGAACTGGATGGAAAACACGGACAATTTTCATTGCCGCTTCGACCATCGTTCATCCAATGCGATGGTACCAACCCGGGCGGGATTAACCCTACCATCTAGTAATTAAGGAAGGGGACCTACAGTTTAACGTGGAATCCGAACCACGGCCAGCCTCTCTCAACAGTCGAATGGTCACCCATCCAAGACCAGACCGGACCCAAGTTGCTTAACTTCGGAGATCGATCGCCGAAGTGTCGCGCCACTGGCCTATTGAGGATAAAATATGACAAATCCGAGTGCAGTATTGTATTGTATTGTATTCTTTATTCATCATCCATAGACAGTACACTGCACTCGGATTTGTCATATTTTAACATTGGCCAGTTCAGCAAAACAAATCACAGCGCAGAAGAACTGGAAAGAAACTCTGCTGTTTTTTTTTTTTCAACATCCATTTAGTCTAAATTTACAAAAGTGTTTGTCAATTATTTTAACAAAATTAACATGAATTTACAAAAAATTACAATTCATGCCGAATGCAACAGTTCATGACAAATATCATTTTATATGCAAAGACTATCCCCACCAACTAACATGTTGCCAATTGGAGCAGGCCAGTCCTCACAAACAGCACCCGTTCACGAGCATCACGCCGGGCACAGCTATTACCTCTCTCGATCATATTTTAGGGAAAGTGATAACCCGAACCAAGCGTCACCGTAAGCAAGGACCTTAAAGCGATGCACTGCTCCAGTGGCAACAAAACACTGTGAAACACTTGTACATTAGCTTTTAATACTATGTGTTTTGTCATAAACTACTACAGTGAGCTGATCACATAGGTAGCGGTAGGCTTACAGAAAATTAAGAGTATAATGGTTTGAGAGCAGCCTTATCAATAAAGTAAGAACAAGATTCTCGTTTGAGATTTTGAACAATACCGAGAAACTAAAAAAGAATTAACTAACACTAGAATTCGGGGGTATAGAGCTCTTGTCAATATTGATACGAAATTGTATCAAATCAAAATTGAATGGTTAGTAATTTCATACCTCTACTCTCTATGGATGATGAATAAACAATAAACTACAACCTGACTAAAAATTGAAACTAAAAATTGATGTTTTCTTCTCCCATGCGGTTATCTACTCAGAAAAAGTATGAACCAATTGTGAAAACTGGAAAAAACTCTATAATATAATATAATATATTGACTTGATACACTTCATTCGTATCAAACTTGACGAGGGCTTATACACCTGACATAGGTTAAGTTGACAACGGCTTTTACACCAGAGAATACTTGTAATGCTGTAAATTACATTAATTTATATGATTGCATTAGTACAACTTTGTTAGTTGTAAGTAATTTAAACTGAGGGTTACTGTTTCTATTGTTCTTTGTCCTGTGCCTTAATCTGTTCTACAAAGGAATTATTTGGCAGGAGCATTTAGATCTAAGTGTGTATTTCATAATTGTGGACGGAAAAATATGTTATGTAAACCCGTGAAGTTTCTTTGCAGGTTATTCTTTACTGGTTTGATTGAATCCGCGGATCTTTGTGACGTTAATTAGTTTAGTTTGACTACAAAAAGTTTAAATAAATGAAATAAGAGCGCTAGTGTAACCTGAAAGTACAACGGTGCGGCCGGAGCGCAGAGCAGAGAGCACGGTGCTCGTGTTGTCGGCGGGCAGCATGGTGATGCCGTGCCGCCGCAGCAGCGCCGCCGTCGCCGAGCTGCACTCCGTCTGTGAACACGCCGCAACACATACGGTAGTACGGTAGTACATACGGGGAGATTTCACTATTGCCGCGATGACATTTCTAACTCCTACAAGCGGATATTTATGTCGACCTTCATTGGAATTTTTTTAATAATACACAAGAGTGGTTCACCAAAGTACCGGAAGCTTAAAGAGAAAGAAAATGGTGTCCACCAATGACTATCGAATAGGCGTGAGTTGCACACTCAAATAGGTAGGTCATGAAAAGCGGAACCACTCACTCTTATAAAATGCAATGTCTAGCGTCTGTTTGTCCGCTCAATGTTTAAGAACCACTTACCCTATTTTAATGTGGTTTGTAAAACTTGTATAACTGACCTTCTAAGTACCTACTAAATTACCTAAGGGGGGAGCAGTGGGTTCAAATTCGGTTTAAAGTCGGGGAACGGAAGCTGTTTTTCGTCATCCTGTCCCAGTCTGTCTGTGTCCCACCTGTGTCCAGAGAGCCGGTACTCACCGGCGGCTGCGGCAACAATTCCGCGAAGGCTCGTTGCGCGGACTCATCGTCGGCTCCCGCCGCCGCCTCCTCCACCCCCGCCTCCACCTCCCCGACCTCCTCCACCGCCGCTGCACAAATATACCATTGAGCCATATACCCTGCTTACTGTTTTACGTAAATGTACTAATGTGTACCAAATAAAATCTGTCATGTAATGGTCCTTTAGCAGAAGCCTAGCTTGACGACCAGCTGCGTTTCTGTACTAGTTCTAACTTTATTTATGCAATTTTATTTGATTTCATTGGATTTAAGCTCAATGTACTGCACGCAGCACCTTTTTTTTATGAAAAACCGGTATGGGTGGCTGTGCTCAGAAAAGCCAGAAACCAAGCTCAGGCACTAAGCCAGCAGATTTGCGAACTTTCGCTGAGCTATCGAGCTTGTTAAAATTACGATTGAAGACTCACAGGACCTTTACATCCATCGAGTGCATTCACGATTCGTGTGATTCTATTTAATTTGCAACTAAAGTATTTTTTTTTATTATAAATGCAGTATAACCTTCAATAACCGCATCATCTTCGACTTCAGTGAGGTTGACTTCAGGCTCTGAAACCGCGAAATAAAATACTTTGTGAAACGGTCGCATAACTTTCTTCCTTCCTTCCAGCACACCCCGTGTGGGTTGCAACAGGCCTTCTGCCTTTACACATTTTAAAATGTATAATCTTAATAAAGCATCGACATAGCAACACTGTTTGTTGTGGAAAAAACTTGATATTTGGAATAAACAAATATTCTTGCTCGAAAGTCAAAATATTTTCTTTACATTTGGTGGAGGGTCCGCATGCGCCTTTTCTCTAGAGTATATGATCTGTATGAGGGCAAATTGTGACTGGCTTTGAGTGTGCCCCCTGCCCGATCGGGCCCTTCAGGTGGCAGTTGGTGGTGCAGCAGGCGGTGTGTTGAAGTCTGTGGTGTGTGCGGTGTGTGTGGGAAAGGACGCACCCTGTATGGGGGCGGCGCTGCGCTCGGCCTCGCGCTGCTGCTCGGCCTCCTCCAGCAGGAGCAGCAGGTCGGCGCGGCCGGCGGCGGCGGCGAGCGAGTGCGGCGTGCGCAGGAACTTGCTGACGGCGCGCGGCTCCGCGCCCGCGCCCAGCAGCGCCCGTACGCACCCCGCGTGACCCTTCTCCACCGCCCAGTGCAGCGGCGTCATCTGCAACTACACACCCAGCCCTGCTCTCGATCACGACGCAGCGGCACCGGCATGCACACACAGTGGGGCTCCACCATTCAACCCAACTGCAACTCTTTTTTCCAAAGTTTTCCGTCCCTTTAGATGAAGGATCTAGAAGATCGGTGGGTTTTTATTTTTGGAAGTAGAAAGGGGATGGAGGTACAGCGTTATGCAGCTCTGACGAGCATTTTCCATGATAAAAACGATTGAATATAGAGAGAGGCCCTACATCCCTTCGGAGTTGGAGGGTCTCCAAATTCAGTGACACCTCGGGATTTTCACGAGACACACGGCCCGACTCCACTCAATATAGCTATTATAGTGTGTACACCATCCCGCCATTTCGAATCGCGAGTCCTGCGGGATGCAGTACGTACCATGTCACGGCTATCAGGCTGCGCGCCGTGTCTGAGCAGCAGCTCGGCGACGGCGGTGTGGCCCTCGTAGGCGGCGATGTTTCATTTATTTATTTAATTTTATACACTAGCAGCTTAAAGTTGATGCGTGTATGTCATTAGTTGAGTGCTCTATTTGGTTATTAAACATCTGTTTTTTTAAAATTTAAAATAACTGTCCAATTCGTTTTTAAACCCGCTCACTGTTATAGCACTGATCACTTCTTGTGGCAGTTTGTTCCAAGAGTCCACCACTCAGTTAGATATAAAATGTTTTCTTGGGTTAGAGTTGAAGTAAAGTCCATTTCGAATTTTAAAAGTTTCGATCAAGTCACCCCAGTGTCTTTTTTCTTCTAGAGTAGTGAGACCCAGTGCATTCAATCTGTTTTTATATGATTTGTTCTTAAGGGGCATCACCATCTTAGTTGCACATCTCTGTACTCTCTCCAAAAGGTCAATATCCTTCCTGAAGTAAGGGTTCCAGACCTGGTAAGCATATTCTAGGAGAGGGCGAATGTAGGTTTTGTCCAGTTTGAGAAACACATCTGCAGTAATGTACGAGAAAGCTTTTCGTATCATATAGAGAAGTGAGTTTGCTCTCTTTACCACTTCAATAATATGAGGTTCCCTTTCAGGTCATGTGAAATTTTAACACCAAGATCTTTCTGTGAAGTGACCGCCTTTAATAGAGTACCATCGACAGTGTACTGAAGGCGTGGATTTCTGTTACCTATGTACAAAACTGTACATTTATCAGCGTTCAGTGAGAGTAACCAGTCTTTAGTCCACCGTACAGTGCAATCAAGGATGTGCAGCGGCGTGCGCTCCACCTTGGTGCGCGTGTCCCGCGAGATGCAGTACGTACCATGTCGCGGCTGTCGGACTGCGCGCCGTGGCTGAGCAGCAGCTCGGCGAGACGGCTGTGTGGCCCTCGTAGGCGGCGATGTGGAGCGGCGGGCGCTCCACCTTGGTGCGCGTGTCCCGCGAGATGCAGTACGTACCATGTCGCGGCTGTCGGACTGCGCGCCGTGGCTGAGCAGCAGCTCGGCGAGACGGCTGTGTGGCCCTCGTAGGCGGCGATGTGGAGCGGCGGGCGCTCCACCTTGGTGCGCGTGTCCCGCGAGATGCAGTACGTACCATGTCGCGGCTGTCGGACTGCGCGCCGTGGCTGAGCAGCAGCTCGGCGAGACGGCTGTGTGGCCCTCGTAGGCGGCGATGTGGAGCGGCGGGCGCTCCACCTTGGTGCGCGTGTCCCGCGAGATGCAGTACGTACCATGTCGCGGCTGTCGGACTGCGCGCCGTGGCTGAGCAGCAGCTCGGCGAGACGGCTGTGTGGCCCTCGTAGGCGGCGATGTGGAGCGGCGGGCGCTCCACCTTGGTGCGCGTGTCCCGCGAGATGCAGTACGTACCATGTCGCGGCTGTCGGACTGCGCGCCGTGGCTGAGCAGCAGCTCGGCGAGACGGCTGTGTGGCCCTCGTAGGCGGCGATGTGGAGCGGCGGGCGCTCCACCTTGGTGCGCGTGTCCCGCGAGATGCAGTACGTACCATGTCGCGGCTGTCGGACTGCGCGCCGTGGCTGAGCAGCAGCTCGGCGAGACGGCTGTGTGGCCCTCGTAGGCGGCGATGTGGAGCGGCGGGCGCTCCACCTTGGTGCGCGTGTCCCGCGAGATGCAGTACGTACCATGTCGCGGCTGTCGGACTGCGCGCCGTGGCTGAGCAGCAGCTCGGCGAGACGGCTGTGTGGCCCTCGTAGGCGGCGATGTGGAGCGGCGGGCGCTCCACCTTGGTGCGCGTGTCCCGCGAGATGCAGTACGTACCATGTCGCGGCTGTCGGACTGCGCGCCGTGGCTGAGCAGCAGCTCGGCGAGACGGCTGTGTGGCCCTCGTAGGCGGCGATGTGGAGCGGCGGGCGCTCCACCTTGGTGCGCGTGTCCCGCGAGATGCAGTACGTACCATGTCGCGGCTGTCGGACTGCGCGCCGTGGCTGAGCAGCAGCTCGGCGAGACGGCTGTGTGGCCCTCGTAGGCGGCGATGTGGAGCGGCGGGCGCTCCACCTTGGTGCGCGTGTCCCGTGAGATGCAGTACGTACCATGTCGCGGCTGTCGGGCTGCGCGCCGTGGCTGAGGAGCAGCTCGGCGACGGCGGTGTGGCCCTCGTAGGCGGCGATGTGCAGCGGCGTGCGCTCCACTTTGGTGCGCGTGTCCCGCGAGATGCCGGCCCGCAGTAGCACGCGGCAGGTCTCCACGTGTGCGTTCATCGCCGCGAGGTGCAGCGGCGACGTGCCCAGCTGACCGCCACCGGGAACACACATCCATTAGCGACCTCTAACAGAGAACATTCACTCACTTGTAGGATCTAGAAAAAGCTGTTAATATTTATGAAGATACTGAGTAAAAGATAAAATCAGGAGAAATGAATTTCTTGAGAAACGTTTTTTAAGTGAATTTACGTGGCGAGTTCCACAATAGCTAGTTTAGAGAGGTTTGTCAACTAAAAGAACATATAAGGGCGAGTGCACCAAAAGGGCATTAACGTAAGATCAACGTCAACAATTTCTATGTGCAGCATGAAAAGGAGCAGTCTGGTGACATGTTTAAACTTTGATTAACATCTCTTTCTTTGATCGAGCCATAGTGAAGAGAATTGAGACGGGTATGTAAAAATGGTTTGGACACGTAGAGCGAATGTGTAAAAAAAGAATAATGCAAAAAATTTACAGAACAGAACTAAGTGGATTTGCAAGCGAAAGAAATGCTGGGTTCATACCGTATGGCGCCCTCCAGGAAAATGGCGTGACAGTATCTGTTAAGATGAGAACCACTTATGTGGTTCCACCAATAATATAATTTGAATGGTGGTAAAATTCACCTATTTAAGCACAGCGAGTTAGGTCATGAGTACATAAGATGTCTGTCGGGCGTGGATGCGTGGGAGGATGGCACGAGTGAGTGTTGGTCAGTTAGTTAATTTGTTGGGCATATATTATCCGCGCTAAACCTACTACTAAAGAGAGATCATTGTGCGTAATAGGGGTGAATATGAAAGCCAGCCTAGCTCGGCCCAGAAGTCCAACAGTTATCTAAAATTCCCGCAGGCCTCTGGGAGGGATCCCGGTGCTCCTAGGGTCATATCCGTTGATCAGCCACACTCCTGCACTCTAACAGTACCTGAGCGGTTGGCTATGTTGCCTCCATTTAGCCATGGCATAGAGGGCTATCTGTTATCTCCAATTTATGGAGGTGCCTATTGAGTGGACAGTGTCCCGTCATTATTCCCACTATTGTATGTATGTCAGTCCTTTTCCGATGCAATAATTAGTGCGTGAGGATCTCTCTGGCCTGCCTGCAGTCTACCAGACATTTCCATGCGGTATTGTTTTGCATGTTTGTTCTTTCCTTTAGCCAGTATTTGATTTGGCTGAAGGGTAATGGGACGATGGGTTCTGGACCTGATGGTGCTGTGTTGGATCCTTTTTTGGCCAGTTAGTCTGTGGCATCATTACCAAAAGAACCACTGTGTTCCTTATCCATTGTAGGGTTATTCGGTTGTTATTTGCAACTTCTTCCAAGGCACAATGACATTCTAAAATTAGCCTCAAGTTATCTTTGCTGTTTTTTTATGCATTTAGAACAGATTGTTCGCACTGTATGAGATGATTTTAATTTGGTAGTCACACATATCGCTTTGATTATGCCCATGCATTCTGCTTGGAATATGGTGTTAAAGCGCCTAGGGTTGTTAAGATGTTGATGTTCACATCCCAGGATAAGGCACCTGTTCCAGTTGTAGTGTTTCACAAAGATGTCGTTTATGGGAATTTTGTCGCTTATTGCTGCGAGCATGGGTTGCTCCTTCAAGACCTCTTCCATGATACGTGTGTTTGGAGTTCCATAGCTTTGTTTCCACACTCCTGCAGCTCTTAGACTAAAAGCAGCCTTGGCTACTTCGTGCTGAACGTGTAGGAGCAGGTTAAGTATGACTTCCAGTGCTGTTGAAATGAAATGAAATGAAATGAAATTTATTTGTGTACTTATGGGTAAACAAGTCTTTACATATTTTTTCAGTATCTCCACAAGTTGCCAGTTACGGCGTACAAAATAAAAATAAAAATTAATTCCACCTTCTTTATTTTGTCCTCACAGTGTTTGCTCCAGTTCAGTTTACTGTCAAGGATTACTCCCAGGTATTTGACTTCACTTGAGAGTTTTAATTTCTTACAAAGTAGTTTTTATTATTTGCCGCTGATCAAAATCGTGATGTCATATGCATAGCCTAGAGTTGTATGGCCACAGTCCACCACTAAATTCCAAAGAAGAGGTGAGAGAACGCAACCTTGTGGACAGCCTTTGGCAACTATTTACCTTGTTGTGCTATTCATTTTAAACTGTATAACTCTTAACCTGAGGAGGTTCCTGATTCAACTTCTTGCCGAGCTCCAGCACGGCGGATGACGTTTGGTGTGAATGTGGGGAATGCGGTGGTGAAGCCAGTGGTTACCCAGTCGGTGGTGAAGGGAGCGCCCTTGCTCATGAGGTGCAGCACGACGGCCGTGTCCCCCTCTCGTGCCGCCTGCAGCAACTTCTTGCCGAGCTCCAGCACGGCGGACGACGTCTGCAGCCGCGCCGCTGTCTCTTCGCCACTGCCCGCGCTTCCAGTCGCACGCTGAACCACCCAAATATAATTTTAATTTACGGTTTAACTTAATTTAATGAATTAAGTAATCATAATACTGAGTTTGCCGGTTTACCGCGCGACAGAGGAGCAGGACGTGCTGCTCGACGTTTCGGAGTTTATATATTTGAAGTAATTACTAAACAGAATGAACACGAAGAGTAGTGTACTATAAAAGCCAGACCAATGTTATCACTTGCAGTTCAAATTCATCAATATATCGTAAGAAAGGGTTTCAGTTATAGATACACCCATCATTCCTACTAGAAAATTGGATCCGCCGACAGCTTTTCCTTTAGTAGTATGCAGCACGCTACCACTTTTGGGTTGGGTGGAATGAACCATTGTATGGAGAAATATTTGAATTGGTCAGGTCACACACATGTTAATTTTGAATAAACATTGTATTCCTTTGAAACTAGTTTATCTAAACAAGTATATTTAATGGATTAGCAAATGGGCTTCTTTTCATCCTAGAAAAATCAGCCCAACCACCACATTCAGTAATATTATAAATAAATGTTTAATGCAGGACTAGGAATTGAAATGAGGGCACCTACCAGAGGGATGAGGCGCCCGGGGTTGATGTGCAGCAGGGGTTCCTCTCCCATCATCTCCGCCATGCCTCCCCTCCCTCCACCGCAGCCCTCACAACCACTGAATTTCTGTAACAAATTATGCGTGTTATATTAGGACTGAGCATGTCTGCAGTCTGAGCAGTCTGATCCTCAACGACACATCTCCATTCAGAAATATCCTGTGATAGAAACCAACGTCCAGTTGTTGCACAATAGTCTCAATTAATGGATATTTACTGGTTAAGAGGAGTGCATATTTAAAAATAATGCCCTGTGTGAGTAGGGTTGCCAAATGATATTTTGATAAAGGAGGACTGATGGGTCTAAAGAGGAGGATTTTCTGTAAAAAAGGAGGACATTCATAATGAAACATTGTTTTTATATATATATGATCCTGACTCCACGCTTAGTCTGTTTCTCTCGTTATTCCAATTTTCAGCACGAATTAACGACTCTATAGCAAAGGGAGGACAAAATGTGGAAAAGGAAGAAAAGTCCTCCTTTTGGATACCAACTGGCAACCCTGTGTGTGAGTCAGGCGTCCCAAGGGTCAGTTTCAAATGCAAAATATTTGCTAACTTTACTAAGACACACAATAGTTGTGTAAACGGTAACAGGTAAATAGTTAAAACAACCTCATCTGTATCTGATATAGACCACAACGGTAATTATTGAGATCATGGATTAAATAATTACTTTTCATTACTAAATGCTCCATAAAACTTAATTCAACACCAGCACACACACAAATGCATTATCCATATACATATTATTGAAATAGTCTCAAGAATTAAATCAATAGATTATAGGACGAAGGACTTAGCAGGCAGAGAGGAGAGGAAATAAAGAATACTAGGATATTGCTGAACAAATATTTAAGGAAGAGAGTGCGACGCAAGTCCACGATATTTATTAATATTATGCAGCGAGTAATAATATGAGTCTATAGCAATCAGGGGGTCCAACGTTAAGTCGATTTGTTAAAGAAAAGGATTCAAAATAAAACAAAATAATTGGTAGAATACAAGATAAAGAACATTGTAACAATGCAAAAAACATTTTTTTTTATTTAATAAAAAAAAAAATGGAAAAAAATAAGAGGTAGGTAGACTGGTAGAAATCGTCACGTAAGGAAAAAGCGTTATGTCCCTACCATGCGACTTTCTCTCTATGTCTCATTCTGTTACATACTAGTGAGAGGGTCAAGATTGCCAGTTGCTTAATACTGAACACGTGGAATTTTTGTTTATAAAACTTATTTGTTATTTGTATTAGTTTTAAATGATAATTGAATTAAATTGTCTAGTTTGAAATGGAAACTGTGGCAAGTATGTGTAGCACAAAGAGCGCCCGCGAGCAGTCGTGTGCGGGTTGTGTGTGCGGTTGGGGGACCCCCATCAGGAACAAAGTTCCTTACACTTTTTCTTCAACTCCGAATGTAATATGTTATAGTTATCCGGTTTATGGAGATTAACATTAGTTGCATTTGTTTATTTTTGTCATGTCAGGAAAAAGCGTTGTGCCCACTTCATGCGACTCTCTCTCTGTGTGTATGATCTATATATTTTGTTTTTCCTATGATTTTTTCAAAGCAAATAATGAATTAAGAATAAAATCAAAATAATTGAATTATTTTAGTAAAACATTCATTACATTTGTTTAAATTTAGATCTTAAAGAGTGAACTATAAATTATATTTTATTAACGTTGAAGTCTCCACCCAATCAAAGTGTATGTATGTATATGAAAATTTTGTTGAAGTAATTTAGATTAGAAGTTGAATAAATGATGTAATATTGTCAATGTTTCGATTTACGCATATATAAATATATAGCTATCTACAAAAAATGTTTCAACTTCATTTCCTAATTTATATACTACTGAACAAATGTCATCAACTGATGAATGCCTCAACCAGGACAAGCACTCAAACCAACCGCGGATGATGCTCATCTGCTCAAATCTCGATGCTCGCTGCACTCCCTTATGTGTGGATATAGGGCGCTTTTAATGCTTTTTCTCTAAGTGCCAATTTTTAACAGTCAACTCATACCTATCACAAGCCACGTTAAGGAACTCAGTTACTTACATACAAGAATTTTAACAATGTATGAAAATGTGTTTTCAAATTAAATTAAATATTTTTTCTACTCAATCAATTTAGTTGTCGATTCGGATTAACTCCTTTAAAGGCGATGGACTAATTGAATTATGCCTTATATTAAATTATTAACAGCTTGTCGATTCTCAACTACTGATCCCCCTTACGATTGTGATGTATAAAGCAAATCGCCCATAAGTGTATGTTCGGTAGATTAACAGGTCACTCGATATCCAATGATTCACTGCGCGCATTAGTAGACAAGACCTTTCGAATGATTTGCTATAACTTCTAGAGTTATTCAATGCATCCGTAATTCAAATGATTAGTATTAGAAGGTCTCGGAACTCCCCGTTGCTGTTAAGAAAAAAATTTGGTTGTAAAGTCAAAAAATGTGATAAGTATACCTAGCATAAGCACCAAAAATTCACAATTACTGGGTAGCTTCATGGTTCAGAATTCACGGATGAAAGGGCCAATCAAAATTGTCTGCGTTTACTATCCAGTATAATGTGGCCGAGCTCACATCATGTCAACATCCTCGGAGGGCACCTAATTCCTTTTAGAATGCAGGTAGCCTGGTGGCCTAGTAAATGTTACAATTTTAAGTTTTATGCACAGGTACTTCCATGGGCAAATGTACAACAGCTTTGCCGGATATACTAAAGTTAAGGTTGTATTTATGAGGTATATTATGAAACTATCTGTATTTTTCGAAACAAGCATGTAATCAAGATTGATATAATGCTCAAGTCTGACATTCATGGGCAAATGAAAATGCAAGCAGGGTATCATATTGATGGTGTCCACTAGATACTGCTGCTTGAAATTTTTAGGTTTCTACCTATGCAGTGTTTATTAAGTAGTAGGCGGGAGGATTTGAAAGTCGAGAATGATTATTGCGCAGAGACAGGATGAGGATGTGTCCATGCGCCATCTTGAAGACTAGTGCCCACTTCCTGTTCCGTCGTGCGCCGGAAGTCATAGAAGCGAATGTAACGGCGCGATCAGCTTCTCACTCACCTGATGATATCAACCCTAAGATCGTCACTCAATCACATAAACAACGGACGAGACATCGCTTGGAGTCCCAGTACTGCGTTTGGGGGCATCCATCAACTTCGCGCAGCGACCTTGCATCGAGTAATTTTGACATTTCGAGCCGGTCGGTATGGACCATAGATTAAGGAGGAAGGTATAGATTGCAAATGTCATACAACGTACAAAACTAGCCGAAAAGGGCTTATTTTCGCTGGTACTATGCCATTACTAACCAGCGCCATCTCCCGTCATTGCCAGAACTAGTTACATCGTCATTAATAAGCTTGATTACAAATTGTTCCTATGTAGACGTGATAAAAAAAGTTAATTTTTAACTATAAATTAATAATGTTATGGTAAATAAAAAAATATATCAATGATATTCATTGTACTCTGAAATGAGCATATCTAATCAGGAAAGCGAAAACGAGTTAGTGACAAATGAAAGTGAAACGTTTTCGTCATCAAACATAAAATGTTATGTTGTGTCATCGCACTCTAATTAGAATAATTAGAAAGGGAAAACACTAAGGTGACAAAAGCGTTGGGACTTAGCGATGAGTCACCGGTGACTTACAGGTGGGAATGTCATGAGTAGACCCCCTGGGGACTTTTATTATCTGTAGTGCCACACAGCTTATTTTGCGCGTGGCCAAAATCGGAACTAAGCGGTCGCCGTCTTAGGGCCGAGTGCACGAACGTACAAAAAATCAAAATCAACGTCAAAGTATGATCAAACACGTCTCTTTTTGTGGACAGTATGGAAGAAACTCTATGCGGATCACTAAAAGCGACGTGTTTGAACATTGATTAACTCGGCCGTCTCTTCGTGCAACCGGGGCTTAAGCGTTAATCTTCGCGGCTACGGGGATGTATTGTCATTATAAGAATGCAAGTTACCCACTGCTTATTCATTTTAGGCTGAGGTATTTTTTGTTAAGTAATTATTAGTTTGTGGTTTAGGTTAACTATACATACATACATACATACATACATACCTTCATGCCGTTTTCCCTGAAGGTTAGTAGTCGTTTTTAGATTATAGCAAAATAAAAATAAAACTGTATAAAGTCTAATCTAAATTGGATTGCAAAAAATATCGTTTGACAGAGTTATAAACTCTGCGATTGACGTTGGGGTTTATTTTCTTCATAGAATTCAATAAACCAAAACAAGCGGTAGCAAGTAACCCGACTTCTACAACCCCCATTTTTTTTATTAAAATGATGAAAGATCTAATTTAGTTGTATTTTCATTATTATTATAGACCTAATATAGTAATTTTCATTTCCTCAATGTTCTTTCTTACAGCAGGCTGTTAATATTTTCCCGATCAATGGGGAATTTCTTTTCATATGATAACTCTTAAAAGACAGTGGTATCTTCAGATATGAGCAAAATAAGCTATGTGGGACTATATTCAACATTGGTATGACGGTAGCAGTCTATAGCTTCCTCTTCAGTCTATGGTATGGACAGATAGGCGAAAAGCGGTCTTTATAGTGCCACATAGCTTATTTTGAACGCCATTCGACTATCTGATTTCCCCATATGCTGACATCTGTCTTTGTCGATTTCGGAATGTTGAACGCGTTAAATCTCGCCTAAGTTCTACAAAAGTTGAGTTCTAGAGATTATTTTGTCGATGCTAATGTTCTTCAAGGCCGAAAATAAAATAAATGGACTATAATTCAATTTCATAACGTTACCAAGCGCGTCTTCGCGGCTACGGGGATGTGTTGCCATTATAACGATGCAAGTTACCCACTGATTGTTAATTTTAGGCTGAGGTATTTTTTTGTAAAGTAAGTAATGATTAGTTTGTATTGTATGTCAGGCGTTTTGTTCTGAGCGCTATGGAATTAATACGAACAAAAATAATAATGAGTTGTTTCTATTATAACTTGTGCGCCAAATTACAGGCAACATCTTGGATACAGAGTAAAAATAAAACATTGTTTTTATTTTATTTACATCAATTAACTTTCGCCAAAAAAACTGTATTTTGTTAATATCGTTTAGGAAAACTTTTCTATTAATTCCAGGCGGATCGATTCGCACTGTGTCAAACATCGTCAAAGAACAAATATATAAGAGAAACCGAAAAGAAAATAAAGCTCAAAGATGCCAAATTAAATTAGATGATTTCGTCATTGGTGTGTGTTATGAAGAAAAGTGCACAAGTACTACACCATACCGCAAGGAATTACCTAGTGCGTGGCGTGCCCGCGAGAGTAAGCGCTAAAAATGAAATGTTGCGTGGGCAAGCTCACGTGTAACTCGCGGTGACATTATAACTCCTTGTTAAGAGATAACGATATACATAACATACACATATGTATTGTATGGCAAAAAAAATCGGTTGACGGGATTGACCTCCGGGATTGACGTTGGAGTTTATTTTCTTCATAGAATTAAAGAAAACAAAACTAGCGGTATTAACTCGTCTTCTACCACCCCAATTAGTTTTATTAAAATGATGAAAGATCTAATTAAGTTTCAATTTGATTAATATTATTTACCTAAAATAGTCAATTTGTTTTTTTTTCCTACAGCAAGCTGTAAATGTGTTCCCTATCAATAGAGGATTTTTTTTCATGTTGTAACCCTAAAAAGACATTGGTGCCCTCAGCCATGCGCAAAGTAAGCTATGTTAAACTATAGCTAAATAGATGTACTTATAGTCGTAGTTTAGTTTGCGCGTGGCCAAAATCGTAACTAAACGGTCGCCATCTTGAACGTTCATCTTCACGGCTGCGGGGATGTGTTGCCATTATAACAATGCAAGTTACCCACTGCTTATTCATTTTAGGCTGAGGTTTTTTTTGTTAAGTAATTATTAGTTTGTGAAGATATGTTTGTGGTTTAGGTTAGCTATACATAAATACGTACATACCTTCACGCTGTTTCACGGAAGGGTAGTACTTTAACTGAGTAAGTAACTTTACAGCCTTTTGAATAAGAAGGGCAGAGTAGTAGTAGTAGCGATTTTAAACACCTTGTCTATATCTTCTATATACCAATATTTAAAGAGGAAAGGTTTGATTTTTTGTATGTTTATTTGAATTGTAAGGGCTCCGAAACTACTAGACGGATTTGAAAAATTATTTCACCGTTGGAAAGCTACAGTATATCCGAGTAACATAGGCTATAATTAATTTAAAAAAAATAGGGATCCTTAACAAAACACCGATAACATAACCCAAGGTGCAAAAAATTACAATGCCAATATATAAAGAGGAAAGGTTTGATTGTTTGTTTGTTTATTTGAATTGTATAGGCTCCGAAACTAGTGGACGGATTTGAAAAAATCTTTCACCGTTGTAAAGCTACAGTATATCCGAGTAACATAGATTTTATTTAATTTAAAAAAATTAGGGATCCTTACCAAAAATCCGATAACATAACCCAAGGTGCAAAAAAATTACCAAGAATGTTCCTTGGATCGCGTGCGCTGCGAAAACTATTCACGATAGAACAAATTGATGTACTACAATTTTATAGAACACATTCTACAAAAAATCTACCTATCATAGTTATGTCACAAGAAGTGTGCATTTACTTTAAAATAAAAATTGAAATACTGCCGCTAGGAAAGGCTCTTTATTTGTACCTACGTATTAATCCTTATCAAAATAAATAATACTAACTAAATAAACTTTTTTAATTATTCGATTCGGACATTCCATTCGAAAGATATCATAAGTTTAAAAATTGGAAAAAACTCCGCTCGGCTAGCTATGCGTTTTAGAGTTTGTAGGCGTCACTAAGGGGTACGGGAGGGGAGTCAAGGCCACAAAATAAACTTGCCGCACGGCTCATTCCCGCTGAAATATTAACTAAGATTTTTTTTTATTTAAAATATTTCAATGTAGGTATATGCTCTTTTTTTGGAAACTCTACGTAAAAAGGGATTATTTTTGTATCATTGAGTCATAATGATATTTTTTTAAAATTATATTATGCCCGTGCAAAGCCGGGACGGGCTGCTAGTTAGATTATAACGAAATATAAAATAATACTGTGTAAAGTCTAATCGAAATAGAATGGCAAAAAATATCGTTTGACAGAGTTATAATTAATTGGGGTTTATTTTCTTCATAGAATTAAAAAAAAATATACTAGCGGTAACTAACCCGACATTTACAACCCCCATTTTTTATTAAAATTATGAAAGATCTAATTTAGTAATATTATGATTAATATTATTGACCTAAACTAGTAATTTTCATTTCCTCAATGTTTTTTTTCTTACCGCAGGCTGTAAATATTTTCCCGATAAAAGGGGGATTTTTTTTCATTTTGTAAATGTAAAAAAACAGTGGTGCTCCCATGCGCAAAATAAGCTATGTGGGACTATATCTGTTAATGTAACGCGCAGACGAGTTATTGTGCCACATAGCTTATTTTGCGCGTAGCCAAATTCGGAACTAAACGGTCGCCATCTTGAACGTTCATATTCGCGGCTCCTGGGATGTGTTGCCATTATAACATTGCAAGTTACCCTCTGCTTATTTAATTTAGGTTGAGGTATTTTTTTTAAAGTGATTATTAGTTTGTGAAGATATGTTTGTGGTTTAGGTTAGCCATACATACATACATTGCCATACATTTGTAGTATGAAATAACTAACCAATCAATTTTGATTTGATACAATTTCGTATCAATAATGACGAGGGATCTATGCACCCGAATTTTAGTTAAGTATTATTCGTTACTCGGTATTGGTCAAAATCTCATACGGGAATCTTATTATTACTTTATTGATAAGGCTGCTCTCAAACCATTATAATCTTAATCTTCTGTAGGTGGTAGCATAACTCTGTGATCAGCTCACTGTAGTAGTTTATGACAAATGTCATAGTATTAAAACCATCGATATAATTAAAACTTAATGTGCAAGTGTTTCACAGTGTTTTTTTGCCACTGGAGCAGTGCATAGCTTTACGGTCCTTGTTTAAGGTGACGCTTGGTTCAGGTTATCTCTTTCCCTAAAATATGGCCGTGAGAGGTAATGGCTGTGCCCGGCATGATGCTCTTCAACTGGTGCTGTTGTGGGGACTGGCTTGCTTCAATTGGTAACATGTTAGTTTGTGGGGATAGTCTTTGCAAATAAAATTATATTTGTCGTGAACTGTTGCATACGGCATGCATTGTTATGTTTGTGAATTCATGTTAATTTAGTGTTTTACCCATGGAGGTGAAGAAATAATTCCATGGTTTTATTTATGTTTTTGTTAAAAAAAGTGACAAACACTTTTGTAAATTTAGACTACGTGGACGTTGAAATAAAACAGGGGAGTTTCTTTCCAGTTCTTCTTCGCTGTGTTTTGTGTTTAATCGAATGACAAGGATGACAGCACAATTTTGATTTTGAAAATTCAGTTATCTTTGTGGAATGTGAGCAGTTCTTTCAGTTCAATCCATTTGCATTGGATGGTTTCGAATGCGACCTAGCGGTCAGTATGCTTTTCCCGCGCATTCTGCGAGCGCATGTCTACTCGTAACGCTCCGCCGCGCGTGTACCATGAACATTTTC
This sequence comes from Incurvaria masculella, assembly GCA_946894095.1. Lineage (NCBI taxonomy): Eukaryota > Metazoa > Arthropoda > Insecta > Lepidoptera > Incurvariidae > Incurvaria > Incurvaria masculella. The sequence goes on from OX335651.1 coordinate 20,950,950, forward strand.
GATCCCTGCCATATTTAGAAGAAACAAGCCCAAGCACGATCAGCTCTTTTCTGGAAAGTGAACTGGTGTCTATAGAGTTCTCCACATCGACGCAGCACTAGCTTCGTCGTCGTGTAAGGGTCTGGTGGTGTCCTGCTGGGAGCGCTAGATTCCTGAAGGTGCGGCTGGGGAGAGCCGGTGAGTCTGCCTACATATACATATACAGTCCACTATTTCCGCTACATTTTGTTTTGCTGAACTGCCCAATGTTAAAATATGACAAATCCGAGTTCAGTCTACTGTCTATGGATGATGAACAAACAAAATACAAAATACAATACAATACAATACATTCATACCTTCACGCCGTTTTCCCGGAAGGTTAGTAGTAGTAATGGTTTGATGCCATCGCGAGACGTACTCGAAAACTCCGTATTTAGGCATTGATTACGGGAGGAGCAACTGTAGGAGAATTCCAAATTATGGTTATACTTCCAAATTGGTAGACGCGATACCCGCGAATGTTATGCTTTGATGGTTCGGGTTGCAGTATATTCGTAAAGATTCAACTCAGTAGGATAAGAGAAAGTGGTTATGTATGTACATAAAATCGACCGTGAAGCAAGGACGCATCAATTAAAGAAAGAGCCCAGCAAAAAGAACTATTTTACTAACTTACTGCAATATGTTTGAATGTTCAATCTTTGCAGTCAATGTTGCGGACATTGGCTGCAAAGATTGAATCTGCAAATCTGCAGATCGTTCATACAATGCGATCGTACCTTCAGTTTTACGTGGAATTCGAACCACGGCCAGCCGCAACGGTTGAAAATGGTCGCCCATCGAGAACCAAACCGCGCTCAGAGGTGCTTCACCAAGCTTATCGAATCGCAAGGCGTCGCGCCTCCGTGGTCGCGCCACTGAGCCACCGAGGCTGACAAAGCCTGAAATTATTAAAATTAATAACTTGCTATTTTGTTCAATTTTTGATTGTCTAAGAACTTTTAGTGTCGCCCTCGTAAGTTGATGGGTTTAATTTAATTTAAAGATGTTTTTCTTCTTTTTAGAGCATTTAAATAAAATCTTGTTTTTTTTACAAGGTTGAAGTTTATGAAGGTTTACTATATATTGTGGTTGTGTGCACAGAGTTGTCACATGCGGGGAGGTAGCCGCGTGTTTCAAGACGTTTTTGGGTTTTCACGTGTTTCGGACGTCGGATGGACGAAACGCCTTGAAACATTATCGATACACCGCGAGATACACCGTGTGTCTCGCCGTGTGTCTCGCCGTGTGTCTCGCCGTGTGTCTCGCCGTGTGTCTCGCCGTGTGTCTCGCCGTGTGTCTCGCCGTGTGTCTCGCCGTGTGTCTCGCCGTGTGTCTCGCCGTGTGTCTCGCCGTGTGTCTCGCCGTGTGTCTCGCCGTGTGTCTCGCCGTGTGTCTCGCCGTGTGTCTCGCCGTGTGTCTCGCCGTGTGTCTCGCCGTGTGTCTCGCCGTGTGTCTCGCCGTGTGTCTCGCCGTGTGTCTCGCCGTGTGTCTCGCCGTGTGTCTCGCCGTGTGTCTCGCCGTGTGTCTCGCCGTGTGTCTCGCCGTGTGTCTCGCCGTGTGTCTCGCCGTGTGTCTCGCCGTGTGTAAGCCATGGAGGTGAGGAAATTCACCTCCATGGTGTAAGCCTTTTTTTAAAAACCATAATATTTATAGTATATGCAGTTCTAGTTATCAAATGGACCGTTTTCGCTATTTCGTATTGTTTGGAATTACAAATAAAGCACACTTATTAAGCCCGTCTATTCACATGTTTTTTATTAATTTTAATCTGAAAACGTTTATATTTAGTAGCAATTTATACACTATACAAGAAGTGAATGATTGCACAAAGAGACTGTTGAGTTATGTTCAAACACGTCACTTTTAGTTATGCATGTTACGAAATGGAACTAAACGTCATATTTAATCACTCGCCTGTTCACTCGGCGACTTCTTTTAACCCCAAAACGGAGTTGACCATTCTTCTCGAGAGCAAGTTGTGTATATAGTCTGTGTTAGGTGGCGAGCTGGCTCGCTGTCCCCGCCGCGCGCCTGTCCGTCCGCTTGGAGCTAATTAAGACTCGGGGCCGGAACCGGCATCGGAGGCGAAGGGGAGGGGGGGGGGAACAGAGGGGGCTCTAACTCAGAGGGCTCCAACTTGCGAACCTCTTGAAACCGAACGGAGAAATTAATTGAAATGTTTGGAGAGTTGCCAGTAGAGGAAGTGGCGAGAGCGCTGAGGGACACTAAAAGTTCCCGAGACGTGTCGGTCGTCGGTCTGACATAATGGAGGTACTTGTGAACCAAATACACAGGAATATACCTACGAGGGAGGCGAGCACTAGACGGCGATCGCCTAGTACATAATAAGACACTCAAAGCACAAACATTCTATTCTACATATGCTTAATTTATTACTATCTATTTAACAACCAAAAAACTTTTAAATTTAGGCTGATAAATATGTTTTTTAATTATTAATTTAATTAAATAAAAACGCTTTGTATAAGAACTCCCGAAGATTTCTATAGCTTACCAAAGAACAAAACGATAGACATTTTATTCAAATGTTTCACTTTGCGGATTGTAAGAACATTTTCAAAGTCAACAACCGAAATTGACTCAAACATTTACAGTCATATTCAGAGTAAACCTGTCAAAACTTAAACTTTAGTCCGGCGTATTAAAGTTAGTCCGCCCACTGTGAATACGGCTGTTACTGTCGTATTCAGAGTGGGCTGACTAACTTTAGCGCGCGTTAGTCCGGTGCTAATCTCGTGCTAGGTTTTGATAGGTTTTCTCTGAATACTTATCTTATATTTGGCAATTTGGAGTACATTTTAATGAGGGCCTTCTAACTGTAATGCCATGTATGCGTGGTGCTGGTAATCGACCCTTCTTATTTCACACGATGCCAAAATTATTAACACCGTTACAATAACAAATCAAATTCAGTTTGAAAACGCCTTACGCCGAAATCTTACTGCTTTTTACAGAGTTCGGAGAAGTCCCTGCGCTCCTACATCTTTTTACCACTTATATGTTTTGTTTCAGGATCGGCTCCTGATTCCCGATCCTGTGCTTCCTGCACCCCATTGCAGCTCCAGGGGCGCGGCCACGCATCGTGTTTCGCATTCATGCAGCAAATTGGCAACCTACTCGCATCCACGAGGCAGCCCGAACCCTACAATCTTCGCAGTCGTCGCCCGCCAGTTACCGTTTGACGAGCCGGGCTGTCAGACGTAATTCCGGGGCAACAAAGTGGCCCTGACGATGCTTCCGTTGTAGCAGGAGAAACATGTCGGCCAAGCACGGCATTGCACACCGGACAACCGTAAGTTTTTAAAACATTATGTACAGCGACGGTGTAAATCCAAGAACATATTTTGATAAATGGTCTATTGCTTTAATATGTCGATGCATTCCGATGATTCGCGCGTGGTCTGACCACAAGTATTACATAAACTGTAATATTTTGACCTAAAGCCGGGCACGTTAAGCCTTTACAGTTGTCTATTTACTTATTTGCTTTATTGACATAGTTAGGTAGGTACCTATTTCGCATCGCACCTCCAGTAGAAATTGTAGCGAGAGATTTTCCATGTTGCGAGATGTGGGAGTATCGGAACTTGTTCATTGTGCCCGTCGTCGCTTGTCACGCCTGATCCATTACGCGCTGCCTTCGGAGGCCCAACTTGATCGATTATGAATGTCCAAGTATTTCCAAGGCCATCGCCTTGCCAGCAACACTCAGTGTTTTTAAAAAGTTCCAGTAGCTTTTTGCCAGAGTTCAAAAGAGTTTCTTTACATCTGTATCCGCTCAATATTAAATTACATGGAAAGAATAATATATTTATTACATAAAAATGATAATACATATTTATTATACAGAGTAATCAACCGGAAAAGTCTAAAAATTATGTATGACAATCTCAATAAAAGCAGCTTAGATATGTACCTTAAATTCGCACGATACAATATGTTGACGGTGGTGGTTCAATGGTTAAGAGCTTCGAGATGTCCCATAGATACTCAGGTCAGCCATCCATGTCAGGTTCCATAAAAAAAACTTGAGATCCAATTACCCGATTTAGATTCGGTTTGTATTTAAGTCTGGCCTAAATATACGCATTACTTATTGGCTACATAACACCTTGCTGCCTGACCAGAGGATTGAGCAGTGGATGTTAAATATTCATAACAAAATAATAAGAGGGCTGCATGTATAAGTCAGTTCAATAAAGAAACGATATGGAAATGGCGGCTGCTACATGTCGAACGGCCTGTATGCGGCCATATTGTTACCAAGTTTACAATTATGTTTTAACATTTTTGTAATATTTATAATGTATTAGTTCAACAGGTAGGGAAAAAGTTGATAAAACTGTAAGTCGTTTAAATATATTTATTATGTATTAAAAGACATCATTGCATGCCACTAGGTCAAGAAGATATATCTGAACCAAGCAATCACCAAAAGTATAGCTTTAAGGCTGTCTTGAAGTCACAGGAAATCTAAGATTTGAACATTTTAGGAAATTTAATTTAATTTAATTTATTTATTCAACTTCTGGTAGTCAAACTACACTACGTCATGTCACAATTTGATTGATCAGCGGATTCGATCAACCAGTGAAGAAGAACCCGCAAAGAAACTTCACTGTTCTATAAATTATGTTTTTTTTTGTCTTCTTTTTCGTCCACGTAACACAATTATGATTTCATATCTAAATGCTACTGCCAAACTTACATTGATAGAACGGTCTAAAGCAAAGAACTAAGAACTGAGAGGAAACAACAACCCACAATGTGAAAAGTTTGAAAAAATAAATAAATTACTTAACTTAATAACTTAAAAAATACATTCTTTGTCCATTGGCTAAGTGATAATTTTGCACGGCGACTCCCATTAAACTAGCGAAATCGTCTTCCGGGCCCTAACGTTTAACGTAACCTCTTAAAGTTGTTAGAATTATATCACTTGACGGAGCCTCATTCTATGTCCGTGTATTTTTTTTGTAAATATCTATATTTTTCAGCAATAAAATTGAAATTGAACGTAAAAACAGACAATGTTGTCCAATTTTAAAGGTATGTAGCTTAGTTGAGGACCAGCTGCATTTCTGTACTAGTTCTAACTTAATATATGCAATAAATTTATTTAATTTTGATGTGATGTAAAAAAAAATTAAAGTACAAGCGTAGATTTCGACAATACATTTTAGAATCTCCCTCACCTCACCAGACTCATCACACGCACGTTCACACACACGCGCACATCCTTCACATACACTACTCATATAATCTGTATACCCTTACTCCTCCGAAAATTAGTATACCTATGTATATTATCAAATGCACAAAGATTAAACAAAACTAATGGTAAAACACCTACAAAACAATATTATTATCAAGTGTTTAATATTAATAGTTTATTATAATATTATAAGATGTTTGTTAACATGTCTGTAAATATAAGCTGTTGATTTCCTAAATCAATTAATAAATTGATTAGGTATCTGATTATTGTTAACAGAGCAACCCACATTTTAAACGACCTGGGGGTCCATTCAGAGTAAGAGTGAGTTCGAATTCGCAACTAAATATCAACTCACTTTTTTAAATAGTTAATGTTTCCACACTTCTAGAACATCATTACAGTTAGGTAAAAATCTGGTTTGTCCCGTAAATACGTTGGAAGTATAAATAACGGTTCCGTTATTTCAATAATAATATATTTCCCAGCTATTTTTAGGTTAACTCACTCCCGAACTCGAACTCACACTTGCTCTGAATGGACCCCCAGGTTTGATAGCTTGTCGTGCGTTCGGTGGAGCGCCGACTTTACGGCTGAGCGCTCGGTGAAGTGCCGGCTTTATGGCGGCGCGCTCGACACGATCCACAAGGAAAACGAGCCATTCGATTTTGCAACAATATCGCGTTAACTTGTCACACCCGACACGTTACAAAGATCGTTATAAATCGGCGTGTGTGGAGGTCGAATCGGAGGTGTGTGGGAACTGTTGGAAGGGGCTGGGTGGGCGTCGTCGGTCGGTGTGGATCCACGTAATAACAGGGATCCGTTTATTTTGCGAGATATAATAAACGCGCAACGGCACGGAGCCGCGCTGCGTTGTAAAGAGAGAGCGTGCGGCGACGGGTCGTGGGGGAGACGTGATAACTGAATTATAGGTTTTGTGACTCAATATAAAAACAAATTTTTCAAGAGAGTTGAATAAACCATCGTAAATAACTATACTGTCGTAAGACAGGAACGACGGTGTGGGTCCTTTCTTAAATTACTAGGTGTTAGTGATAATCATATGTACAGGTTAGTCATCGTAGTGAAAATTGTCCGTGTTTTCCATCCAGTTTGCTGTAGGCAAGTCATGTAATAATATGACTGAATAATTTTTATAAGTCATATAAAAGTCTGCAAATAGAACAATTCATGAATGATGTAAGAAAGGTTTTATTTGAAAATTTATTTTATTCTCTTGACGATTTTTAGGGTTCCGTACCCAAAGAGTGAAAATGGAACCCTATTATTAAGCTTCCGCTGTCCGTCCGTCCGTCCGTTTGTCACAGGGCTGTATCTCATGAACCGTAATACCTAGGCAGCTGAAATTTTCACGAAGTATGTATTTATTTTGCAGCTATAACAACAAATAGGTGAAATAAAAAAATAATAAAAATTATAGGGGCCCCATACAAAAAATCAGTTGTTTTTGTAAATCTTGTACGATGGTCCGACTCGCACTTGGTCGGTTTTTTTCTGTAACCAATTTTAAGCACTTATTCGTATTTATTGACTTGTAATTGCTCAATGTTAATTTGGTTTAATTCGATGTACCTACATATTTAGGACATACTACATATTATAGAGAGGACCTTACTCATTCACCCACTGATCAAACTTATTTACTTAATCTGTGTTTTCACCATACTAATTTATTTATTTAACCTGACTGCTATGATTGATTTAATTTATATTGAGTCTCTCATAGCCCATACTTAGACAAGTGAAAATTTCAGCTGCCTATCTATTAAGGTTCGTGGAATACAGCCCTGTGTCGGACGGACGGACAGCGGAGGTGGGCCTTCCCATGCAACTATAGGATATACTACTCGGATCTATAGGTCTAAGCTTGATTTATTTTGTTTGATAATTTTTATGTGTGACAGTTTGAATCCATGTCCAAAATGTCCATCAATCAAACAATGCGCACAGTGTTTGATTTAGTAAGATTTTCGAAAATTTTAATTACAAAACGACTTATAGCCATCGATGTACCAAAGATTATACTTATAGCTAAAAGTAAACCATTACCGCTGTAGTAAAAAATCTAAAATTGATTTGAAATCTTCATGAAACAAGATACGTCTGATGACCTAACCTAACCTAACCTTTTTGAGATATTTTTATTTTATTGTTGAGTAATCCACCTCCAAGATTATTGTATAAAACGCGCGAAAAATTCGAACTTTTGACCTTATAACTTAGAAACCAAACACAATTTTACAATGCGAATGTTCATCAGACATCTAGTTTGATCAAATAAAGCTGTTTTGAGCAAAATTTTGTATTTCTGACAAAAAATATGGGCATGATCTTCTTTCCACGTTTTTATGGGGAGTTGAGCGGGAAGGCCCACCTTAAATCATTCTTTAAAACGTAAATATACAGAAAGGTTAGAAAAATTGTCTTTTTTGAGATTCACATCTACAAAAGTAGCCATACATTAAGTAGCGTAGTAGTAACTTCTTTCCTCCTTATATTTGGAGTGTGACTTGAATTATATTATCGGGTATCGTTTTACTCTAGAAAATGCTATTTGCAGCATGGAATCATAAAAACAGTTAATTTGAGGTAAACTCCATCAAACTGACCTTGAACTTGAAATTTGTAATACATTAATTTTCTTGATTTTAATCTGGATTTTCCCCATTTAAGTTAACGTAAATGAAAGCTTGTTCTACGACGCCACTATTTTCTACGCAGCATTATAATATGGCCATTTTTGCATGCATTTTATATACCAAAATTCATCAAAATCTTCAAAACATATATACAAGTAAATAAACAAACACATATTGCTCGTTTAACAGTTTGGGATAAACTCCCACAACTGTACGAGTGGTATCGTGATTAATCGTGGTAGCAAACAAGGTTTGGGATAAATCGAGGGATATATGAGTCATTTGAGTATTTTCTTTTGATTGTGATATTTGAGGTATCTCTCTGTCTGATGTCCTATGGAGTCCTAACCGAAGTTAAAGGTTGTCTGATACAAACTGGCCAGACCTACATATGTATGTACTTACTTAAACAATTACAAGCTAAATCAGTTTTCTCAGGATTCTGTTTTGTACTGGGCTTCTCCTAAAATCAATAACTTCGTTGACTCGCTACGAACCTCCGCTCGTCGACGTGCTCCGAAAATTCATTTAACCGCTTAGAAAATGTTCCCTGAGAAACACTCGGGGCATGTACATTTATCGTAATATGTTTTTGTCCACTGATAAACAGCGGCTGGCGGCGGCGGCGCGACGGGTAATGGTTGGGATTAACTTTTTGTGCTTCCGGAGTGGTCGCGAGCTGACGAGCTCGACGAGAGGCGGACGAGGCGGTCGCACCCTCCTCACCACTCCCCACCACTCCCCACACACCACGCTCCTGTGTGATCCTATGAAGTCTCTACGCATCGATAGAGCATCGTCAGAAGGAATTCGATCGACCATGAAACTAGGGCAAGTGAGCCCTCGATAGCGGCGAGCGTGTCGGTTGCACCCATAGACTTGGAAGCAATGCTTGGAAGTGAGCGCAGCGCAGCGCTCATGACATGGAGCGGAAGCTGCAAGCTCGCCGGCGCGCGCCCCGCCGCGGCGCCGCCGCCACCGCCGTGCTGTGACCCAGTTCCCGCGATGGCGTAAGGTCGCGGCCGCAGAATGTCGTGTCAAGATCGCGCGCCGGCCCCGCCCGTTACGCAACACACGGGACTCTTCAGCCGCTTATTTATGCAATTAACAAAAATGTCCCGGAAGAGGTTCTCGGGAGCGTCGCGGTGCGTGCGGGGCGTGGCAGGGCGCGGCGCGGCGGAGGGGCGGCGCGGCGGAGGGGCGGCGGCGCGCGCGACAGCCACCGCTCCGCCCGTCCCAACCGCCAGCGCCAGCCAGTCACTCGCGGCCCGCGGCGCCGTGAACCCGCTCGGCTGTCTCGCCGCGCTCGCTCCGCCCGCACCGCTCCCGCCGCGCCGCGCCTCGCGCCGCCTGTCCTGCCAGCTGACCGCGCGCCCCGCCACTGCCTCTCCCCGACGGCTGTACATTTGTGTCTTGTCACTGAACGATCGAATCGTTTTATAATCGCGGTTTATATCTACGTTTTGTAGTAAGTTTATATTTTACCGTAAGCCCCACTATTCAGATAGCCTTATCACACCAGCGAAGGGCTACGGTTGTGTATACATAAGTACGGACGAGTCGACTGCACTCAACCGAAGGAATAACTGGAAGCTAAAGCTGGCTCGAGGGGCTCTCGCTCGAGACTTGTGACTACCGCCTCGAGTGTAGAGGGTAGAGCCACGCAGTAGAGATTAGTAGAGCGTAGAGCGTAAAGTCGACGTTGGCAGCAGGAGTAGGAGTTGTGCGCGAAGAGAGAGAGGCGGCGGCGGAGGCTCGGATGGTCAGCACCTCACGCGCCGGACCTGCAGGTCAGTCTATAGCTTTCATTGAATGAATTTCAAAGTTTATTTGTATTTTATTTACGCCTGTGTACCTTAAAAACCATTGAACTGATAAAAAATCAAGTATTCCTTGAGAGTTGCGATCATCGAGCTTTGCAGGTATCAATCGTATTTCAAAGTATTAAATGATGCATTTTAATATGGATTTAAGTTATGATTTTGATAAGAACCAGGAATATCGGATCTATAGGTCTAAAGTAATTTTTTTAACCGATTGAATGCCGATAAATGACTAGCCAAAAACTGTGAATATTTCATTTAATTTTATTTCTTATCCATAGATCCTACCTACCTTTCTACTTGGGCACGTTATAAATCTGCCGGTTCGTAAATACATTCGAGTGATGAAACACAGGGAATGTGAGTTTAACTCGACTTTCAACCTGGGAAGATAATGTCACACTAAGAAAACTTCATGTTTTGAGAAAAGTACCGATTATTTAGCTCGCTCAAAATGCCAGGAAAGATCTAACTAAACTATGTAACCTCAAAATGTGTAATAAAATTACCAGTACAGTTACCTATTTCTAGAGCCTAAAATCACCGGTAAATGGGTTTCTTCAATCTCAAACATTTTTTTTTGACCGTGGGAAGACTCGGGTGAACCTAAACCTACGCCACAACATCATTTACCTATACACCACTGTCATATTGATAACATTAACGCGATGTTGTCAGTACTCAACTTACTTTACCCATATATGCCCAGAACTTTTTAGACCTTAGATTTGGATGATATTTGGATATGTTATGACAAAAAGTACCTGTTTAAGGTTTTATGTGTTAAATTTCAGTTTTTAGTAGGAGAAAGGGGTTTTTTTCAGTGGTTCGATAAAGACCCCTTAGGCATATCCACTGATAACGTTCTATAGAAATAAGTTATTGGAAAATAAGGTTAATAAATACGAAATTATTCATTATTGTTATATAATTATAATATAAAATTAGTAGGTATTAAGGTTAATTTGTAGGAAACATCCTTAAAAACCATACATACCTTAGTTATAAAATAACTTATTATGTCATTAATGCCGAAAATGTAATTTCAACTTAGTCATGCATGAAATTCAGCGAAACATTTGTCATGTAGGTACCTAAGTTGACATTACATTTTCGACATATTTTGGTCGTTTTGTTGGAACATAGAGCACATCGTTTACGAACTTGTCCGGTTAGGATGAGGTGTTCTGCAGAATGTTTCCGTACAGACATAGGTACTTTCATCTGCTGAATGATAGTATTCTGTAGTCCAGGTTGTGGTCAAGTATGTCCTTTGACTCATGAACTCAGTATCGACAGCGGCTCTATTCTACTCCAGAAGCCAGAAAGTCTTAAGATCCACAAGTAGCTGATGTTGAAGATGAAGTAGAGGAGGCTGCAGCGAAGTTTTGAACTGGTTCATTGACTTCGGGTTCCTCACTATCCTGGATGGACGATCAACTCAGATGGAGCGAGTAGCTGATGTCGATTCATTCTAGCGATGTCGTTCCAGTCTTCATCACCAGAATCACCGTCCGATATGTGGCCGTCGCAAGGCGGGTCTACGTACATAGACGTCGATGGCGAGAACGTTTTCATCTGCTAACTATTCGAGGATGTCAGCGATCTCGTTTGCAGTCAGCGATCTCGTTTGCAGTCAGCACGCGATGGGACCTGAGATGAAATAATATGTCATATATGCCCCTGGGGTCGGTAATGACCCAACCAAATGTTAGTGACAATTCCTCCATAAAAAGACCCGTTGATCATGGAGGTGAAAAAATAACAGGAGAACGGATGGAACTAAAAAAGTGTCGACACTTCAATTGTGCCGCCGGAGGAATTTGGCCTTTATTTCGGCATATATTCTTTGGTTTCGGCACTCGCTGAATACATCATTACTAATGATAACGTAACGACCATCTGGTTTATTAAAAAAATCATTCTTATCTTTATCAGTTTACCTACCACTACGGGAGAATGCAATAAGGATTTTTCTCCGTTGTCATCACTGCGCTACAAATGTGTACGGCGATACAATGTTGTAAGTCGCGTGGCGTCATTTTTTGCGCGCTCGTTGTATGGAAATTATTTCCATATATCCATATATTCTTCACATCCATGCCGTTGGTTACAAAAAAACATCACCAATCGTCTAATATTAAATTAAAGTATTTTGCATGCATTATACTATATTACATAATGTAAATAAAAAAAAACTTACATTTTTTTAACGACGGACGCACAATTTTCGCAAGAACTGACTTCTGCGCCCTCGTTTGCGGCGGCACGAACTCAAATGTTGAAAAACCATCTTATTACCGAGATAGTACATGGAAAAATCGTAAAATGGTGTGAGATGTTGAAAAATAACTATAGTTTTATATTACGGTGCTCTTGAAAAGGTCTAGGCGTGTGGAGTCGTTGACGACCCTCTCGGGGGAAACACGTTCATATATAAAAATATATCTATTTTTTCGTAAAGTAGTATAATGCAGGGAGCGTGAAGCTGGGTGATGATTAGCTGCCTGATACCGCCTGATGTATAGACATACTAGCTGGTGTCCACTGCTTCGCCCGCGTGGAATTAAGTTTTTGACTCAACGTTTAAAAATACGTTTTTTTTTAATTCAGTCTTAATTTGTTTTATTAGGTAAGGTTAAATATCATCAACACCGCCAAATGAATTTACTGCAAGAATTGCTACAAGCTTTTTGCAGTTAGATTCGTTTAAAAAAACCGGCCAAGTGCGAGTCGGACTCGTAAAAAGTAAACGTTTTTTGTGTGGGGCCCCCCCCTTTAATATTTTTTTTTATTTTACCTATTTGTAATAGCGGTAAAATAAATACACACTCTGTGAAAATTTCAGCTGCCTACCTATTACGGTTGATGAGATACAGCCCTGTGACAGACGGACGGACGGACGGACGGACGGACGGACGGACGGACGGACGGACGGACGGACGGACGGACGGACGGACGGACGGACGGACGGGCGGACGGACTGACAGCGGAGGCTTAGTAATAGGGTTCTGTTTTCACCCTTTGGGTACGGAACCCTAAAAAATTGCAATTAAATTATGAGTTCATAGCTTTTGCTGTTGAAACTCTTGGCGTGTGGAGTTCAGACGAAGAATAAACCGTTAAAGAACTGGGCACTGTTTTAACTGAGGTGTCTGAAGACCATCGTGCTCAGAGCTACCTAGGACAGGATAAACCTGGCCATTCAGCGAGGGAACAGTGGCCCGAAAATTTACGGGATTGTAATGTTAATTGTGTTGTTTTTGTTTTTATAGATTAGTTATAATATTAGTTTTGTCTACGTCGAGTATCTACGCAGTGGGTGAGCCGCATGTCCATTTAATATAGTGTATCATGTGCAAACAATATGAGAGGACGAGTGCAGAGGGGTTGCAGGTCACGTCACGTGAGAGATCAATATTGGATGCGATATTTTCGGCGCCGCGTCGCGTCGTGGTGGCGGCGGTGGCGGCGGCGGCGGCGGCGGCGGCGGCGGCGGCGGCGCGCTGCCCGACTCGGACAGCGCCGCCCAGCATCGTTCGTATTTCATTAAACGTCCCTTAGAGCCGAGAGGGTTGCACTTGGCGAGCTTTGGAATGTCAAGTTATTTTAATTATAAGTTGGCCGGAAGGGGGGGAGATGGGGGGGAGGGTGAGGAGGGGGCGGGCTCCACTTTCCGATGATTTAAGCGTCTTGTCTCGCGGCGACAAGGCCAAAACCTCGCGACCCCCCAAATTACTGATTAAGTCCCGACTGCTATATGAGCGGCACGGCGGGAGCGACCGGAGGTTTAGGGGAAGGGGGCAGGACCTCCTCCGCTAATTCGAGACCTCGTCGCAAACTCTGTCGCTACATTTTTATCTTGCGGGATATTCTTAGCGATCGCATCTTAGCGATCCTTCTAAAAATAACGTTAACGACTAGCGGAGACATGTCGGCTGACAAGTTAATAGATTAATGTCGATGCGTCTGAAACAGTGCATCGAAGGGTTATATTAATATTTGGTTGGGATTTCTACGCTTTGTTGTGTAAGTCGAGGGCTTCAAGAGTTACTTTTGATTTTTAGTTATAGCAAGGGCAAGAACATATCACTAAAACTCATAAAAACAGGATTGTATATGCCGGAGGGTGCTCGGGCCGATTTCATGAATCTATGCTTCAAAGTGCCCGCTCGAGAACGGTTGACGCAACTGCTGTTGGAATATCATTTGTATTTTTCATTTTACTATTTATCAGTCGAAAGCTTGGATGGGTCGGCACCGCGCTGCACTTGCGTGAGGTTGGAACGAGAGGTTCGTTTCTAACACTCGCCTTCGGGCACGACGCGTGCTCCTCGCCGTCGCCTCCTGTGCGCGATGTCACAGAATAAGTAATAGGCGATGTTCCCAGTTTATGATCCAACCCCGTTATCATGGCACGAGCGGTCCCGCGGCAGTAGTCGGCGGTGGGGCAGGGTGGGGTGGGGGGGGGGGGAGGTAGAGGCAGTAAAGTTCCACCGAGGAGTGTTCAGTTCGCTCGGGCGAGTGCGGAAGCGCGCGCCGCCGCCGCCGAGTTAGGACAAAGGGCCTGAGCTTCTCTCGGCCCGAACCCGCCCGAATATTACATTCACGTCGAGCGCTGAGCCCTTGAGCCCGTGCCCGCTGAGCGTTTCCGTTTCTAACGTGACGTTATTACTATTCAGGCTAGGTGGAGCTGCTCCTGATCCGCCGGCGCCGCGCTCCGAGTACTAATGTTTCCGACATCGAGCAGCGTACGATATTCATTATGTATTCATGTGGTAGATTTTTAAATTCCTATAAGAAGGAAGCTACATCTATGGCTAGAGGTTCCTTGGAGTTTGTTTGCAAGCCAAAAAACGCCCTAATTCGGTGGTTAGTGCCTCCACTCCCCGTGTCTGTCGATGTTGACGGTATGTTGACTACGGACGAGCCGACCGGGGCCGCCCCACCCCTCTCGCTCATCGAGGTCGTTACTATTATCTATTTCCGAAAGATATTCCAACACTAAAGAGTCATTGTTGCGTAAACAAAATAAGCGTCGAGCTCGTAACATCATTTATTTCATAGGCCGTTCGAGTTGCAAATGTAAGGAGATGACGGCCGTAAACTCAGTGTGTAGTATGTCGTCGTGGGGTCTCGTGGGGTCGGCGCCATCGAGTAAGGACGGACGGGATTAGCGACTGAAGCTCATCCAGTTAGCCACATATTAGTGATAAAATACTGATGGTTGATAGGCCGCGACACAGCATCCACACAAATTTAAGGATATGACGACCGCAGCACGATCTGTCCACCACCGGTGGCGGACGCGCCGCTCCTGCATGTATATGTAATGACATGCTATCTGCGCAGATGCAGAAAACAACATAAACACATATATTTATCTATTCACTTCACAAACTGTGAGTTGCTGAACTTGGGATTACTTCTTAATTTTTAAGCATAAATTTTTCTCAATATGCTAATCGGAAAATGTATAGTAATCATTGCAGAATGTTGCTCAAATAAGGTTTGGATTGTTCCGGTATGTTCACTAGACCTATAATAGGTAGCACATACTAAGCTTTAGGAGTAGTTCGTAAATTAGGGCAATTGTATGTCAATATGAAAATACATACATTTAACAAAATAATAGGTCCTTTGAAAATAAAAAAACCTTTGTGCTTTACCATAGTACAATTGAGAAAGGTTCAGTGTAATTACATCCTTCGGTAATACTAACATTTTCTGCGCTCCAAGTTTTGAGACATACATAAATATAGAGACATGCATTCGCATAGTGCATGTGGGCACGTGCGGAGACTTCTCCGAATAATCTAGCTGGTCGGGGCCGGGTGGGACACGACCACGGAGGATAGAGGGAGAGAGGAGATGTTTTTAACTCATATTACTAAGGATCGCAGCGTGACACTGTGCGGGGAAGCGGGAGGAAAATCGCTTCATGGTGGGGTCATGCACCGCCCATTTTTGCAAAATCCATCTTTTTTTTTTATGTGACTGGACATGGATGGCTAATACCACAAGTTCTGTCATGGTATTAGCCCAACACACCACATGGGAACTAGGTGCCATGCCAGGACCTTCCTTATATTGCACGGCTACATTGAACTGGATGGAAAACACGGACAATTTTCATTGCCGCTTCGACCATCGTTCATCCAATGCGATGGTACCAACCCGGGCGGGATAAACCCTACCACCCAGTAAGTAAGGAAGGGGACCTACAGCTTAACGTGGAATCCGAACCACTGCCAGCCTCTCTCAACGGTCGAATGGTCACCCATCCAAGACCAGACCGGACCCAGCGTTGCTTAACTTCGGAGAGCGATCGCCGAAGTGTCCCGCTATTCCGAGAGCTATTCTTAGTGGTTACAAGACTACAACTAGATGGCGCCTTTTAAATTTTACTAAGTGTTTTTTCTATAAAAAACCTTAGAAATTTAAATCTATGCCTTCGCGCGGATTCAAATAATTTAAATTTAAAAATGTCATTAAAATTTGCATCATGAGATCAACATTTCTTACCGTAAAACGAAAATGATTGCGCGCCATCTATCGGCACATAGCAAGAGCGATACATCGATACAATGCTCGAATATTGACTCAAATTATAAAATATGAGAGGTTTTACTGACAAATAAAAGGTAATTCCACCTACAAACTTTAGATTATTTTGTCCTGTGTAATGTTTGCAACATTTTACGCAAAATCTCATCGTGTAATCGACTGTTCGCCGAAAATTGCGCCGCAGACCATAATATTGTCCCACAACCTAACACCGCCAGCGCCATGTCGCGAATGTCGCTAAGCCACGCCTTTTTTATCACGTGGGCTGTGACGTAGCGACCCACTTGGTGGACACAGACCCAGTTTGCTTAGAACATCTCCTCTCCACCTCTATCCTCCGTGGACACGACACACGACACACGACGCACGACGCCCGACGCACGACGCACGACGCACGAAGCACGACGCACGACGCACGACGCACGACGCACGACACACGACGGACGACCGGACAACCGGACCGAGCCACCGAGCGACAGCACCAGCAGGTCTATTCTTGGCAGTAATCAGGAATCAGGAATCCTGAGTCTAGAAAACCGCTTTTATAGCGATTTTCAAAACGAGTTTTCCGACGGACAGCCTTAATTAATTAAAAAAACCATGCTCCGGAATATTTTCGTCAAGAAAAATCGCTACAAAAGCGGTTTTCTAGACTCAGGAATCAGGAATCCTGAATGCCAGCAATAGACCTGCTGACCGGACCGAGCGAGCGAGCGCACCGACACGGAGGAGAGTTTCACATTTCTCCACTTCATATTGGGCCAGCGCCGACATTCAAGCGGATGCGGGTCTCCTGGAGAATGTGTATGCGAGATGTAAGAATGTAGAGTCGGACCAGAAATGAGAAAAACCTCGCCGTATTTCGTTCGTATAATTGTATTGCTCTAGTGCTTCCTTTAGGAGGCATGTTGTCTTGATCATTATCTGTATTGAGATATGGCTAAGAAGCACCTGAAAACTATTTTCCGTTATATTTACGAGAATCTTATAATTTAACTCATCAATACAGATGGTTTTTATAGAGCAGGGCTAACCTAACCTAACCTAACCTTTTTAGGGTTCCGCATCCAAAGGGTGCCAACGGAACCGGAATTAGTAAGCTTCTGCTGTCCGTCCGTCCGTCCGTCTGTCCGTCTGTCGTGTGAAAAATATGAAATATTTTATTTTGTTCATCAATCACGCGCAGTATTTAAAATGAAGTCAAGGAATACTATATTTATATTCAGGCAAGTTTATGGTTTTGGCAAGTGAATACGTATTTGATATGAAATAAAAAATAAACCTTTTAGGCATTTGGGTAGTCAAACCAACTATCAAGACGACGCATTACCCTCGACTACAACATGACCACAGAACAATTTTGGGTCACCTTCCAAGCGTTTATCCGAAGCTCGCCCGGAACGCTCGCCCCCCCCCCCTCCCGGCTCGACGCTACCCCCTCCCCGCCTACCCCACCCCACCCCTCCCCGCCCCGCACGTCCAGACGAAGCGCGCGGTTTTATTTATTGGTCGGGTAAAGCTTGGTAATGATTATTAACTGGCTGCGAGCGCGATGCTTTTACTTATCGCCCTGCATGGACGGATACGTTACGGGTACGTTACGCGTTACCTCCATAGGTCACTCTGCAATCGCGCGAACTATTTGTAAGAACTTGATATACATACTCGTATCTGTCAGACACATCAACATAAAATGATAATTATACCTACTTAAATATCATCCATCCGAAAAATAAATGAATGTAAACATAAAAAATAAATGTAACTATATGTAAAAAACAATTGTAATGGCATTAGACTTTTAACAACGAACCATTTCTCAAACTCATTTCTCTGCTGCACCGCCAGGATATGGAACTGTTTGCCGGCGCGTGCTTTTCTATACCCTGGGAGTCTTCAAACGTAATTTGAACAAGCTGGATAGCTCAGCGATAGTCCGCCAATCCGCCGGCTTTTCTGAGCACCTTTGGTCCTCAGCACGGGTGGCCGGTTTTTTATAAAACAAACCAAGTTGAATATTAAGAATATGTGTGGTTGTCGACTTGGCCCACAAAAAAATTTAGATGTAAATAGGTGTTAAGGTGGCCCAAGCCGGCGGGACTAACTCATTCGCGGGCACTGTACAAAACCGTGCTGTTGCGCTCTGGGACCTTCTCTGTTTCAAAGAAAAAGACAGGCTCCGTGATGAGGAAGAAACAACATGTCCACAAAAAAGACAATGTGCATATTGTATGATTTGATAAGATTTACGAAAATTTTAATTACAAAACGACTTATAGCTAAAAGTAAACTACGACCGCTGTAGTCATAAATCTAACAAAAACCAAATATATTATAAATCTCGATTAAATAAGCTATGTCTGATGACTAATCTTTTTAAGATGTTCTTACTTTATCATCTCGTAGTCTACCTCCAAAGTTATTGTATAAAACGCGCGAAAACTTTGAACTTTCAGACCTTATAACTTAGAAACCAAACACAATTTTACAATGCCAAAGGTCATCAGACATCTAATTCGATCAAATAAAGCTATTTTGAACAAAAATTTGTATCTCTGACAAGAAATATGGGCGTGATCTTCTTTCCAGCGGGATGGCCCACCTTAAGTGCTGTAGACAAACCGAGAATTTATTTATGAGAACATACTGCACTGCCTGGCAACACTACGCCTGTCAACAATGTAAAAACGGTCCCGCAAAAACAAATACGAATAAATCTAAATTATCGGTCCGAAGAGAATTCTAAAGTGTTATTATTCAAATGGAAATGCCGCCGAAGCTATAGCAACTGCAGAACGCACCGATCATACGGTGAGCAAGGCTCAATCGCTTTTAATACACTTCAAACATATCACACGAATAGCATTCGAAATATCTTTAATGACATAGATAAACCTTGTTAAACACAATTGTACGCGTATTAACATATCTCTGCAATGGAAAAAAGGGAATAATATGGTCAAGTGAACCATAGAAAAGACTTCGAAATTCCGAAGTGAACAAATCAGCGAATCGAACCTCCATGTTTACAAATCACACAGACAAGCAGTCGAAGTACCCCACAGACTAAATAGAGGAAGTACCCGTATAGTGTATTCTGTGGCTATCGACTGATCGCGCGAACTTCACGTCGATAGCTGAGAGTTGCCATGCTGTATCGGTTTAAAAACTCAAACACACAGCAGCAACAACTTCGGGAATTATCAACGATCAACGGTTTATCACAAAACTAGTCAAGCTGGCCTGTTTCTAATGAAGAAAATTCGTAATTAATATTGCTTTCGATTTTGGCAACGAAAACATCAGAAAACGAATCGTGTTGATTAACAGTAAAAAGTCATTTTGGAACCGACTATCACCTCCATTGAGAAAGAAAAGTAAATGTAAAAAAAAAAAAAAGCGCTATAGATAATAATTCCTGTTCATCCTACG
The DNA here is from genome assembly GCA_946894095.1 of Incurvaria masculella. NCBI lineage: Eukaryota > Metazoa > Arthropoda > Insecta > Lepidoptera > Incurvariidae > Incurvaria > Incurvaria masculella. The sequence continues at coordinate 20,970,695 of OX335651.1, forward strand.
GGATTAATTTCACATCCAAAGTGAAAAAACACAAAGTGAGGCTAGTTACAAGCGTCACAGACAAAAAAAAAAAACAATGAGGACTTCGCTTTGATATTGACAATTGACTGAACTTTTACAGAATTGCCAGTAAAAAAAAAAAAAAAACTTATTTTGGTAAAATGGAAGAACAATTCCAACTTTTATTTGACAAAATGAAAATAGAGCTGGCAAATCAAACAACATCAATAACAGAAACTGTTACAAACACAATTATGGGAAGATTGGAAGAAAAACTACAACCTATTATAACAGAAAATAAAAACTTAAAAACAAAAGTAGAAAAGCTAGAAGAAGAAATAGAATATCTGAAAAGAGAAAGGAAAAGCAATAATATTGTCATATTCGGCTTAAAAGAGGACGAAAAATCGACTACTCAAATACTGGATAAATTAAAGATGGCTTTTAAGGACGATCTGGGTATTTCCATAGAAGAATGTGAAGTTAATAAAATATACCGACTGGGAAAAGTGATCAGAGAGGATGAACCCAGGCCGATCCTTTTATCCTTAGTAAGTGCATGGAAAAAAGGTGAAATCATGAAAAATAAGAAGAATCTAAAGGACCTGTACGTGAAAGATGATTTCTCAAAAGAAGTCATGGAAAAGAGGAAAGAGCTACTCCCAAAGATGGAAGAAGAAAGGAAGAAGGGAAATATTGCGTATCTCAAGTACGACAAACTCATTATAAAAGAAAACATAACTAAGGATAAACGAAAGAGAGAACTGTTTTCGTCGCCACAAAATAACATCCAACCAAGAAAACATCCTACATGGACGTCGAAGGACAACAGGACCAATGCCTTTGACTTGATGAGAAATAGATCAAATTCTCTTTCTAACTGTACAACCAATAAGAACCAATAGCAATTAATAAACGGAAACCGGAAAACAAAATGGAATACTTATAAAAACAGAAAAACTGAAAAACAAAACCCTCCTCCAAGCCGACTGGTCCTCGTGGGGGAAAATGACCTCGACCCTCTAAGCGGAATAAGCGAAGTAACAAGCAAATCTCACAGAACAATCTCGGACATATACATAGCGACTCTGAACACGCGATCACTACGAACACCTGAAAAGCTGATGGAACTAGAGCTGGCTTTAGACAACATCAAATGGGACATAATCGGAATCAGCGAAATGAGACGATTTGGTGAAGGAATTGAGGACCATAATGGCAAGTATATTCTACACTACATTGGTGAGACACCGGGACTATATGGTGTCGGCTTCCTGATAAAAAACAATTTAGCAAACAAAATAGAAGAAATAAGAGGAATCAATGAAAGGATAGCACTTCTTAACATCAAGTTGCCTACACTTAAAGGTAAAGAAGAAATGTGGACCATAATCCAGGCATATTCACCAACTGAATCAGAAAAGAAAGAAGACAATATAAAAATCGACCGATTCTATGAAGAACTACAATCAGCCATTCAAGCTGCATATAAAAATCTCATTGTGATGGGAGATTTTAATGGTCAAATAGGAGTCTGCAATAAAGGAGAAGAATATACAATAGGAAAACATGGACACGGCCAAAGAAGTAGAAACGGAAATAGATTAGTCACTTTTGCACTAGAAAATAAACTGAGCATTCTTAACAGTTTCCATAAAAAAAGAAGGTCGAGAAAATGGACATGGATGTCCCCTAACGGCAAATACAAGAACGAAATCGACTTTATTCTGACAAACAATCGAAAGATATTTGAAGATGTAGGCACTGTGAGCCAACTTAACTTTCATACAGACCATAGAATGTTAAGAACGTTACTATCAGGAAAGCAATCACAAAAAAGAAGATATATACATAATAATAAGTACATTACTGCACTTATATCTACTGAAAAGAATTATAATATACCCCTTGACAACCTAAATAACGCAATGAACATTAACACAATGAAGGAACAGTACGACAACATACTAGATATACTCAAAACAGAATTCAGAAAGAAAAACAAACAAACTGAAAATACACTATCCTTAGAAACTAAACAACTGATAAATAAGAGAAAAGAAATTATACGTGAAGGAAAAAATACACAAACACGTCATAAAATATCTGAACTAAGCAAAAAGATAAACAATCATATAAGGAAAGACAGGAAAATAAAAAGGCAGAAAACTATAAAAACCTATATTGAAAAAACCGGAGGGATTAAAAAAGCTTTAAAAGAATTAAACCAAAATAAAATCTGGATGCCAAATATAAAAACCAAAGATGGAAGTTCTACAAGTAAAAGACAAGAAATACTCAAAATCGCCACAGACTATTATAGAACACTATACCGAAGACAAAATACAGCACAAGTAGAAAAACAAAAACAAATAACGACAGACTCAGAAATTGTACCAATAATATTGCAGGAAGAAATTATAAAAGCAATCAAAACACAGAAACTAGACAAAGCGCCAGGTTCAGATCAAATAACCAATGAGCTATTAAAACGTACACTACCGGTGATTGCTCCTAGACTAACAGAACTATTCAACGACATCTCGTCAACCGAATGTATTCCTAATGATTGGACAAAATCAACTATAATATTAATACACAAAAAAGGAGACAAAGGAGATATGAGCAACTACAGACCAATAAGTTTAATGTCGAATATCTACAAGATATTCTCAAAAATAATACTGTCAAGAATTACCGCCACCCTCGATGAAAACCAACCCAAAGAACAGGCGGGCTTCCGGAGTAAATTTTCGACGATAGACCACATTCACGTCGTAAGACAGGTGCTTCAAAAGTATAAGGAATACAACAAAGTTTACTACTTAGCGTTCGTGGATTTTAACAAAGCATTTGATTCCTTGTGCCACGATAGCATCTGGAGGGCCCTAGAAAGTCAGGGAGTTGAGGCCAAGTACATTCTAATACTGAAGAACATCTACTCAAATAGTACGGCCCAAGTCAAGCTAGAAAGAACGGGAGAAGAATTTCCTATCGAAAGAGGTGTCAGACAAGGTGACCCCATTTCACCGAAGCTATTCTCTGCGGTTCTAGAAATGATTTGTAGAAATCTACAATGGGAAAGAAATGGTCTCAGCATTAACGGTGAAAAACTTAACCATCTACGCTTCGCAGATGATATCATCCTGTTTTCTGAGAACCCAGATAATTTGCAAGATATGCTACAACAACTATTAGACGAAAGCGCCAAGGTAGGCCTATCAATGAACACATCGAAAACGAAGGTAATGACTAACTCAACTAAAAAAGACATTACAATCAATGGTGGACGCATAATAATAGAGTATGTCAACGAATACATATATTTAGGCCAACTAATATCTACAGAAGACACGATGCAAAAAGAAATAGATAGAAGGATAGCAAACAGCTGGAAACGATTTTGGTCACTGAGCGAGGTCATGAAGAACAAAGATATGCCTATCAAAGAAAAAAGGAAAGTATATAACACATGTATCCTCCCGTGTTTATCCTACGGATGCCAAACATGGGCACTTACAGAACAACAACTCAAAAAAATTCAAGTATGCCAAAATGGAATGGAAAGAACCGTAATAGGAGTAAAAAAAATTGACAAGGTGAGATTACAAAATATAAAGAATAAAACTCAATTTAAAAATATACATACCATATGCAAACGCCTAAAATGGAAATGGACTGGACACATGCTAAGGGAAGGAAAAGAAAAGTGGACGAGACTAATAACGGAATGGTACCCGCGTGATGGTAAAAGAAGCCAAGGTAGACAAACTAAACGTTGGGAAGACGACATTAAAAAGATAGCTGGCCCAGAATGGACACGCACTGCAAAAGACAGGAAACAATGGAAAGCTTTAGAGGAGGCCTTTGTCGAAGGACAAGCTGTAAAAGAAAAACCGGTTGCCGATATATATAATTAGTTAAGGAAAAAGATAAATTGTTAAGTAGAATTAGGTAAATGTTAGATTATGAATGTTATTTAAGTTACAGTAATAAAGGCTTTTTATTTTTTTTTATTTTATTTATTTATTTATACTGCACAAAAACGAATTTAAAACACAATTTATTGTTTATTTCTGCTAAAACAAAGTTTGTTATTTAAAAAAAAAAGTTCCTCAATTTGGATTTTTACACAAAGCTGATCTTATATTTGGATACTCAACGTACCTTCTACATGTATACGCAAGTTACTGTTTATATATTGTAAGGTCATCATATCTTACTCTTTTAACAATATTTGGTTTGCTGGTAAATACTAGGCAAGTCAAATCTTGAGCTTCAATTTATCTTTTCTGCTTTATGTAAATTTCATATCGATGGGATATCATTACTTTATGTAAAAATATTTTTATTGTTTATTATCTTAAAGAGATCTGTAGAATTATATATCTTTTTAATAATTCTTTATTTATAGGCTATTTCAATTGAAACTAAAATCTAAACAAATTAGAGTTTAAGTCAAATAACGAGCATAATACGCAACCTTATAGGTAAAGTTGGAGAGACAATCGACAAATGGAGGTACTCGCGCTAACAAGCCCCTCGCGGCCTCGCTCGCACTGGAAAATCGAATGCATGGAAAATATTTCAAATTGTAAATATTACACAGTTTTTTATGTTTTCCTTTGTTTACATACAATCACCCAGCTGAGCACCAAATTTCAACTTTCTCGGTCATCTCGAAGTGGGTTAGGTTAGGTTAGGTTAGGTTAGGTTAGGTTAGGTCAGCAAGTCAGTGATAAAAATGACAATTTTTACATGTTAATATCTCAAAAGCCTTTTGAGCTATATTTGTGAAATTTGGAGATCTAGTTAATCTAAGAGATTTCAATAAATAAACGAAATATTTTCTGTCAAATAGTTCGTGTTATAAAACACGAGCCTGCTGCTCGCCAGTTCCTTTTTCTTGAACTTGGCTTGACACAACCCCTGCCGCATGTCTTATAGATCGTGACAGGTGACGAGACCTGGGTCACAGTAGATATATAGCTGTGCGACCGGGGCCACAGCAGTAGCTCAACTCAGGCGATTTTCGAAATATATCTTAAGCTAAGGCAAGTCGTGCATATTTGAAGGCTTCAAATGTAGAACTGATGATGCATCCGCCAGACAGCCGGACCTTGCTTGCACCTTGCGACTTTTTTTGCTTTCAATAATTACAGATGAACTTGGAGGTTTACGATTGACGAGCCCGGGAGCGGCGGTGAATGCGTTTCGCGAAGCCATTAAAGAGGTCCCTACGAATACTGATCCAACTGATTTGTACAATTATTCCAAAGAATGCACAAATGCAATTATTGTGAAGGCATATACATTGAAAAAAACATTAAATGTATCACAAATATAACAGCTGATTTTATTTATCAGAATCAAGAACTGCCCATTGACGTTAGTGAGGAATGTTGGATTTTTATTTAATTTGTGGTGGGGCCTCGACACTGACATTTCTTGATTTATCACGGTTGGTTCGGTACGATCTGTGAAGACGTGTGATAGGCTGCGCTGATTTACTAAAGGTACTAAAGAACAGTCAAATACACCACTTTTTTGTGTGATTTGTCTAATATCGCTGAGCTATCGAACATGTTCAAATTACGCTTAGACTTCCAGGTTATAGGTATGAGGGAAGGCACCCACCGGCAGTCAGTTCCATATCCTGGCGGTGCAGTAGAGAAATGAGTGAGAAACGGTTCGTTCTCAAAAGCCTAATGTCAACCACAAGGGGTTGCTCTGATTCTCTGCCCCGATTATTATGCCCGAGCGAAATGGAATAATAGCGAACTATTTCATCGTCGGAGTCACCAGTTTTAAACTTAGATTCCGTTTTGCGAAATGAAAATGCTTCTGAGTGAGGGATTATAGAATTTTACAAACAAAGGTTTTTACGAATAACTAGCAAGAATTTTAGCTGGGAGGCAACGATGATAGCTGTTGGCATCGGTGATATGTAAAGGTAAATATTCTAGTATCCTTCCTACTAATATTATAAACGCGTAAGTTTGTGAGTATGGATGTTTGTTACTCTTTCACGAAAAATCTACTGAACATAGTTGGATGAAACTTTACAATATAATAGATTATACACCAGAATACCATATAGGCTATAATCTATGAAGATGCTAACTGAGGTACCCGACTCAGCTCGGTTCAATGTCGTTTCGGACTGATGTCGGACTGTACCTAACATTTTATCTTAAATGAGTTCTCCATACGAACTTTCACCCCATTTTGAATTTTAAATTTTTGCCACAAAAGGTAGCCTATGTCCTTTCCCAAGGTCCAGACTTTGGTCTCACCAAAATTGTAGTTTTACATTAGTGTACCAAATTTAATCAAAATTGGTTCAGCGGTTTAGGCGGGAAAACTTAATAGACAAGGAGATTTAATCTCGCATTTGTAATGGAAAACACGGATATTGTTTTTATTGACCCTTCAATCATAGTTTCATCCAATGCGGTGTCCACCCAACTCGGGCGGGCTTGACTCTACCACTTAGTAGGGGACAGGGGCGGAGCCGGGTACCTCAGCCATTTCTTGTAACTTGCCAACCACTCACCCGATTTCTATGTGAATTTGATCAGCGTTTAGCATCTCTGGGAGCATTCAGGATAGAGATGGGTTCCGTTTTCGATGTTGAGGCTTGCTGTGGTTTGGAGTCCACATAAAACTAAAGATCCCTTCGGTACTTACTTACTAGATATGCAGTGCAAGTGCAGAAAGGTTCTGGCGACACATGCTTGCTTTTAATGTTTCTTTATTGCCACCAAATGTTTCCGAAGCTTTAAATGGTAATGATTTGATGTTTCTCATTCATTCTGTTTATGTTTCTCATCACGATCTTGGTAGTTGGATTTGGTAGATGGATACATTGTCCTGGACCAGCCTTTTGAACCAGCCCTTTGGGCAACTTTTTATCCATGAAATAATTCAGCCCGACATTAACCCGAATTGACATGCTAGTATAATAATATGTCAATGGTTGCCAGCTTTCATCGCCAGTCATATTCGGCGGCAATGACTAGTTCAGCTCATTCACGTAAAAGATGATTCAGAGGAAAATATATCGGTTGGGAGCTGTCGTTATGGTTTGCCGCATTCATCCAAACTCATTCAAACGCCACCGGTGACTTCGGCGCGGAATCTCCAAGCTTCATCCGGGCAACGCCGAGCAACTTTTACAGTTGGGGATTCGTATTTGACATATTTTTCCTGAAAATAAGTTTCGCGGTTTAGTCAGGAAGGCACGGGGGGGTGTGGCGGGAGACGCGAGGGGTGCGCGGGGTGGGGGAGGGTGAGCCGGCGCGATATTTCACGCGGTGCGGTGCTCGTTAGAATAATTTGCATTTAAAAAGGACACGGCGCGGCGCGACGCGACGCTTCCTCCGCCGCCGTCGGCCCCTCCCGCCTCCGCCCCTCCGCCCCTCCGCCGCGGGGACGGTGCAAGGAAACGACAGTACAGGCAGACGACAAATAGGTCCCGAGTGTGTCCCCCGGCCGGCGCCGCAACCCGGCTACATAGTTACAAATAACGCCGTGCTGTGAAGGGAATGATCCAAACTGATCATGCGCTGCTTAGTCTGAAGCGGCACAATGGAATCCTCGGCGGCGCCATGGTTCGAAATCAATGTTTCACAAGTAAAACTGTATGCGCTATTCGCAAAAGATGAAAATATGGTCGAAGCGGCAATTCATAATCACTAGAACAGAAGCCAAACGTTAATTATGCCTTGTGAGTTACTCCAATTGTCGTGGCTTTCACGTTTATGATATCTATGTACACTATTATATAAAGAGGTAAGGTTTGTTTTTATGTTTGTTTGTTTGTAGGGGCTAATCTTTGGAACTACTGAACCGATTCTGAAAATTCACCAATGGTAAGCTACGAGTACATTATCCGTGTCTAACATAGGCTAAATTATGTTTTAATGTTTATACCTTTTCACTTAAAAAATTGATGAGTTTTACACTTTATACATATTCAATGCCTATGATAACACAACTTTTATCCCGAGTATTTTAGCGTAAGGAATTTTCAAGTTCAGTTACAGCAACAGGAAAAGAAAAAAAGGAAAAAAACAGGTACAGTGGGCAACAGACCAAAGTTACCTGAATTTACTCAAGCAAAAGATGAACAGACAAAGTAGGTTTACTTCTGGCAACACTATACATATAATCATTGTTGAAATCATGTATTATTTAACTGAACGAGTATATGTAGGTCACTCTACGAAAAAACCTCGACAGATTTAACAAAAGTGTGCGTTTTTTAACCATTCATCCGTCTGCGATGAAACTTTGGTAAATTGTTTTGCAAACATCCGTGGATGTTTCTAACCACATTATGCAGGGCTTCGCTCGGTTGAATGTCCAAAATACATTGACCCGAGCGTGGCCGGGACCTCGGCTAATAAGCCTATAAGCTCTCAACGAGCTCTATACAAGCCACCGTGGATAGATAATATGTATAGGGACTGAGTAGTGTGAGAACTGCTCTGTTAGAGACTTGCTGAAGATATATTACAATTAACAATTCATTCTGACAGTAGTAGAGGATCATAAGGTTTAGAGCAAAGTGGCATACGACCGCGGCTATCCTCCGAACATCACTATGAATTTGTATTAAATACATTGTTATTTGTTCTATGTTCTTTGCCTTAATCTGTTCTGCCAAGGAATTGTATGGCAGTAGCATTTAGATCTAAGTATGTATTTCATATTTGTGGACGGAAAAATATGTTATGTAAACCCGTGAAGTTTCTTTGCAGGTTCTTCTTTACTGGGTTGATCGAATCCGCGGATCTTTGTGACGTAACTTGGTGTAGTTTGACTACCAAAAAGTTTAAATGAAATTCAAATGTATTACGTGTAAGTTGTTTATTTAATTGACGACAAATATTAAAAACTTTTTAGATAACAAGTTAAAAAAAAAAAGATATGAGGTTTTTTCCTTCTTTCATACTTTTTAGAGCGTGATTTTTATTAGTCGGGTTCTAGTTTTGCATGATTTTTTTCGTTACATCCATGCTTCCATACTAATATTAAGTGGTCCTGGCGTATGCCATATGCCGCGCATTACATAAAAAGTATTTTTGTCTGAATCAATTTTGATGACACTTGGTATAGAGCGAGTATGAACCTTGGGAAATGATAGGCTACATTTCGTGGCGAAAATCAAACTCAAAGGGGGTGAAAAGGCTGATGAAAGTTTGTATGGCGAACATATATCTCATAAAATGTAAGGTTCAGCCCGACATCAGTCCGAAATGACCCGGATGGAGCCGGGTACCTAAGCTAGATTCACGATCAGAGAATAAATGTAATTGTCAAAATAATAAAAATGTGTATTTGGTTGCAGCAGCGTGAGCAGTAGTCCCGCTAGGCCGGAGTAAAAAGCGCTTATTTCCCTTAGGAATCGATTCACCAGTCGATATAGGAACATGAATCCTTGACATTTGAATTCCCCTGTCAAAGAGGCCAGTCCACCAGCACGGTGTGAAGAAAGCCTTTATTTATTTATTTATTTATCAATAATGATAAATCCGTATTACACAAACATAAACACATTTTACAGTATTAAAAACGAACGAATCACCCTACAGGTAGTGGGCACAGTGTGTATAGTTGAAAGCCTTTAAAGAAGAAGGCTATTGCGTTTAAAATCAGTGTAGAGATATAGGAAGTCGACTGAATTGCTTTCCGGTAAAGAATGCTACGACTTTAAATTTTACTCTCACGATAAAATGCTCTGAAAGAGTTTGAAAGGTGATTAATTTACTAAAAATATCACCCGACACACATACTGACAATAGGCTTTGTAATGCAAATGTACCGACGCTGCCTCCGCTCCCCCCCCTCCACCCCTTCACCCCTCACCCTCCCGCCGCCGGAAGGGGAGGGGGTGGGGACGGAAGCGGATGAGAGCGTTTTTTGGCGCCATCTCAGAAGAGTAGGAAGCAAATTCCGGCCATCACTGCTACTAATATACAACCCTATATTCATGAATAATGAGAGCCGGGCCAAATGTCTCGACATTGTTAGATAGTTGTAGCAAGGGCAGAGATCGCACAACTACACGATAGTACGAGAGCCAATGAACAAAATGTTTGCGTCGTCGTGTTTTTACGACCAAAACAGTGTTAAATCAAATTTAGTGTAGCACCTTACTAATCACAAATCGAAAGATTGTTAGAAATCATTAAAAAATCCCGGGTATTTATTTATTTATTTTAGTATTACGACGTAATCTCTCTACAAAACTGCCACGTTTCTGACCGGCACTGCGCACCTCACGGGATATGCACAACTAGTCGGGTTCACATTCGTGTAATCTAAAACCCTTTCATACGGTTTGGCCGTAAAACGATGCCACATGGTCTTAGTCGCGGGCTCTCGTGCTATAAGTTATCACGGAATCAAGTGAACAAATATTGTTCGGTATGATTCTTAGTACTTATTACTAAAATATATTGGAAGTGTTACATGTTCGGAACCATTTGTATTGTGGGTTAAATGAGCATTCATACCGCACGCACTGTTGCCCGCCTAACCCTCCGCCGTGACGCCTTGCTTCGTTAGCCGAATTTAGCTACTTTGTCAAAAAAATATAAAGAGGACGATGAAAATAAAGGGAACTCGACTGTCTTTTCAATTAACGCAATCACTGAATATGCGCGGGACCGGAACCTACCGCCACTTGGGTCGCGGCAAGTGCTGTCCGTGCTGCAGTATGTGTCTGGGCTACACATGCTGCAGTAAGGATCGGGATATGTGGAGCAGGTAGACTCCACGTGGCGGGGATTACTCTGTCCCACGTCCATCTCGCGCGTGTACACATGTACGTACACGTGTAGAGCGTCGCCCTGGCGGAGGAGAGCCCGCGGCGGCACGGATTATTAAATTACATCGCGACAGCCCGTTAGCGGCGCGACTCGACGCGTATTAAGTTTGATCGACGTAATGACCGACGCGGCGGACTTTATTAGCCATTAACTCTGAAATATGCCGGCGCGAGCCCCGTCCCGCCCCGCCCCGCCCGCTCCATCCACACCGCAGCCCCGCATATTTAAAATTCAGTGAGCTTAGTATAGAAGCGGCCACAGCGGCTGCGAAAGACACGCAGGCATCGAATTGCGACGATTTGCCTGCATGTCGCTGCTGTCGCTTCGTTACATCGTGCTTGCTGTTGATAATTTTTATGGTCTCCTGCAACAAATCGTGATTGTGTACAGTCGAACAAAGAGTTTAGGACATCCGGTTCAATGAAAAGATGAACAGTCGAAATACTTTGACTTTTGGAAACAATTATAGTGTTGAGTATAGATTCAAACATAGTTGAGGACGTCTACTAGCTACTGAGTAAACAAAACCCTAACAAAATTGTATCAGAGGTTGTATTTAAACACCATTCTTTTTTACGTTTAACCGGAAGTGTATCTTTCAAACAGCTCAATACTATCCTCAGCTGTGAGTTATGCGACGTAAGCATACACAGTTTTTTTTATATGAAATTCAATTTAGTTTCCGAACATGTATTGCCATTAGCACTCCGCGCCGCAAGCAGGCGCAGCAAGGCGCCGCGCCGGCGCCGCCCTGGCCCTACTCGACTCGGTAATGTAGATCGGAAGCGGGCCGGGAGTCGGAGGCGGTGAGCATTAACGAATCTCCGGTGGGAAATTAGTCCCGGCGGCGGCGGCTGCGACGGCGGGATATCCGCGAGACAGCGCGGGCGGCGGCGAGGTGCGGACAGCGCGCTCATTTGATTTCGTTTTGCGGCGAGGGTCTCTCGGGGCCCGCGGCGTCGGCGGCGGCGGAGTATCGCTCTGCGGAGATGCGCCCCGCGAGACTTATAAATCTGTTGAAACTTCCCTCACCGACGTACACATATCGGTACATCGTGCAGCACGTGCCGCTCGCTCGGCGCTCCATCCCACCAATGCCGCTCGACTCGAACGGTTTATATTTCTCACAATAAATACGACGTTAGGTTATGATTTTAAGGGTTCCGTACCCAAATGGTGAAAACGGAACCCTATTACTAAGCCTCCGCTGTCCGTCCGTCCGTCAGTACGTCCGTCCGTCTGTCACAGGGCTGTATCTCGTGAACCGTAATAGGTAGGCAGCTGAAATTTTCACAGAGTGTGTATTTATTTTGCCGCTATAACAACAAATAGGTAAAATAATGCAGTAGGCATTTTCTTACATTCAACCTTAGAGGCGTAGGAGAGGTGCGGTGTGGCGGGCACAGAAACTAAAATCACATTAAAGAAAATATTAAGGATTATAATGTATTATGGTAAATATAAATATTTACAGCTAAAAATATGTACATTTGTAATCAATGAATAAAGGAAACAATATGTCTCTTGAATCAGTAGGATCAGATTGACAAGCATATTACTGCTGAAAAAATAATGCAAGTCACAAAGCAAGGAACAGACATTTGAGACACTTTTCGATGGCACTAAACAATTGAATGAATGTAATGCCAAACGTACATATGTATTCTGGAATTGTTTTTTAAAATTAATTAGTGCTCGAGTCGGGCTCTGGAATGTACTGAATTTAAATTCATCAAAGTAAAAGTAATATTAAAAAAAATGTAATGAAAGCCAAAGCTTTTATTAGATGAAACCACAAAGAAACTCCGCCAAAAGTTATTTCTTTTCCCTTAATCTTGTATTGCAAGCAACCGTCTGCGGTTTGACTGTAATATAACTGAAAAATACTTACTTTGTTTTGGGTTGTACTTGTAATTAATACACTTACGCATATTATCTGTGCTTCAATAAATTCATTAACTATATTTAGAGAGAAGAAAAATATTTTTTTCCTAACACACAATTCAGAACCATTTACAAAATTCACCTCCACATTTGTGGAGAAAACATTAAAAGTAAAAAACCTTTTCAAAAAGAAGCTTTTATTTAAATGCTCTAAAAAAAATTCCATCAAATTAATTTATGCATGTTAAGTTCGCGACAAGCTTTTATATCGTGTACCTGAAAAGTAAAATATTATAAGTTGATGGGTTTGATTTAATTTAAAGTAGCATTTAAATCAAAACTTGTTTTTAAAAAGAGCAAAGCTGCCGGACCTTCAAATGCACAAATTTTTTAACAGAAATACAATTTTACTGTGTTAACTTGATTGAGTTGTAGAAAAGAAAGGAAATGAAAACAGAGCTGCGCACCGACCGAGTTAGGTTGACCGCAAAAGAAGGTTCGCGCGGAAAAGACTGTGAAAATGACAGACAGCACATAGCGCCAACTGAAAACGAAAAATAATTGCTCATCGAAAACAAATGTGAGGCCTACGGACACGCATCCACTACCACGGACGCAGCGGTGTGGCGGTACTCGACCCGCAATACCACCTGCTGCGATCGAGGCGACCAGTGCCTGCGGCTACCATGCCGCTACTTAGCTGACTCATGTATCTCTTGTACTGGACGTGTATTCTTGGCATTCAGTCATTGCGGATTCAGTAGAGTTGACAGAAGAAGAATTTACTTTGACATTACTGTTAACTCTACTGAATCCGCAATGACTGAATGCCAAGAATACACGCCCTGCTCGTAGTTCTATCTCTAATGCATTTGCGCTGAGGGTTGCTGTTTCTTTAATTTTTTTTCTTTGTCTTTAAGCTGTTCTAGCAAACAAAAAAACAATATAAAAAAAAATACCTGGCGTCAGGGCCGCCCGAGAGCGAGGGGTCACTCACTAAAGGAATTTGGTGTACAATCGTTTGGGAATCTCAAGAATCTTAGGTGGGAGTCCGAGGAATCTGGTGGGAGTCCGGAGAATCTCGGAAATCTTATGTAATCCCGAGTAATCCTAAAGAATCTGGAAATCCCAAGGAAATCATTGGGAATCCTATCAAATTCATGGAAATCTCGGGTAATCTTAGGCGGAGTCCGAGGAATCCGATGGGAGTCCGAGGAGTCTGGAAATCTTATGTAATCCCGAGTAATCCTAAGGAATCTGAGAATGCCAAGGAAATCATTGGGAATCCTTTCAAATTCATGGAAATCTCGGGTAATCCTGGGCGGGAGTCCGAGGAATAGGAAAATCTTGGGTAGTCTCGAGTACTCCCAGGGAGTGTAGGAATACTAAGGTAATCATTGGCAATCCGATCAAAGTCTTTGTAATCTCAGATAATTTTGTCGGGGTCGGACTAAACCGGTTTTTGTATGCTTAGTCCGGTGCAATTCTAGTACAGTACGTAAGTTTTGACAGGTTAGTTCTGAATAAGACTGTAAAGGTTTTTAAAATAAGAGTACCTTATCTCGAGTACGTGAAATATTTACTAGGTTTTTAAATATAGACTTTTATAACGGCCCAGGCAAAGAAATAATCAACTTTGACCTAATGATGGCTGAGATACTAAGGGATTTCGAAAGATCGGAGTACCTCATCGTGAAGTTGAGTATGTCAAATATGTATTATGGCTTCAAAAATGGTATTGCATAATGCATCAGGCAAAAAAAAAACAGGGCTGACCTAATGATCGCTGAGATAATACGGGATCTAATCTAACAATGATAGCGCGGCCGTGGGCGCGGCCGCCAGTTTGCGAAGAAATCACGCACACGTGTGCGCACGAGTGTGCGCAGCGCGCACCCCGCGTGTGCCTGACGACCCAATTCCAAAACATATTCAGTCGTATTCAGAGTAAACCTGTCAAAATTTAGTACGGGATGAGCACCGGATTAACCAAACAAAAACCGGTTTAGTCCGACCTTAATACGCGTACTAAGCGAATAGAAGGTTATCATGCGTATACTACTTTGTAGGGTTCCGTACCCAAAGGGTGAAAACGGAACCCTATTACTAAGCCTCAGTTGTCCGTCCGTCCGTCCGTCTGTCACAAAGCTGTTACTCATGAACCGTAATAAGTACGTAGCTGAAATTTTCACAGAGTGAGTATTTAATTTGCCGCTATAACAACAAATAAGTAAAATTTAAAGATAATAAAAAAATATTTTTGGTGTTAAATCATTTACGATGGTACGGAACCCTTTGTGTGCGAGTCCGACTCGCACTTGGCCGGTGTGTTTACTGTGTATTGGGTGGGCGACTTTTAGCCCCGGTTGCACGAAGAGACGGCCGAGTTAATCAATGTTCAAACACGTCACTTTAGTGATCCGCATAGAGTTCCTTCCATACTGTCCACACAGAGTGACGTGTTTGATCATACTTTGACGTTGATTTTGATTTTTTGTTCTTTCGTGCACTAGGCCCTTAGTCAGTGATTTTGATTAAATAATTAGATGATTGTAGGTATGTTGTGAACCGAGCTCGGGGCGGACTAACTTTACTACGCGTATTAAGGTCGAAGTAAACCGGTTTTTGTATAGTTAGTCCGGTGCTAATCTCGAACCAAGTTTTTACAGGTTCACAGTGAATACGACTGCAAGGGATTTCGAAAAAGAAGAGTACCTACCTAATCGCGAAGTTTAATACGTGAAATATTTGCTAAGGTTTCAAATATAGCCTTTTATAATGACCCAGGTAAAAAAAAAATCAACCCTGACCTAATGATGGCTGAGATTCTAAGAGATTTCGAAAGAGCGGAGTACCTCATCTTGAAATTTAGTATGTGAAATATGTACTGTGGATTCAAAAATGGTATTGTATAATGCCTCAGGGAAAGAAAAAATCAGCGCTGATCTAAAGATCGCTGAGATAATATGGGATCTAATTTAACCGGACTCCGCCTGGGTGAATATGTCCAAAACGAATATCGCACCAACGCGCACCGGCCGGCCACGGCGCGGGGGCTCCCCGCCCGCCGCGCCGTTGCCGCCTCCCGCGGGCGCCGCTCGCCGCCGCCGCCCGCGCCCGCGCTGTTGCCGCCTCGCGCGGACGCCGCGCCCGTGCCGACCCCCGCCGGCCGCGCCGCCGCCTGTCTGCGATGACGTCACGGACACGTGCTGCGCGCAACGCGCAATTATAAGTCTCTATGAATCGTTGGTGGTCACTAAGAATCTTTAGAAATCCCGAAATCATTGGAATGTACCAAAAATGTGTTGGTAGTCCTTAAAAAATCCAGGTAATCTTTGGTAGTCTCTAGGAATCTTTGGTAGTCCTCAGAAATCTTACGAAATCCCAGTATATTTGAAATCTCCAAGAATCTTTGGTAGTCTTTGGAAATCTTTAGGAATCTCCAAGAATCTTTGGTAGTCTTTGGAAATCTTTAGGAATCTCCAAGAATCTTTGGTAGTCTTTGGAAATCTTTAGGAATCTTTGGTAGTCTTTGGAAATCTTTAGGAATCTCCAGGAATCTTTGGTAGTCTTTGGAAATCTTTAGGAATCTCTAAGAATCTTTGGTAGTCTTTGGAAATCTTTAGGAATCTCCAGGAATCTTTGGAAATCTTTAGGAAACTAGAAATCCCGAGGAAATCTTGACTACTGGGAATCTGGTGTACACTTTTTGCTCGAGTGACTAACCCCTCGCCCGAGAGAAGCAAAGCTTCTAGGCATTTTTGGACGAGTCTCCCACTGTAATGTCTGTGGGGAGGTCAGGCGAGTCCATTTCATAATGGACTCGTCCACCCGCAGATGACGGTGACTGAACGGCTGACGGTAACGTTTTTTATCGAGCTAAAGAAGTTTCGCTTCCAAAAGTGAACTAACGGTTTAACTTATTTTTATAAAACACGTGCAGAAGTCTCAGCTAAAACGATCTCGATCTCGGAATAATAATGTTTCAATATTAGATACATATGTAGATGTATACAGTTTGACATAAAACTTGAAAACACATTAAATATAAATATATCCATTTAAGGTGCTTTTGTTGGAAGTATGCAAAACCCGTACGTGGTTGGGTGTCGGGCGGTGCGAGGGCACGGGGGTGGGGGGTGGGGGGTGGGGGGGTGCTTGTGCCGGCGAGTAATCGTATTTAATCAAGCGCAGGGCGAGCTAATGCGTCTCCTATGCAAATCTCACACCTCACTCACGCGCGCTCGAATGCAAATCTCACCTCGCCGCCCCCCACCACCCCTCGCCCCTCGCCCCACGCCCCGTGACGCGCACCCGCGATGCACCACAAACAAAGAATATATACACTACGGTCTACAACTCCGTGATATCACATTCAAAGTGATATCTTCATCTAAGGAACCGATAAACTATTTAGAGGGTATGAACCTCTACGTCGTCCTCCCGACGGCGGCGGCGGCGGTACGGCGCCGCGATTTGGTAAAACTTGTTCGTAGTCTTCGACGACCCCGCGGTATCCCTGAATGGAGACCTACGAACTCCGAAGGGATGTAGGGTCTCTCTCTGTGTTCTTTTTTTTTTTTTTTTTTTTTTTTTTTATTTTGAAAACAAACAGTCATACAAAAAATTACATTTATAATAAGAATATCACATAGACCTATAGTTCCCTATTTTTACATGTATAATTACTTATTGAGAGCATATTTTGATGTAGTTGTGATGTGATAAGATAAGATAGTGAATATACAAGTGAGGAAAATAAAAGAAAGACATATTAAAGATAGAACATAAATCAACAAGTATCTAATATAATTTTCATGGTTTTCTTCCTAAATGGTAATAATGAGTTACAAAATAAATCTACTTCAAATAAATGTTTGTTATAGTTGCTCAAACTACGTCGAACAAAAGTGTTTTGAGCATAATTTGTGTAGCATGAGGGTATATAAAACAGGTCCTTATTGCGTGTAGTACGATGAGGTACTTTAAAAGTAATTTTCTCTAATAAAGATGGAGAGTCCACGTGGCAATTAATTATCTTCCACAGAAAAGCTGCATCATTGAGATGACGTCGGCTTTGCAAAGACGGTATAGAGTAACGTAATGCAGAGGTATTGTAGTTAAAAAAATCGTGTCCAGTCCTATAGTCGAGAGATTTGAGGAATTTGTGCTGAATTTTTTCAATTCGATCAATGTAGATATCGTATTGTGGGTTCCATACTGTACTTGCAAACTCTAATTGGCTCCTAACAAAGCTATAATAAAGTGTCTTATAAGTTGACGCGTGTGTGAAATGCCTACCTACCCTTAAAATAAAACCTAATTGTTTATATGCTTTATTTAACATGTGATCAACATGTAGATAGTTCTATGGTCTTTACCATGGAGAATGCTCGTCGGAGCCACATATCGCTGTCCCTTCGTTCCTTTTCTACCTTTGCTCAACGCGGAACAGGGAGAAAATGCACAGATTCACATTCGACATTCAAAAAACCTAGATCTTTTATTTAAAGAGTCGGTATACATCCGAATGACCGAGCCGAGGTATTTCCCCTAAAGTAAACATGGTGTGGAGAAGCACATGGCCGACTCGTATGGTTTTTGCCCCTGGCCCCTTTTGCAGGCCTGGCGTACGCCATATGCCGCGATTAACATAAAATAAACTGAAAACATATGCAGGAATAAGATTCGAGGGTCCGGGGGGATATTTTAGTGGCTTCACGGCTTCTGATCCGGCTCTCGGCCAGCATCCACTTGCCACGAGAATGCCTCACGTCGTGGCTGGCCGCATGCCTCAAGCGTACCCCCATCCCACCCCACCTCCCCGCGCCGCTACTTATTTACTGGCGAACGTGTTCCAAATAGCCCGACGGGAGTCGAAACTCGGCGCAACGCCCGCCGCCGCGCCCGCCTGCCCCGCGCCTGCCCCGCGCCCCCACACCCCTCGACGAGTCTAGAGAATTTCCGAATTAAACGAGCGCTGCTGAAAACATGATTCGACGATAAGTTCAAATTAAGTTCCGTCAGCCGGGAGACTCCGCCGCCGCCTCCGCCGGAGCCCAGGCCGGAGTTCCCGCGGCCCGCGCGTATTTGACGTGAAAGTGGAGATGCCTTCATCTCCGCGCACGACCTGACCTCTGAAGCGTAATAGAACGCACTTTTCAGTACGTTAAGTTATCGTCATCGGATCAGTCTATTGTTATGTAGTGGCGATAGCGAAGTATCCTGAAGAAGCTGAAACAAATCGTGCATGAAATGTGTGTACCGAGTCAGGCGTCAGTGCACACGAGCGGGCGCGACCCGTCGCGGGGGAGGGGGCGCGCGGGGGCGACCCACTCGTGTCTTCTCTTCGAGCCAGCGCGGCGCCGCGGCGCGTGGCCGCGGCGGAGCAGGCGAGGTGAATATAGGATAAGCGCGCGCCCGTGTCGGCGTGCATTACTAACCGTCCGCCGCCGCCGCCGCCGCCGATGGCACACGATGTCACCAGAATGGCGGAACGTAAAGAGATGTCGAAAGTTTTAAAATCCAATTCGTACATACGTTACGAAAAAGGTTGCATACATTTGTGACTTCACTAAATATATTAAACGGTATAAATAAGGTATATATAAGTATATATAAGTATAATATAAGTAACGTATAATAGCCATAGTAGTTGCAGCGAAAACATATTCACAATTTCAGGTTTAATGGTTTCGTTGTAATTGCCGATTAGAAGTTTTGCACCATTAGATGGCGCTGTTAAATAAAAATCGTATTTAAATAAATTGTAACAAAACCAATAATCCTGAAATTGTGAAATTGTTTTCGCTGCAAGTAATATGACTATATTAAACTTTTATTATTAATTCGTGGCTTAAAGTGCAATACTTTTTGCGTTATGTGTGCAAACAACTTTATATGGGTCGGAACAGCCTTAAGGTATATTTATGAATTTAATTATAAAACCGACTGGTTAATTATGTATAATTATTAGGTATCAATATGTCCAGACAATCAGTAAATTCATTAGTACATACCAACATACATTTTGCATTACCAATCTAGCTAACGCAACCACTCGGCGCCGGCAGACCGACATTGGCATTTGCCATCAGAGGGTTGGTCTCTAACCTGTGAACCCAGATTCAGCCATTTACCTTATCGGGACCAAAAATATCGTGACCTCCTGGAATTGGACATATACATTTTGCACAGGGGCACTATACTACTAGTAACAGCCCAAGCCAGTTATACCAGCTGGTTAGGCAGGAATCGCTTATTTTGCTTGCTGCTCTTGTGGTTTTAATTAATACAAAGCTGACTGACCGAAGTATACATTTTATAATGTCCTTGACCCTGGTTTCCCTAACCCTTGGATAACAGGCAATCGGATATCGGTGGCATGTGAGGTTTATTATTCACGCGCATAAAAAAACAACAACATAAATAATATTCCGGGAGGTCACGACATTTTTGGTCACGATAAGGTAAATGGCTGAATTTGGGTTCACATGTTAGAGACCAACCCTCTGATGCTAAATATGTCGGTCCGCCTGTGCCAAGTGGTTGCGTTATCTAGATTGGCTATATAAAATATATGTTGGTTTGTACCTGCTGATGAATATACTGATTGTCTAGAAACATTGATACCTATTAATTATACGACAATAACTAGTCGGTTTTTTAATTAAATACTTAAATATACTTAAAGTTATATCTGTAACCTAAATCGCCTATAACTACGAAATGCATCCAAAGCTTTGATCAGTTTTGGTATTGCTAAGCAAGTATGTACTGATACTGTCATGCTTAGTTATTTGCAGCCATTTACCTTATCATATATATTTTTTGTCACCATAACTACTTTTTCAGGCGCCTTATCTAGGTAACGCAACCACTTGGCACAGGCAGACTGACGCATTTAGTTTCAGAGGGTTGATATTTATCCTGTGAACCCAGTTTCAGCCATTTACGTTATCGTTACCATTTTTGTCGCCACCTCCTAGTCTATAATTACAACCCTGAGGAGGGACAACTCGTGAGAGGAGGACTTGAGTGAGTATTTTTTGTCAAATAACGAAGCATCTATCATAACCAAATCTGTCTGTTTATTTGTATCGATTCCCCAGATTTGTGGCAATGTCGACACATTCTGGCAATCCCATCACCATGAGTAATTTATTATTTCTGTGAACTTTTGTGTTATCTGTGATATGACCTAGATTCATGAAAAGGAAAGTTTCTTCGACCTCGTGTGGTTACACCAAAACTATTGCCGCGTGTTGAGTTTTCTTCTTTTCCTAAGTCGTATGGTAAAGCAAGAATTATAGGTATTGTAGGCACGTGAAGATTCCGTGAGGGACGGGGGTGGCGACGCCCCTGTAAAGACCTTAGGGGTATAATGAGATACCTGATTTTATCATATCCATGCGAGAAAAGATATCTTTCTCCAACAAGTATTTAATGTACGAGTACAATATCTATAAATGAAATCTTGTGGTTGGGATTCATGTAACGGTCGTAAAAGGCAATTGTGTCATGAGCAGCCTCGCCGCCGCCGCCGCCCCGCACCGCCCCGCACCGCCCCGCACCGCCCCGCGCCGGGGGCTCGCCCGCTGCAATCTGTCGAGAGTCAGAGCATATCGCCGCCGCCGCCAGGAACACCAGCCTGCGGACAATGGGCCTGCGACCTCGGCAGCGTCCGCCGCAGTCGCAGCGGCGGGAAGCGGCGGCGGAGCGGGAGCGGTGCGGCGGGAACGGACACGGCCGAGATAAATTAATAGTCGGAGCGGCACAAAGAGGCATTATCTGTCGCGGCGCGTCGTCGCTCGTCCCTTGTCCGGCGGCGCGGGGCGGTGCGGGGCGGCGCGGGGCGAGGCGGGATCGCTCCGCCGCCGCCGCCGCTGCGCCCGCTGTGACCTGGAAAGAAAGTGGCGTGCGGTCGCGCTGAGATGAACCGCAACACATTGCTTCACGACTCTGTTCACGACATGTTTTTATGTATCGGGGCATTTAGCACCGACCGTTGCGATAATAGTTGTTTAGTTTAGGCTTAAAAAAAATAACAAAAAAATAACAGTCTTCAAATAAAAAGCACTAAAAAGTAAGAAATAATTTCCATTTTTAACCGACTTCAAAAAAAGGAGGAGGTTATCAATTCGTCTGTATGTTTTTTTTTTTGTTTTTTTTTTTATGTTTGTTACCTCATAACTTTTTCCTGGGTGAACCGATTTTGATGATTATTTTTTTAAATGATAGCTAGTGCTTTCCAAGTGGTCCCATTTTAATTTGGTTAAGTTCTGACAATGATATCCATGAGAAAATCATAAAAGTCTTAAATTTGTATTAAGATGTGCGCGACAAATGGACGAATAACTTAATATAACGCCAACCGATTTCGGTGATTCTTTTTTTATTGGAAAGTTAACAAAAAAAAATAACCGACTTCAAAGAAAAAGCACTAAAAAGTAAAAAAATATGTTCATTTTTGTAGTTACGATTTCTGTTATTTTTTGAGTCGGTGTCAGCCAAGGTTAGGTTAGGTTAGGTTAGGTTAGGTTAGGTTAGGTTAGGTTAGATTAGGTTAGGTTCTCTTGATTGGCGCAGCGCGTGCCCGGCTGAATGGCTGAAAATGAACATTATTTTTTACTTTTTAGTGCTTTTTCTTTGAAGTCGGTTATTTTTTTTGTTAATTTTTTTTTTGTAGTTACGATTTCTGTTATTTTTTGAGTCGGCGTCAGCCGGGCACGCGCTGCGCCAATCAAGAGAACCTAACCTTACCTAACCTTAGCTGACACCGACTCAAAAAATAACAGAAATCGTAACTACAAAAATGGAAATTATTTCTTACTTTTTAGTGCTTTTTCTTTGAAGTCGGTTATTTTTTTTGTTAATTTTTTTTTATTTGTTTATGTTAAGTGAATCTGAAGTACACTTACTAATTTGTACACGTCCTTTCCAATAAAAAAAGAATCACCGAAATCGGTTGGCGTTATATTGAGTTATTCGTCCATTTGTCGCGCACATCTTAATACAAACTTAACACTTTTATGATTTTCTCATGGAAATCATTGTCAGAACTTAACCGAATTAAAATGGAACCACTTGGGAAGCACTAGCTATCATTTAAAAAAATAATCATCAAAATCGGTTCACCCAGGCAAAAGTTATGAGGTAACAAACATAAAAAAAAAACACCGGTAGCACTCCGGGAGTGCCGGCAGAAGTGAAAACTTTAGTATTAACGTTGTGTTTAATTATAAGTACAAAAATACTATCATTTATGAGGTAGAATACAATGTTTATTCATTGCGCTATCGTACACAAATATGACAATTTACATGTTATTATTCATAATATTATATATATATATATAGATTCTCGACACTCTATTGACTTTCCAATCATAATAATCAAATTATAGCGAAATAAAATTAACAACTCTGATAAACAACATAGAACAAAAGCGCGGGAAATGTAAAGAACGTTCCATTTACGAAGTGCGCGTTGTGTTATGGGTTCGACAACCATGCCCTAAATGTATTCGATCTTCTATCCCTCTCTGTTGTACCCTAAAATATGAAACAACCTAGTTTGCTTGAAACGGGTTGCTTGTCGGACTACTAACTTGCTGCGACTCTGTTGCAAACTTTACTTCGGTCTACTTTTCACTTCAATCTTACACTTTTTCGATCAGCATCACGTGACCCTGACGCGAGTTTGGAAGTTTTTACCCATCCAACAAAAAGTGCTCAGCGCCGCTAAAGAAGTTTTCACTTCAATCTTACGCTTTTTCGATCAGCATCACGTGACCCTGACGCGAGTTTGGAAGTTTTTACCCATCCAACAAAAAGTGCTCAGCGCCGCTAAAGAAGTTTTCACTTCAAAAATCATACAGACGAATTGATAACCTCCTCCTTTTTTGAAGTCGGTTAAAAATATGGAATCGAACGAAGGAATTCCTATTTTCATATTGGATAGAGGGCCGAAACATTAGGGTTTTAATTTGAGGGGTGAAAGAGGACAAACGTTTCGTGTTCCTCCAGGGGCTTGGGGGTCGAGATACACTAAAAATATATTTACGCTACGTCGATCGGTCGATTTGGAAAAGGTCTCGTAGCTGAGCGATGTGATTGAGCCATGCGGGTGAGACTGCTAGTAGATGGTTTGCTCGTAGCAACTCGATCCCACCACTACTAGGAAAAGCTGCGGGGCCCTGCCTGTGTTTATTTATTTTTGCGGAATATGGCGTACGCCAGGACCTGTTAAGGTGCCTGACGGCGCTCACTGGTTTTCGAACTTTCTGGGGGGCTGCGAAACGTGCGATAAGGAATGTAGTTCCATTTATAGTGACGTCTCAACCTGTGCACGTGTTACGTGTCACTTTCACATCGTGTCGTGCCGCATCGGCGTCGGGTCCGGGTTGCGCTGCTGCGAGGCGGCGCGCTAATCCCTCACTTCCGAGGAAATTATCGGAAAATTGCGATCATTTGAAATCCTCACCCGCACGTGGAGGTGTCCCCCACTTCCCGTAGTCGCCGCCCCTCCGCCCCTCCGCCCCTCCACTGGAGTCTCGCCGCGTGCCGACTGTTTGTTTAAAGAGGGAACTCGTCCGTTTGCGGTTCGGCGGAGGCGGTGCGGCGGCGGCGGCGGGTCGCCCCACGCGTTGCGTAAGCACTCACTCTAAACGCAAATATCGATAAATAATTCTAGGAGGTGGCGGCGGCGGCGGCGCCGAGGCCCGCTCGCGGAAGGGTTTGTCCGGGCTTATTGAGTCGAGTGGAAGCAAACGGTCGATAAGAATCGGGTCAGTTTAGGAGCAGCGTATTATTGGACCGACGGTGATTTGATTTGCGAGCCCTCGCAGCGCCGCGCCCGGTGCCGCGCGCCGCGTGCTGCGGGTCGGGTCGGGTCGGGTCGGGGCGCGGCGGCGACTGCTCCATAATGTTTATTTAGCAGCGCCCTCGCGTCCGCCCCGCCCGCAGCGAGTGCGCTCGTGATCGATCATCTCTCCACGGTGGCTACAAATTATCATAAGCAGCAAGAAATCAATCACACTCCGCTTCCGTCGTCGTCCCGCAGCCAGCGCCACCGCCGCGCCGGCCCGCCCCGCGCCGCATCGCGCCGGCGCCGCCAGTATCTCTACACCGTAGTTCCGGAACTTATTTTGTTTATTTACACGAAGCGGCTTGGCAAAAAGGTTAATCCCATTCCAGTATCTGCTTCAAAAGAATGTCGCTTGCACGGCGATACATTAACATGCTGGTGTCGTAAAATTAATAGAAAAAAACATTAATTTCAGTCCACCTAACCCCGCGGAACCACGCTCAGTGAAGCAACATATCAGCGGATTTCAGGACTGTTTAGAGCTATTGAAATTGTTTGAAAAACGTTTATAAACTCCTTAGTTGTAAGTATGAGAAAAGTCACCTGTTTAAATTTACAAAGTGCTTCGCAGGTTTAGGTAAGTGAGGGACATCGCCGGAGTCGTTGAAGTTTGTTTGATTTGGTTTGGAGACAAAAGGTTGTTAGCAATTTATTTATATTGGTTATTGTCTATGAAATTGGAGATTTGCATGAAAATCGTAAAATATAAAAATGTTGGCTGTTATTTTATTTTAGCTAATCAAAGTATTGGTTCAAATGATCGATACAATTTAGCCATTTCGATGGCAGTTTGTTTATTCCTTTACTGTAGAAGTCTGCCGAACGGGAGGCGATGAAGTCAGCGAAAGCGTTTTGTACTGCCTCTCAGGTAAATATAAATAAATGTCCAAATTTTTTAAAAAGTCCTGTACTCGGACTCTCCCACTGAGACGAACGCTTATCGTTGTCGTACAGGATCCACTTTTCATTTCATTTCATTTCAAGGAATGTGACATGTATGTATAATCAACCGTGAAGCAAGGACACATTAATTGAAGAAAGAGCCCAGTAAAAAGAACTACTTTACGAATATACTGCAAGGCTGGACCCGAACCAGCAAAACATACCATTCGCGAATATTGCGTCTACCAATTTCGCCACCGGCTGTATACCCTTAATTTGGAATTAACCTACAGTCCCTCTTTTCATTTCATTTCGCTTAGAAAACTGTGTGTACGTAGCACAGTAGACTTTTGCAGAAGGTGGAAAAGTCAAGCCCAAGTATTCGTTTTCGTGCTAAGGTATACCGTTTATTAATTATTGTACTAAGGGGTCTCGGGCAATAATTCTGCTCTGCAGTGAAATTTCTCATTTATATGTAATCGCAAATTTAATGAAATAAATTATCATCCGAAATTTCTACTACACCTTGCAAGTAAAAAGCCTGAAAACACAAAGTTTTTCTTTTTATTTTTGTCACAAAATTAGAACTTTAAATAATATAAAAGGAGACGGTCCATTTTAGTGTAGAACCTAGGCCATGCTTTTATTTCCCATGCCTGCAGTGACGTCAGTACCATCACCCCGCTCCGGAGCCGCGCCAATGCTTGAGGCATCACACCGACAAGCTCACAATTTGGAGCTAATCGGAAAATGTTGTCGGCGACGCGTAAGGAAGAGTGTGTGTCGCCGAGGTGGAGGGCGGAGGCGGAGGGCGGAGGCGGAGGGCGGAGGCGGAGGGCGGAGGCGGAGGGCGGAGGCGGAGGGCGGAGGCGGAGGGCGGAGGCGGAGGGCGGAGGCGGAGGCGATGCGGAGACAGAACGAGAGAATGCACTTTACGACACCAGGGAAAAGGGTTGTCGAGAGATTTATTAAAAAATCATAGATTTCCTTCGACGGAATCTTCCTCCAGTAGTCCCCTTTCGACTCGTAAAACATTCTGACAATAGAGAATATATAATCGCGTGTAAATACAATTTGCATCTGATAGAATATTAAGCGATTACTGCTGACAGTATATGCTGCCTGAAGACCATCTGGTGGCTGAAAATAATGTGCTGGCCGACCAGGTGCTTCTTCAAATGGCGATTGATCGATCCCAGGTTGTAATTTGGGAGAATTGTCTGGGCAGGAAGTGCAAGTTTACCGGCCTTGTAGATCAAGGATCCACGTATAGGATCGGTTTTTAGGGTTCCGTACCCAAAGGGGGCCAACGGAACCCTATTACTAAGGCTCCGCTGTCCGTCCGTCCGTCCGTCCGTCTGTCACAGGGCTGTATCTGATGAACCGTAATAAAGAGGCAGCTCAAATTTGCACAGAGTGTGTATTTATTTTGCCGCTATAACAACAAATAGGTAACATTTAAAAATAATAAGAATTAAAGGGTGTCCTCATACAAAAAACGTGATTTTTTTGTGTTAAATCTTGTTCGATGGTACGGAACCCTTCGTGTGCGAGCCCGACTCGCACTTGGCCGGTTTTTCTTATGAGATGAATGTGGTTAGAGTTAAGGTGCATTCCCTGCCGATTGCACGATATAATAAGGGCGATATGATGTTATGTAGCTCCAAAGAGTACTCGCCGTGGTAGATATTTCACAAAAAAGAAATCCAAGAAAATCACTTTAAAGTTTGAGGGAATTTTGATTGTAGGTAATTTTGGGCCGTTTACGAGAGTACTGTTTGGAGCCCAAGGAAATAAAGAGTTTGTGATAGCATGGAACCCTGTATTATGTCAGTGTTCACTGACATAACTTTTTGTCAGCCTCAGTGGCC
Source organism: Incurvaria masculella (assembly GCA_946894095.1). Lineage (NCBI taxonomy): Eukaryota > Metazoa > Arthropoda > Insecta > Lepidoptera > Incurvariidae > Incurvaria > Incurvaria masculella. The sequence continues at coordinate 20,998,038 of OX335651.1, forward strand.
CAGTGGCGCGATACTTCGGCGATCGCTCTCCGAAGTTAAGCAACGCTGGGTCCGGTCTGGTCTTGGATGGGTGACCATTCGACCGTTGAGTGAGGCTGGCCGTGGTTCGGATTCCACGTTAAGCTGTAGGTCCCCTTCCTTACTTACTAGGTGGTAGGGTTTATCCCGCCCGGGTTGGTACCATCGCATTGGATGAACGATGGTCGAAGCGGCAATGATAATTGTCCGTGTTTTCCATCCAGTTCAATGTAGCCGTGCAATATAAGGAAGGTCCTGGCATGGCACCTAGTTCCCATGTGGTGTGTTGGGCTAATACCATGACAGAACTTGTGGTATTAGCCATCCATGTCTAGTCACATATAAAAAAATAAAAAAAAACCGTTCAAATCAGAAAATTAGCAATCTTGTCGAAAAGGTCAGAACAATGGCACGTAGGAAAGCACGGGGATAATTCCTACACCTAGTCAAACACTTTTGCGATATCCAAACCGATAACTAAACCGTCGTAATCCTTTTGAGTGCATCGCCCATTTGTATTTAAAAGTATTTTATTTCGTGTCTTTGGTACACTGGCACGCTCTCCACAGCTCTGAAACCGGCCCCACCTGCCGATAGTACCAGCTACACGAGGTTCCCTCCTGGCACGTCCCCTCTTCTCCTTCTCTGTTGCGGTCAGATGAAGCTCGAGTTGTGCTTGAATAATTAACGGCACAGTAAAGCATTCACGAAATAAGTTCTTGGGCGGATCAACTCCATAAGAGGGTCTGTCTACTACTTTCTGTTTACTATCACCTGCACCACAGAATGCTCTTCGAGGATGCACAATACATCCTATGCCACCGATTTACGTGCAGCAGGAATGGGAAATACACTTGTAAACTGTCTAATTTACTTTTTAAAAACCAAACCATCGCCTTTATCTGTAGGGTTGGCTTAATGTGAAACGGATATCGTCCTACATCCAAGCGCCAACGGCAGCGCAGAAACCAAATCAGATATAGTTTTGGTTCTGCGCAGCCGTTTACAAGTCGAGGGGACCGGTCAATATCTATCCCGACAATCTTAACCCAAAGTACAATAACAAACGTAATTTGTGGAAGCAACTGTCCGGCCGGCGTAGCGTGATTTTTGCCGCCCCCAAAAAAGTTTGAAAACCTATGGGAAACGTCGATAGGAACTTTGTAGAAAATTGTGCGTGCGCCATAATTTTTCATGCTGCGTATAAAAAAAAATCATTGTAATTCTACGTTGGTAGGGTTTAGTTAGAGGCGGATACACCTGACGTTAATTATTTTATGTTAGTTGTTAAAGTCATTCCCTTTATTCGAAGAGGGACAACCAACCAACACAATATTTTATCACGCGTATTCGATCCGTCGTCGCTTCCAATAATATTTAAACTCCCTCACTATGGTTCGTGAACTGTTTCACTTCCAAAGAAGTAGATCCCTCGTATCACTTCTGAAGAACAGTCTCTATTTTGCTAGCGCTAGTTATGTGAGCGCTGTCACATCCACCGAAGATTAGCCAGACTGTCGCTACTCAGCCGCTATTTATAAACTAGGCAGAGCTCCGTCTAGAACTTTTGAAGCGTCCTTGCATACGGTCGAGAACAATCTCCTTAGAAAATGTCAGAGAAGTAATTTTTTTTTTATTTAACTTGCTCTGTTTTTGTATGTATGTATGTATTAATAAGTATTATTTTTAGGTTTTTTTTATAGTAAATATTTTATTATTATTTATATTTTATTTTATAAAATATACATTGACTGAATTATATTTTGTAGAACCAATACTTGCAAAATTGCTCAAAGAATCATTGATATTCATTAAATTAATATCAAATTATGTATTTTGAAATGTGCATTGCAGCGTCATCTGTTATTACGTTAAAATATTCCCTGCTATCGTTTATTAATGTTATAACTGAGTTTGGTAGCTTCGCGGCAACAAAAAACTCGATAGAGAACACGCATACTGTTTAATTCAAAGCGATGGTACCAACCTTGTTGGGCTGTTTTTAAACGAATATTTGCTGCTTTAGAACTTTTGGTAAAGATTTATGTATTTTTTTTATATTGTATGTTTGCAAATATTTCCTATGTTTTATGAACGATTTATTTATCTATCAAATACTTTTTCTTATACTTAACAAGTGCTACGTAATTACAAGCCAATAAAATATTCGGTCTGCCTGCGTTACGTATCATATGGTTATAATATATATATATACGATTCTTCGTGAAACACAGATTAGATTCGTCATTCTTTGCTTGATTTTGGCGGCTTTCTGCGGTCTGTACATGGACGCTCGACGGGACGGGGCGAGGTGGGGCTGGCGGGGAGGAGGGGGGGAGGACGCGCCGCTCCGGAACCTCCTGCTAAAAGCAATTTTCCAACCGTCACTGCTGACAATGATGCTCCAGCTTTTAGTCGCTAGAGAAGGCCCCGCCGCCGCCGCCGCCGCCCGCTGCCGCCGCGCCGATCTCGATCGTATTGTCCGAGTGTGAATGTCGAGTTTGGTCGGAGCGCGCCGGAGCGGTGCGGGCGGTGCGGGCGGTGCGGGCGCGGCGGGCTCGGGGCTGTCTCGCGGGACTGTATCGAGACGGACATCAATCTCGGGATCTCGACCCCCCCCCCCGTCCCGCCTCCCTCCTCGTGCCTACCGCCGCCGCCACCGCCGCCGCCCGGTTCCCGCGGTTACAATTTGAAGTACTCCGGTGCATTTATACCGGAACTATTAAAAAAACAGGAGAGCAGTTTCTTAAATTTTTACCACTAACTGAGGTTCCCGGCTCCGCTCGGATCGATTTCGTTTTGGACATTCACCCGAGCGGCGCCCGGTCACATGTGACCATCGCGGGCTTGTTGTTCAAACGGTCAGTCCAAAAACTATCTGGACCTCGGCAGCAGCGCCACCTGCCGGGTCCACCTCCAGATCGCCGACCAGAACACCGACCGACAAGAACCATGCCCACACAAATCTGTGAAGCGGTTTAGGAGCAAAATGATTACGAACACACGCTCACCGGAATTGTATATCATGTATGTATAGACTCGCCTTTGCCCGCGGCTTCGCTCGCGCTAGAAACCGTTAGATGACATCGGAAATTTATATTGTTTCTCCATAAAAGTTTGTGGTCCCCCATTCTTGCCTATACGGTAAATTTAGCCCATTTTCGTAATTAACTCCTGAACGACTGCACCCATACTATGTACATTAGAGGTTCTGCCTTGAGATGTTAACACAAGCAGGCTGCTAGGTAACCTCACTCTTGAGCAGACCAATTAAACTGTTCGTGCGACAAGCAGTCTTACCTATAAGATGAATTCCTGCTGTTCGTCTGTTAATCGTCAATTCGAAACAGACCATAAGAGGAAACTGTAAAACTTCCTTTTAAACTCGAATGGATACTCCGACGGTATTAGTGGTATCCACGGTACACCGGTACTATTTAGTGCATAGTAATTTGTTTTGAAATACTTATTTTTTAAAATCGGCTTTTTTTTGTAATTTCTTTGTGAAAGCCTTTCACCCGCAACCTGGTTCCACAACTTGGGTGGCTTAAGATTTTGCAGTAGCATTACTGGAGCTCCCACTTTGACGATACATTCTTGAGACTATATAGGTCGAGTGTATTTAGGAACTTCACCGGATGGTGTATAGGATTATCAACGTGCACTACTGTGTCCACAGATTCACTGATAGAAAGCGACAATATTCCTGAGTGCTATGTGCTAATAATCATCATGCTTGTTGTATTTACCATCTACTTTTTAATTTTAGGTTTTAGATCAATAATATCAAAGTGTATTCAGAACACGTTTCAGATAAATACAAACTTTGCTAACCATTTTCACCCTTTCGGGTTTTTGAAATATACTTTCTTAGTGATTGGAAATATAAGAACGGAAACCTCTGTGCTGTCTAGGACCAAGGGTTCAGTGTGCACGTTGATGAGTCAGTGAATAGTCAGAACCCTTCTTTTAATTTATATCGATGAATTTTCTGCTGCAATGTCACATTTTTAAACAGGATCGTGAATAATTAATTGTGAAGAATCAATCAAAAATATCGGTAGCAATGACGTTTTGGCATTCGGCTTGTAAAACATTACAAACATTCTGTTAATCTGACTACCCAACTGACTATGAAAAGAAATGAAGGATGGTCGGTGGTGGCAGGCGCCGAGCGACGAGACGCCGACGCCATCCTCAATCATTCGTAGTAACGAACGTCTCCGGCGTCGGGGCGGGGCGGGGCGGGGCGGGGCGGGGCGGAACAGGAGCTCCTCAACTAATTGCATTGTTTGCAATAAGCTGAGGTAATCTCGCTGGAACGAGCCTCCCACTGAAATGAAAAACCCAATTAAGTTGTTCGCAGTCGTTTGTCGTCACGACTTCCTTCGAATCGAATTTTAAATTATTTTTTATCCCGAAAACCAAGAACAATAGCGTTAATTAAGTGCTGTCGAAGTTTTTTGCCGGAGCTGTCTGCAATCCCCGCTCTCCGCTCCCGTACCCCTCCGCCCCGCTCCCGTACCCCCGACCGAGCGGCTCGCGTCCACCTTTGTAAAAACAAAAGACATCTTCTCTTTGACCCGAGCTGAAATCATTTCAATTCCATCAACTTACTCATTGTGCTATAGAAATTAACAAATAAAACTACAGCCACTCGCGTTTTAATAGTTCTGTAAGGAGGTTGTTTTCGCAGTTTGTTCATAATAAACATAAATATATTTAAAAACAATATAACCCGTAGACCTCGGAACGAAAATGGTCACAACAATTGAAGAGGAGAGGAAGGTAAAGTTAGCATGGCTCCACCGTATGGCGCTTCGTATGTCACAGGGACGCACAAACATGCATATTTACATGGTTATCATTTGGTTACCATGTAAATATTCCATGTAACAGGAAGTTAACTATCGGATATCAGGCAGCTGGAGGTGGTGAAATCAGTAGTTATAATATCAAAATTTCTTAAAAAATTACTTACTACCTAGAATACAAGACAACGTAGTAGAATATTAACACAATCACACACTCAGTATTTTGCGTGCCTTCAGAGCCAAATCCGAACCTCATGACACGTTTAAGTGTATTTCGCTATTTCTTATAGTTTCGGATCTGGCTATCCAGAGTAAAATTTTCAAGTGGTCAACTACTTGAAAATTGTACCCTAGATATAATTTAAAGGGCTAATAAGAAAGTTAGGTAGGTTGTTTTAGGAAAGTGGAGACAGTGGGTTTCATAGTAGGCACACCTGATGGCATATATCCTTCCCTTTTGATCTGAGGTCACAACCAACTCCGCATATATCTAGCGCAGCGTAAGCACATGACTGTAATTCCAGGAGCGCCCTGATCGGACAGCTCTAGTGCCCGTGTCAACGAGTTCGCGTCTCGCCATTAGTTCTTTTCACTCATTTCCGAAAAACCGCTCCCAATGCCCAAGGAGAGAGCCGATCGCGAGTGAGTGCGCGAGGCGAAATTAGACAAGCTTACTATCACACTCGAGATCTCGGGCTAACTCACGTAGGCGGTTGTCTGCCTATAACGGTTCATGAGATACAGCCCTGTGACAGACAGACGGGTGGACGGACGGACGGACGGATGGACGAACGGAAGGACGGAAGGACGGACGGACAGCGGAGGCTTAGTAATAGGGCAACCTTTGGGTACGGAACCCTGAAAAGACTCAACGTGTCCGCGAGCAAGACTGAGTTCGTAGTGGGTCTTCCTGATAGTAATGTGCATGTATTGATGTACTAGCTGCGGTACACGGCTCAGCTCGGGTTAGTGTCGGCTAAATTATTTCATGGATAAAAAGCCCACATGACTGGTCCAAAATAGGGTCAAACTGGTCCATGACAATGTATCCATCATGTATCGTTCAAGCCGAAAAAGCATGATACCTTTCTACCCTTGCACTGCTACATTGCTTACCTAGTAAGTAAGTAACGTGTAAGTTTTGCGTGGACTCCAACCCACAACCAGCCTCAACATCGAAAACAGTAACCCATTTCGAAACTGACTGCTATACATTGATAAAATATGCACATAAATCGGTTAAGTGGTTCGCAAGTTATAAGAATTTAACACTCACAAACACCCCTCTGGTAATGAAGCTTTATATTATGTAGCCTATAAATTTTGAGTAGAATCAGGTTAGACGTAGATACAATCCGCATCTAAATCAAGTAATTTGTTCTCAAGGATTGTATTCTATTGGTCAAACCTCTGGCGATTTAGCGTGATGCCAAGTAGTCCTAAAGTTGCGGAAAATACCAAGCCGTATTTCGGTACAATTAGTAAAAGTAAACGCCTTCTCCGCCCCCCCCCCCCCCCCCCCTCCAGCTGCCGCCCTCCGGCCGAGCCGTTCAGAGCATTGCAGTTTGTATGACAGCCACATCTTAGCGTAAGCTAAACTGAATTCTTTTTAGCCTATCCTAATTCCCGTTAAATGTATGTGTACTAAGTTTCATCTAATTCGGATAATCGGTCTAAGAGTTATGGAGGAACATACATGCATACATACATACTGTCACGTATAACGTTCGTGATTTTCCGGACCTAGTTTGGGAAACGGTTCTGACAACAAGGAAACCACAGTTTTGGGGATAATAAGGTTTATTTATCTTTTCTAATGATCTGGGTTGGTACGGTACAACCTGAGGTGTTGGGCTCCACTTCTGTCCTGAGCCAGCACTCTACTCCAACCGATGGAGGACCCGCTGGACTCTCCGTACAATAGCGAAGTTGGCTCAGGTTCCAGGTTCCACTCCAGGCTTGGCTCCAATCCAGGCTTGACTCCATCTAGGCGTGACTCCAATTTAGGCTTGACTCAAATCCAGGCTTGGCTCTATCCTGGATTGACTCCATCCAGGTGTGACTTCAATTTAGGCTTGACTCAAATCCAGGCTTGGCTCTATCCTGGATCCCCTGTGAAGGTCACTTGGTGAGACCTCCAACCTCTGATGCTGGACCCTCTCGTTTCCGAGAGGGTGCAGGGTCAGTTGATGAAGGTATCACAAATAAAAAATAATACAGGCGTTGAACAATAAATACCTTTCGGGGATTGAATTTGGAGCACGTGTGGCCGATGGCCAGACCATTTGTCTCTCCTGGGGCTCTATTAACGTGCAAAAATATAAATTATAAAATTTTTATGTACTGGTCCATGAACTTTTCCCGTAAAAACAAAATCTCCTGTCAAAATTGACATAAATAAGAAAAAAAAAACCTAAAATGATTGTTTCGTGCCAGGTTCAATTATCATTCATCCGACAGTATGTAGGTCTCGTTTCACTACGTGACAATACATACATACATACATACATACATACATACATACATACATACATACATACATACATACATACATACATACATACATACATACATACATACATACATACATACATACATACATACATACATACATACATACATTCATACATACATACATACATACATACATACATACATACAGAACTCACACCCGCCCTATCGCGTCGGACCGCCCGCTCCGCCCCCGGCCGCGCCCCCCGCCACCACAGCCGGCTGCTGTGAAGTAGCGCCTGACTGCCGGCATCGTTTTCGCAGCCCGGTGAAAGTTCGAAAGCCCATGGGCATAATATTCTGATGTATAAGCTATATTATTGTAAAGTTATATTAAAATCCATTCAGTAGTTTTTACGTGAAAGGGTAACAAACATCCATCCATTCATCCATTATTACAAACTTTCCCCTTTATAAAATTTATTAGATGATGCCTTCGACGGGTCTACGAGATTGTAGCGGGTCTACACGGTGACTGGGAGCATTATATTTCACAAAAATTCGTCGAAGGGTCTACGAGATCGCAGCGGATCTACGCAGTGGTGGAGCATAATTACGTCTCAAAATATGACATCGAAGGATCTACGAGAACGTAGCGGGTCTACGAGATCGTAGCAGGTCTACGAGATCGCAGCGGGTCTACGAGATCGTAGCGGGTCTACGCGGTTATTGCGAGCATTACATCCACACGCGATGCCGTCGAAGGATCTATGCGATCATAATTGATGTATGTACATGTCATGGTTGCGTTTATTATATTTTAGGAGATACGGATTTAGGAGATATATATATATTAGAGTAAATACGGAGCGCGTCGAGAAACAACTCTCATTTCATGGCGGTGTCGGGCGCGCTGTGTGCTCGCTATAATATCATATCTTCTGTTAAAAACGCGAGACCGTAATGGATCTGAGTAATATCAGCGTGCATTTATATTATGCGATGCCTTCGATGGGTCTACGAGATCGTAGGGGGTCTACGCGGTGGTTGGGAACACTATTTATTTATTTATTTATTTATACTACTTCTAACAAGATGATGTCGCAAGTTTTACGACATAATAGTGGATTTACGCAGTGGTTGGGAGAATTACATCTTACAATATGCCGTCAAAGGGTCTACGAGATCGTATTTTTTTATTTTTCGATTCGTATTCTTAGTTAAGTAGTAGTGTTCTTAGTTTTTGAATTTGGTTTCCTATTTTTTTAAATTTTATTAGAGTCATAGCTACTTTTTTAATTTTGTAATTATGAATAGCGGGACTCATTTTACGTGATGTATTTGTCCATAATATTAGATAGTTTCGATTACATAAAAAAAAATTAAATGCAAATGTATAATATGATTCGGTGTGAACGAGACTAAATAAAAAACAAATAATAATTACATCACACGAGCTGCCGTCGAAGGGTCTACGAAGTCGTATTGGTTCTACGCTGTGGTTGGGGAGCATTACATATCAAAATATGTCATGAAGGATCTACTAGATCGTAGCGGTTCTACGCACGCGGTGGTTGCGAGCATTATAACATCACACGCGATGCTGTCGAAGGGTCTTTGCGATCATAATTGATTTATGTACCTGTCATGGTTGCGTGTATTATATCATATCTTCTGCTAAAAACGCGTGATCGTGGTGCATCTGAGTAATATCAGCGTGCATTTATTTTATGCGATGGGTCTACGAGATCGTAGCGGGACTACGCGGTGGTTGGTAACAGTACTTCTAACAAGATGCTGTCGCAAAGTTTACGAGATCACAGTGGGTCTACGCAGTGTTTGGGGTAATTACTTACAATATGACGTCAAAGGGTCTACGAGATCGGATTTTTTCGTTTCCGATTCGTATTCTTAGTTTAGTACTAGTTCTTCGTTTTTAAATGAGGTTTCTTATTTTTTTAAACTTATAATTTTTTTCCTAATCTTATAACCATAGCTACTTATTTAATTATGTAAATATAAATAGCGTAGCTCATTGTACATGATGTCATCTCGCGTAATTTAAGATAGTTTCGATTACATAAAATAAAACTTTTAATGCAAATGTGTGAAATGATTCGGTGTGGACGAACCTATATAAAACATTAAAAACAATTACATCTCACAAGATGACATCACAGGTTCTACAAGATCTTAAAGTATTTACTAGATATGGTTGTTTGGGAAATATTAATGATACCTTATATTTTTGATTTGATCATTGTGACCAACTTGACTATTGTTATTTTTATTTTTATTTGATGTTATTGTTAGAATGTTAAATGATTGATTTTTTTGCTAATGAAAATATTGACAAGTAATATTAACGATCAACAATGACAATGTTTTGTTATATGTGTGTTACTTTGTGTTATGCTAAATAAATACAATACAATACAATATACCTCGTAATCTAAATGGGTTTGCGAGATATCAACGTGCACATACAGCAGTAGGCATATTTCTGACGTATTATCTTATAGTCGTATTCAGAGAGGACCTCTCATAACTTAGTCCGATATTAGTACCGGACTAACCATACAAAAACCGGTTCAGTCCGACTTTAAAACACGTAATAAAGTTAGTCCGCCAACTCTGAATAAAGCTGGTAAATTAAGAATAATCTTAGACACATTATACATTTTTTTTTTAAAGTGGTTTTTGTATTTAGTTCGACTATAAAAACGACAGGCAGCGGCAGTGCGTGTTAACCCTAGCGCAAGTCGGATTCAAGCGAAAATAGTGTGTAGTGGGGCGGGTGAGCGAGACGTGTTTATCTACGCGCCGGCAGTGAGAGAAGTAATGAATACGTTAGCTAAGCGACAATTAAGATAAAAATAGAGGACTTGCTGTCGGGGAGTGCAACTTCTGTGCGTAGCACTAATCATTATTCTGTGATATGGTTGCATGCATATTACATCATATCTTGTACCGCTAGGATAGCGAGGTCGTACTGGGTCTACGCGTTGGTTGGGAGTATTGCATCACACGCAATACCGTCTAAGGGTCTACGAGATCATAATGAATCTACGAGATATGGTTGCGTGCATTTCTTTTTCATATCTTGTACCGCTAGGCGACATCGAAATGCGTGTGGGTGATATCAACGTGCATTTATTTGAAGCGATGCTGTCGAGATTGTAGTGGTTGGGTTGGTTTTACGTGGTGGTTGCGAGGATTACATTTCACAAGATGCCGTCGAAGTGTCTACTAGATCATTTTGGATCTACGAGGTAGAGTTGCGTGCATATCCTACCAATATTATAAAGGGGAAAGTTTGTAATAATGGATGGATGGATGAATGTTTGTTATTCTTTCACGTAAAAACTACTAAATGTATTTTAATGAAACTTTACACTAATATAGCTTATACATCAGAATAACACATAGGATACAATTTAAAAAGATATTATGCCCATGGGCTTTCGAACTTTCACGGGGCTGCGAAAACCATGCCGGCAGCCAGGTGCACACCATGTTTGAAGGACCCCGGGTTGTACTTTGGAGGAAATATATCGGTAGGGAGTCGATTCCATAGTTTACCGACCCTATAAATAAAGGATATACAGGATCGGTTGGTTCTTATTTTAATTCCCTACCTGTTCCGCGTTGAGCGATTCCTAAGGGGACGGAAGGACAGCGTTAAGCTGCTCCGACGAGTACTCTCTGGCCGACCGGGTGGTTCTTGACACCATGTTGTTAATGAAATGAAGGGGGTAATACAGGGATGACCATTTATATGGCTCATCCAATATTGATGGTACATAATTGTAACTACGTAAGGCTCGATTTTTTCCGGAAATTGTAGGGCTACTTAGCATTTCGCTAAATTAACGGATAGGTGACCAGTAGTATGCAATGCTTTTAACTTGAGAACCGATTACCCGATTTAGATGCGGTTTGTATCTAAGTCTAGCCTAAATTTGCGCATTAGTTGGCAATATAACATCAGGTTAACTTACCAGAGGCGTGAGCGTGCAACACAATATGTGAACGGTTCCCGCATGTAGCATGGAAATTGGCGGAGTACATCACTCTAAATTACGAGAGGAGTGACCGATGGGGTTAAAGGCTCATAGCTTGCGAACTACTCACGCAATTAATATGCGGAGTGGATCTACGTATAGGATCTTTGGGCGCGGTCGGGTTTTTGATGGGTGACCGTTTTCGATGTTAAGGCTGGCTGTGGTTCGGATTCCTCTTAAAAATATAGTTTCTCCTTCTCACTAACTAGGTGATAAGGTTAATCCCACCCGAGTTGGAACGTACCATCGCACTGAGTGAAAGATGGTCGAAACAGCAATAACAAATGTCCGTGTTTTTTATCCATGTCAATGAAGTAGTGCCAGTGCAGGATCGTCCCAGCGGCAATTGCTTTTAAAAAATCTTTAAAGAAATCGGCCCCTTTGTGTTACATATTATATTTAATCCATTGAAATTATATGAATGGCCATATCTGGATGTTTTCTTATTCAATCATGCTACATCGGCTTAACGGATTTTGATAAAATTTCGTAGGTAGATACATTGTTTAATCTGTTCGTAAAATAATGTCGACTAGCCTTTTGGATCAGCTCTTTGGGTTACTATTTATCCAGCAAATAATTTAGCCCAATATCATTCCGAAACGACATTGACCCGAGCGGAGCCGGGTACCTCAACTGGTTATATTATAGGTTATACCACTAGGAACGCGACATCGAAATGGTATCAACGTGCATTTATTTTAAGCGATGCTGTCGAAAGGGCTACGAGATCGTAGCGGTTCTACGTGGCGGTTGCGAGGATTACATCTCACAAGATGCCGTCGAAGGGTCTACGAGATCAATATGGATCTACGAGATATGGTTACGTGCATATTGTATTATATCGTATACCACTAGGAACGCGATATAGAAGTGGGTACACGTGATATTAACGTGCATTTATTTTAAGCGATGCCGTCTCCGTTTATGGATCTAAGAGATCGTAATTAATCTACGAGATATCGTTGTCTGCATAATAATATATCATATCTTATACCTCTAGGAAGGTGATCGCCGTGTAATTATAAATGTATAATATCGGTGATATAGTGTCGTGGGTGGACATTATGTTATGATTAGTTACATTAATTACAATTACCTTAAACAAAATCTGGAGGAATTCGTCCTCGATTCACTTATTTTTTTTTAAATGGAACAATAACGCGGTAGAAAATACTAAATATATCTGGACGGATAATATAATAGGCCGGAACGATCGATGAATGAGATTTAATGATGCTTATAACAATTTGTAGATTACCGCAGTCGTTAAAGATGTTTGAAAACTTACGGCTTCTCACGCGGCGGGAGGAGACATTCTCCGACGTTTCGCGCTGATCGTTCAGCCCGTTGTGATCAGCTAATGATGCTATTTACAGAGCCTTATATTGTTTTTGCCGGTCTCAGATAAGCAGTTTTCCTATTTTGTATATATAACAGATGAAATATTTTAGGTTAAAAAAACATATAAACCTGTCTTGGAGGGCAATTATAGAGGCAGCAGTGTTAAATACAAGTTGCGCACTTTAATAAACTACAAGGCCGCTAATTATTCAGCAGTCTCACTCGACTTATCTCCGCCCGCCCCGCTCTGCCGACGACAAGTTTATTTTTACGTTTACTTAGGATCTGCTTAGGAAGCTTTTAGTGTGGCTCAGGCGGCGGAGACGGCAGTGGAGACGGTTGGCGGAGGCCGCACTCTCAAGCCCCCCTCGCGTATTACGACGCGTTGACAAATAAGCGCGCAATAACCGTAACTGTACCGGAGAAAGTGCGCAGGGCTGGGGCCGGGGAGGGTGGTGAGGCGCACCCACATAGCTTCCTTACTATTCTCTGCTTATTGTGAGCTGGCGGATCATCTCGATCTTCACTCTTGTTCTAACGTTGGTTCTCTTATTTAGGATGATTTATGTTTATCTTCAAAAACCCGTCCTGTGTGAGTCCGGCCTTTATGTAGAGGGTTCCGGACGTTTTTTAGGAAAAGTATGATTACATTGTTTTTAGTCGCATAAGATCGCTAAACAATATTTGGTGTCATTGAAATGGCATATTATAGTATTTCAAAAATAAACAAAATTTGTAATGAAATGATTTAAGTGAATAGTATTTTTTTCGATAGTTATCCTGCTTCAGATAACAGTCAATTGTAAAGAATTTGCAAGTAAAGCAAATTGGATCGTTTTGTTTACTAACGGTGAGACGACTCTACTTATTTATCCTACATTTTTACTTAATTAACCTGACTGCTAGCTAAGATTTGATTTAACTTATATCAAGTCTCGCAAGGCCTATACTTATAAAAGTGTAGTGTTGCTACTTAATTAACTAATATCGAATTATGGCCAAAGTTATAAACATGTGATCGTCTAATAAATTATGGGCTATGGAGATGAACTAATGGTCTCTCCTCGGCCGACATTCCTGTCTGCTTTGATTTCTCCCGTGTTGATTGAGTGCGAAATTCAGATCACGATGCGAAGAATAATGGGCCACGTTAAGTACACCTATACAAACACTTCATTCCGAGAACACACGATCGTAAAATTATCCGGCAACAAAAACAAAATCAATCTGTTAATAAACAGTGTAATGAAAGACCCTCACTCATCCTCAGTCCACTGCTTGTCACACCAATCCGCTACCTCGTACAGGTTATAGGTGTCCTCAGGAACACTGTCTTTCACTATCACAAACCTATATTATTCTCTCCCTAGCACCGACACAGTTCACGCAACCACTGATGGAATATCGGAACACATTCAAAGTCCTCATTAAGAAATATTGCGTTCCCGCCCGTCGCTTCGTCACCGTGGCGCGCCGTACCGCCACCGTTCGAAACTGCTCGTCTCCTGCGCAGCAGCCCCCAACCACCCCGAAATCGTAATTTATCGTTTTTTCTCTAGAAGGGACGACGCTTTTGTCTTGTAGTTCTACGAAGCTCGCTGTGATTTTACCATATACAGATGCATACGTAGTTATCTAATAAATTTATTTGAGACAAGTTGATTCAACGGCTCGACGAACCCGTAGCTTGACACGACGGAATGACCGAGTTATATGATATGTAAATTGTTAAATATCGTTGAACTATGACAATGTTTTGTCAAAAAAACTGTTCGAGCTGAGTTACCGTGCATTCAATTTAGATAAAAATGTTATTTTACGCTATATCATCCAAGGAAATACTTTAGAAGATATCACCGATTTCAAATGTGCAACTTAAAATTGCTCGCAGCGAATCGGGCGATCTTGTTATAAAAGGGAACGTTTATATGTATGTTTAAACTCCTTTATATACTCCGAAAAGACTTGTATCCGATCAATAAGTAGCCCAATGGGCTGGTCCGAAATGGTACTAAATCTTCTAAAATACATTTTAGAAGATTTAGTACCATTGTCGTAGAGCAGCCTTGCATCTACGACAGACTCGCGAGGTCTACAGCTCACAGAGCCACTACTTTTTTCGTTTATTGACCGTATAAAGCGCTAGGGAAGCGTCTCAGTTTCAGTTTGGGCAAAATTATTATATATGTCCGGCTGTTCTCCTCTTCAGGTTGCATTTCTCAACCGATTCTCGTGCAATTTAGAAAAAAAAATACATTTTGTTTTTCGAAAAGACCTAAAGCGTTAGGTACTTAATACAGTGAGAAAAATGCAAGAAAGATAATAGGGTTTTGTTTTAAGGTGCGCGGTGCACCATTCTTCAGTTTCAAGCTACGCAAAGACAGACTCGCGAAGACTACAGCTCAGAGAGCCACTTGTATTACTTGCATCACGTAGTCGTCGTCATATCAGAGTATTTGACAATCACGCTAGCGCAGACTAAATTGTATATGAAGTATGTAGAGAGCAATGAATTTCTCAGCGATCATCATTACGGCTTTCGTCGATGCGCGCGAAAATTATGGCAAAGGTATGCCAATTGACTTCGATATCCCGAAAGCATTTGGTCGGGCCTGGCACAAGGTTTTGCTTTCCAAACTGCCTTCTTATGGTCATCCACCCGAGCTGTGTGAGTGGATCGCCGACGTTTTGATTTATTGCGAATAATTTTTATGACGATGATAAAAATTTAATTTAAATGATTTATATTATCACTGAAAAAATAATTTTGATTTTGTAATAAATAGACAACGAGGGATTAAAGAAATATATGGCATTAAATTTTTTTTAAATACGAACCGGCGATTTCATACTTTAATCCGTAATATTATATTTTAATATTGTATTTTATGTTTAGAAAAAACTTAGTTTCAGTTGCTCTGGAAGTCCACCAAAATGTGTTGTGATCTCGTTTCACCTTTATTTCAAAAGAGATTTTTCTCTGTGGACAGTATTTTGCCGTCGTATCGTAGGCCAACAACAGTGGCGGCCCTATTCGCTTAGGCTATCTGAAACGACATAGTCGACTTGACGGCGATTTAGTAACCTCCGTTGCGATAAATGAAATTGAAAAAAATTATCAGAAAATACATAGAATGCTCACAACGAAAGATAGAGGAATCTAAGCACTTCGCATCGCCACGTACGCACAACCACAGTGACTTCACAAAGCAACCGCCAAAATGGCCTCTCGATCGAGTTTCTCCGAACATATTGTGTCGCGTCACGTCATGTTCGGTACCGCCTCCTCCACCTCCGCGGCTGCCAACCGCCGCCGCCAACCGCTACCGCACCGCGCTTCCCTCCGCGCTGCCGCCCATCTCCCGCTGAGGCCGACAATTATTATATTAGCTGGCGCTTTAGGCTGGGTTTATATTATGTGAAGCTCCAATGAAAACGACATTTAGCGCTAGTACTATTTTTGTATATTGACTGAGTCAATAAGTCTAATCGGCGGAATGTCAAAAGATAAGAAAGCGACTATCCAACTTCAAATTTAATTTGTATCAAAAACCTTTCGAGTTAACTGGAAGTATTTTGTTTTAAAGTGTCCATTTATTGAGTACAGAATTCTGAACAACAGGCTCGTTAAATACACAAGTTGCATAGCGAACTCGAGTTGCATGGTCAGGCAGACGAGGGAGGAACAGTCGGCGCGGGACTACGGAGTGTGACAGATTATATAAGCAGCTGAGAAGAATGGATTCGCTCGGCGACCAAGGATATGTTCGGGCTGGCTGTTCCGTACATTCCGAATAGAAAAGAACCAACAATCTCGTTCTGGCTGACATAATGACAGTTCTGTGCTAAGACTTGTGGTGTTTCCGCTGACCCAAAACGAGTTCCATATTGTTCTTACTGTTCTACCTCGCTGAGGTAGAACACGCAATCAGAACAAGATCTGTCAACGATGACTTAAACATTCATCTCCTGCAAACTATCTGCGTCGAGTTGGATTCCGTAAAGATTGAACATTAGGTAAGTTTTAAATTAAATTGAGTATATTTAAAATGTTTGATATTATGCGTCGCTCATGTGGGATTAGGAGGTTTGCTGTCTGTCCTTTTATGCGTTCCGTTTGGATCATTGTTCCACGCTCGTCACGCCGTCCTATAATGGAAAGAACAGGAGAGAATAAAACAAGTTGTGCTCGAACAGAATCCGTGTGTTTGATGTCCCGGCGCGTGTGCCGCGCGGGGGACTGCGGGTGCGGAGGGAGATGAAGGCGGAACGAAACCCTTTGAGCGCGGTAATCTCGTGAGGAGAATGCGAAGAGACGTCGCCGTCGCTGCGATGGCCGTTATTGTTGTCTCGAGTAATATTTTTCCGGACGTTCTCTCTCTCGGCCACGTTGTTGCGACACGAGTGAAGGGTGATTAAAACATACCTCTGTTTTCTAGAACGCGAATACTTCATTTTTATCGAGCCAATTTCAAGAATATTTTACTTTATACACTTTACACACAGTTATATAGGTTAAAGAAATGTAGATCTTGAACTGTGGTTTAGTAATTCACTAAAACATGATAAGATTTGCATTATCAGCAAACCGGATGGAATAGATATGTCGCGCCACAAGCGCTTACATAGATCTCGTGTCTAGTGTGCGAGACGATGTCTCCGGTGATTGGCAGCCCCACTTGACCCGCGCCTGGTTGGTCAGCCATCGCACCTCGTGTGGCTGCGCTGCCAGGCACACTTCCCAAATGTCGTGGCGTCGAAATTTGGTCCGATTCTCTAAATTCTGTGAAAACTATAACACGTACATAAAAATAGAGGATGTTGGAAATCCAATATCGGAATCATGTACAACTCTGCATCACCATGATTCGAAACCGAAGACGGAGTGTCTCAAGGCTCAATCATTGCTCGTATGCTGTTCATTATTTTTATCAATGATATTGCAAAAAACACTATCCTAGTACTTCTTACGAATACGATAGTTTGTTATTCTGACGATGCAAATGTTATCGTGTCAGATAATTGTATTGAAACACTTCTAACAAAAAACGACGAAAATATTTGAGGAGTTGTGAATATGGTTCGCAGCAAATGTATTAATGTTAAATGTTGCCAGAACACACTGTGTACATTTTAAGACAAGAAATACTAAACACTAAATTAATGATGAGATGCTTTTCGAATACTACGATGAAGTGATAACTTTTCCAACATCTACTATATTTTTAGACTTCTAGATATTGGGACGCACACATACAAAACGTTCATGATACATTGGCAAAAGCTTGATACTGCCTAGACGCTGTGACTTAGATTTCCTAATTTTTTTTATGTAACTGGGCATGGATGGCTAATACCGAGCTGACCGTCAGATATTAGCCTAACACACCACAAGGGAACTAGGTGCCATACCAGGACCTTCCTTATATTTCTCGGCTACAGTGTACTGGATGGTAAACACGAACAATATTCATTGCCGTTTTGACCATCGTTCTTTCAATGCGATGGTACCAACCCGGGCAGGATTAACCCTACCACCTAGCAAGTAAGGAAAGGGACCTACAGTTTTACGTGGAATCCGAACCACGGCCAGCCTCAACGGTTGTAAATGGTCACCCATCCAGAACCTAACCGCGCTCAGAGGTGCTTCCCGAGCTTATCGAATCGCAAGAACGTTTGATAAATTCTTTTAAAAAGAAGGTATTGTTTCAGCAAAAAAATATTTCTATGTCGAGCTCCTTGAGGTCAATATTTCATCCTATCCATCCAGCATGGACGCTTGCTGGATGGAAAAGGAGACGGGGGACCAATACGGAGTCCTCAAAGCGTCCGCCGCCACTCCTCGTCTCTAATGGCTTATTCATCGGAAGCACGGAGTGACCGAGCGGACACCAAGTTGATATGAGGCTGGAGAGGGTCGCAACTCCGTCCTGTCGCCTCACTCCCTCACACACGTACACACGACGCGCGCCGGAAAGTAGCTACTTAATTGACTTTTGAAACCGCAACAACTTTCCCTTGAACCGAAACCTTGCGCTCACTGCCTGCGGCCGCACTCCGTGACTTTTTGCTGGGCGGGCGGTGACGTTGGATTTTAGGAAGGAGTGGGGGTGTGGGGGGGGCGGAGGCGCGTGACTCGGCGCGAAGTTGTTCCGGCGGGAGGGCGGCGACGGCGGCGCGCGGGGGTGGGTGCGTTCCACGAACTAGTTCACGAAAACAAGCAGAAACTAACTAGAGAGGGTGTCGCGGCGGTATGTTACGGTGTTGGCGGAAAAACCTTTAGCAGCAAAATGCTCGTGTAACGTACTCGCCCGCCGCACCGCCGGCCGCTTCCGCTGGCAGACCCACCGCATTCATTGGACTATTACTAATCCTCTTACGCCTTCGTTTGCATTCACATCATTTCTGTTAGCCAAATAGTATATATAAAAAATCTCAAAAGGGGTGGTAAGTCAGCTTCCTTCTTCCTAAACATTTTGTGAAGGTTAATTTTATTTTCGACATGTGTAAATCCTACGCTAGCGCCCTAACATACAGTGCTTCAGTGCCAACCATCGAAGTTATAAAATTCCACCGAGTGCCGCGAGCCTCAGGTGATTTCCACAAGACAGGAGATTACGAAATCCAAACGTGTCGGCTGTATACATTCTTGGAAGAATCGCGTCCTATAAATCATGATTTGCGTCCGTGTCGTAGCGCAGAGATTGGGAAGGGCGGGGTCGCGGGGTCGCGGGGGTGACGCGAGGTACCGCGATATGTGAAAACTTATCCTCTCTAGACAATGTGATACAGAAGCTTAAGTTAATATTGCTTTCGAGTCATTGCAAGCTTATTGTTCTATTACAATTATTTATAATAAACGAAAAATATTTCAGGTATTTCACATAAATACTTCTATAAAGTAGTGCTAATACTGGGTGGCCAACAAAGCAAATTCTGATTTTGGGGTCAGGTTTTCCAGCCAACGGCCAGAGCAAACTGGCCGTGTTCTCTTTAATGTATAAGTTTTATCGGATACTTATTTGTTAAAGTTTGTATTATTTAGGGATCGCGACCAAAATGGTTAAGGAGATATATTTGTAGAAATGACGAATTGTCCCTTTGTAAATCCGGCCATCTGTTTGATATTAATCTTTACAAATATATTAGTTGCGGTACCCGGCCCTGCTCGGGTAATGGATTATGACGGACTGAACTATTTCCTGGATGAAAGGTAACCCGCAGTGCCGATCAAAAAAGCTGCTCCACGAAATTGTATACGAATGGTGTGAAACATTTTCTGATTAGCCCAGCGAGTGATCCTGTGCAGTTTGGAGGCGCGATAAGAAACATTCAATATTTTTCGATATTCTTGATGTTTTTTTTCTTAATATGTGCCCCTGAAACTCCTTTTTTCACTGGCACATTGAGATGGATGTAAAACACGTACAATTTTCATTGCCACTTTCATCATCTTTCCGTAAATGATATGGTATTTACCAACCTAGGTCGGATCAAACCTAGTAAATAAGGAAGAGGACCTAAAGTCTTATGTAGGATTCGAACAACGGCAACATCTAAAATGGTCTCCCATCGGGAACCCGAACACGCCCAGAGATGTCATACGTAGATACTATCCACATATAAATCGGACGAGAAATTAGTAAGTTATGAGAACTTACTCTACTGGTCACCCCTATTGTAATTAAGAGTGATGTACTTCGCCAGGATGTTTGGTTGATGCAAGAGCATTCCGTTCAGTATATTTTTGCAATCATTTAACAACCATTGCTTACTCTTCTGGTCATGTAGGCTACCTTTTATGATTAGAATCAGGTTAGACGTAGATACAAACCGCGAATTGGGAAAATATTTTTCAAAAGCATTTAATCCCACTGGTCACGCCTCTGTGATTCAAACATATATTTATTATATATCTACAACAATAAATCATAAACAATCAACGTAAATAAGCTCGATCGAATTCCGTATGGGACAAGACTATTGCAAAGGAAGCCGATGGTGCGATTGCGCGGGAATCGCGGGATGGTACCTTCGGCTCTTGTCGGGAATGTTCGGTTAGATTCGGGGAGCCGCCCCCTCCGCTGCCCCCCCCCCCCGCCGGCGCCGCGCTATTAATTCGTTTTTGCTTACCGTTCTCCTTGGCTACTTTTCGTTTTGATAAGCTCCTAAGGGTCGTAGCGTGATATAGCCTATAAACCTTCCTCTTGAATCACTCTATCTGCTGCTGAAAACTGCATTAAAATCTGTTGAGTAGTTCAAAAGATCTATGCGAACAGACAGAAAAAGCGACTTCAATTTTACTGTGTAAAGAAAAGAAGAAAGAAGATAAAAGAAAGTCAGGTTAGTTACACCATTTATAACTAAAGACCGGCTCAACCGATTTTTATAATCTGAGTAGTTTGTATTTGTCTCTGCCCCTAATAGAAAATATATTGGCCGTTTCATACATTTAGTATGGAACGGCTTTTTTGATGATATATCGGAAACAGATTGACTCATTTCGATAAACTTTTTTACCTTCGTCTCGGCCTCGAGAAGTTTCCTCGCGCATTGGAAATATTTGAAAATTAAAAATTAATTAAATATGTATGCAACGCCATACGTACAGGACAAAAACAAAAAAGAAACAAACTGAACAACGCGTTGTACGCTGGTTCTACGAAAGTAAAGGGGAAATAATTGGGAATGTTTTTCAATACTTGAGTTGTTCCGTATTCGCCACTTATTTCCAAAAAAATCAAGCGTGGAGTAATGAAATTCAGTGAAGTCCATCAAATAAAGATGTTTATATCACATAAGGCAGCGATATGGCGGTTAAACTATATTACTTAACGTATATTTTGGTTTTCAAACCTTAGATTTTTCATCTAAGGTTCAAACTCCAAACTGCCACGATGCAATCACAAACAACCAAGTTGGTCGACAAACATGCGAGTTGCGGTGCTAAGCGATCCATCAGTCGAACACAATGATGTCGAATATCTCTGCATGCGATTGCTGACTGTCGGTAAAGGCCGTGCTCCTGTCGATGAATCGAACGGATTGATTACGTTTTCGCCATTTTTTTGCAATATCGTCACAACCAAGGACGATCTCATTAGGTCCGGAACAACATTGCTAACCACAAACATCAGAATTTGTTTAATGAATGGGCAATTATCGCGGAAAAAAACAGATATATGAATCACTACAACTTCACAATTCAAAATAAAATCGTTAGTCGATTGCATTTCTTAAGATTTATCGTCACTGTAACAAACGCAGACGTAGGAACCAACTCTAACTGAAACACTGAGTATTTATTAAAACTGAATTATGGCTCGGTAGGCATCGAGGGGCGAAATCGGAATCTACCAAAACTGTGTAACGGAATGCGTTTGGTGGTGAGACAACTAATGGGCAATGTGATTCGGTTGCGGTAAGGCGGTAAGAAGTTCGCCGGGTCAGCTAGGATTATATAGATTACCTCAAGAAATATTTCAAGGTCGGGCATATTGCGCAAATATTTAAAAAAAACCTTGGCGCCAAAATGTTGAGATCCGAAAGCCGCCCAAAGACGCCCTCGTGCCTCTCTAGGTGTTCAGGGGGCCGAGATCGAGGAATTGTTAGAGCGAAGGGGGGGTTAGGACATGTCCAGCGGGCCGATTGTGTAACAACGACTATCGCTGCTAACAGTTCATCGTAAACAACAATTTGCGGCTACCGATAAACACAGAATGCGATTTCCTAACTTTTAACCGCAGTGATGTTGAGCTATCGTAAAAGTTTTCGTCGATCTATCGTGTCGACCTTCCTTTGGTTTGACATTTCAATCGAACAAAACACGTCTCTGCATTATAAGAGTTGTGTCACGCTCTATTATGAAAGGATGTGGAGAGATGGAACGAGAATACTTCAAAGTGGAGTTCATTTTATGGGTTAACATATTTTTGGCGAACAATATTTAATCGTCCTTATTTACTTAGCCAGAATTTAGTTATTACAATGATTGTAATATATTTTACAATTTAGAGACTATTACGAAATGTTTGATTAATTAAATGTTTGACTAGGCACTAATAAAAGTTATTATCAGTTTTATAACATGAAGATTTTCCTTATGTAATTTATTTGTCTACTATACCACCTTTTCGAATAAAAATGTGGTTGCTTTAAAAACGATACGCCAAAATTGGCGCCAAACATCGGAATTTAATGAATTATTTCTAATGCTTTATGTACCGAAAAACGTAAAGCATTGAATTAGTGAGTGTTTGGTGTGCCTGCAACTGAAACAGAATTTTGAGATGGAGTCCCGGCGAGTGGAGTGCGATCGAGTGGCGGAGAGAGTCAAAATTGATGTCTTTACACAATATTCATAAAACAAAAACACGCTTGTGTTTATTGCACGCCAACTAGACTCAAATAGCACTGCAATCATAATGGTTGATTAAGTATTGTGCATTTTTCGATTGTAAATATACTTCTACTCGGAACAATATTTATTTAATATTCACAATTTCCATTAAGCAAATTGGTGGCGAAGATGTCACTAGTTTATCGTTTAACACATTAAACCACTCTTTCAATCACAAAACCCTATAAAACACTAAAAAATCATAAAAACCTTGAATGTTACTTAACTAGCAATAGGGTTCGACACAACTGTTGTAATAGCAGCAAAGATGTTAAAATTATCTGTCAAAAGCAAACGTTAAAAGTTACGCGATCGCAACCAACTGTCAAATGTATGGGTGTCGATCTATTTTTAGCGTCAGTGTGGTTGGAAAAGTAGCGTTAATAATACTCTCGCAAACCGAGCATCGGCGATCGCATTCGATCGTTAGGTGTCAAATTTCGGTCGTTGCTAGCGGTAACGCTGTTCGGCAATAAGGCCGCAGCGGCCTTATTGCCGAACAGCGACTGTCGCTGCCAGCGTCAGTGTCGCTGCTAACGAGACATCGCATACCAAATTTTGCGGCTACCGTTACTGCGGATAAAAGATAGGCAACCGCAATTAATTTTTATCTGTAGCCGCCATCGACATAGTCTATGTTGTCGGTATCGGTAAGTCGATGGTATCCGAAAAATCTTGTATGCGATGGCTCGTTAGCAGCGACACTGACGCTGGCAGCGACTATCGCTGTTCGGCAATAAGGCCGCAGCGGGCCGATTGTGTAACAACGACTATCGCTGCTAACAGTTCATCGTAAACAACAATTTGCGGCTACCGATAAACACAGAATGCGATTGCCTAACTTTTAACCGCAGTGATGTTGAGCTATCGTAAAAGTTTTCGTCGATCTATCGTGTCGACCTTCCTTTGATTTGACATTTCAATCGAACAAAACACGTCTCTGCATTATAAGAGTTTTGTCACGCTCTATTACGACAGGATGTGGAGAGATGGAACGAGACTACTTCAAAGTGAAGTTCATTTTATGGGTTAACATATTTTTGGCGAACAATATTTAATCGTCCTTATTTACTTAGCCGGAATTTAGTTATTACAATGATTGTAATATTACGCTTCACAATTTAGAGACTATTACGAAATGTTTAATTAATTAAATGTTTGACTAGGCACTAATAAAAGTTAGTATCAGTTTTATAACGTGAAGATTTTCCTTATGTAATTTATTTGTCTACTATACCACCTTTTCGAATAAAAATGTGGTTGCTTTAAAAACGATACGCCAAAATTGGCGCCAAACATCGGAATTTAATGAATCATTTCAAATGCTTTATGTACCGAGAAACATAAAGCATTGAATTAGTGAGTGATTGGTGTGCCTGCAACTCAAACTGAATATTGAGATGGAGGCCCGGCGAGTGGAGTGCGATCGAGTTGCGGAGAGAGTCAAAGTTGATGTCTTTACACAATATTCATAATACAAAAACACGCTTGTGTTTATTGCACGCCAACTAGACTCAAATAGCACTGCAATCATAATGGTTGATTAAGTATTGTGCATTTTTCGATTGTAAATATGCTACTACTCGGAACAATATTTATTTAATATTCACAATTTCCATTAAGCAAATTGGTGGCGAAAATGTCACTAGTTTATCGTTTAACACATTAAACAACTCTTTCAATCACAAAACCCTATAAAACACTGAAAAATCATAAAAACCTTGAATGTTACTTACCTAGCAATAGAGTTCGACACAACTGTTGTAATAGCAGCAAAGATGTTAAAATTATCTGTCAAAAGCAAACGTTAAAAGTTACGCGATCGCAACCAACCGTCACATTTATGGGTGTCGATCTATTTTTAGCGTCAGTGCGGTTGGAAAAGTAGCGTTATTAATACTCTCGCAAACCGAGCATCGGCGATCGCATTCGATGGTTAGGTGTCAAATTTCGATCGTTGCTAGCGGTAACGCTGTTCGGCAATAAGGCCGCAGAATACCTGCGGGCCGATTGTGTAACAATGACTATCGCTGCTAACAGTTCATCGTAAACAACAATTTGCGGCTACCGATAAACACAGAATGCGATTGCCTAACTTTTAACCGCAGTGATGTTGAGCTATCGTAAAAGTTTTCGTCGATCTATCGTGTCGACCTTCCTTTGATTTGACATTTGGAGAGATGGAACGAGAATACTTCAAAGTGAAGTTCATTTTATGGGTTAGCATATTTTTGGCGAACAATATTTAATCGTCCTTATTTACTTAGCCAGAATTTAGTTATTACAATTATTGTAATATTACGCTTCACAATTTAGAGACTATTACGAAATGTTTGATAAATTAAATGTTTGACTAGGCACTAATATAAGTTATTATCAGTTTTATAACGTGAATTTTTCTTTATGTAATTTATTTGTCTACTATACCACCTTTTCGAATAAAAATGTGGTTGCTTTAAAAACAAGCATTTTTCCATTGTAAATGTACTACTACTCGGAACAATATTTATTTAATATTCACAATTTCCATTAAGCAAATTGGGGGCGAAGATGTCACTAGTTTATCGTTTAATACATTTAACCACTCTTTCAATCCCAAAACCCTATAAAACACTGAAAAATCATAAAAACCTTGAATGTTACTTACCTAGCAATAGGGTTCGACACAACTGTTGTAATAGCAGCAAAGATGTTAAAATTATCTGTCAGGTAACGTTAAAAGTTACGCGATCGTTGCGCGGTAGCGCGTAGCGGTAACGCTGTTCGGCAATAAGGCCGCTGGGCTTCGAACCCGAAGTTCGGGGAGGGGATGAACCAAAAATAAAACAATAATAGTTTTTCAATGTAAAACGTGTCTGTGCCACTGTCTCTGACAAAATAAGGGCCGCGGACATAATTTTTCGTCTGGCCCCCATCAGCAAAACGCACGATTAGGAACATTCAGAAAGAGTATGTTACCAGCTGGCAAACAGAACTCAGTGTGCGCGCGGACAAGTGGTCGCATCTCCTAGTGCGTGCTCATTGGTTGAAGGCGCGGGGGGATCGAAGGTGGCGGTGGACAGAGACGGTGGCGGTTGCTGCAGCACTCGCAGCGGTAGCGGAGGCGGAGGCGGTAGTCCACTTGCCGCGGTAGATATCTATCGCGTTACGAAATAAACGGCTTTTAGGCAAATTGGAGTGTCACATTGTTTCGTTACATAATGTAGCAGACGTACGCGACGTGGCGGCAAGGTGGGGGGTGGGGGGCAGAGCGAGGGCAAGGGGGGGGGGGCGGCGGCGGCGGAAGAAAACACATAATTCAAGAATTATCTCTACGTTACAGATTGGTACAGTGAGAGTTGAAGGCGCATCGCCAAATAAAGTGTAGCCATGCGTTATCGAAGTTCCCCTAATCAGCTTCAATCAGCCTATTTTACGTAATGGATATCATAATAACTGTTATTATATTAGCCCGATAATCCACGTGGGGACAGTTGCCCTGCCACGACCTTCCTTGAACCTGATGGAAAACAAGAACGGTATTTTAATCAATGCGATGGTACCCAGAAATACGTAGTAATATCAATGATGGTACAAACTCGGGCGGGATATATCCTTCCACCTGGTAAGTGAGGATAAATGGGGATTCCTATAAAAATCTCTACTTTTGCAATGAATAGCGCGCCTCAAAGAGGTGCTCGATGACGCGGAGAGAGACCCTGCATCCCTTTGGAGTTGGAGGGTTTCTAAGTGTTCAAGAAACTAAGCAGGTTCTGAACTCAACCGTCCCATATGCGTCCAATACTCCACGCAAGGTCGTATCTGCGCTTTGTTAACAAGCAGTTCTTGTTACGGCGTAACGCGCCCTGTTGAGGACTCCTTGGCTTGGCTTTATCCTCATCCTATGTTCAGGTCTGCACCGAGAATCCTAATGTGGTCGTCAAGTGCAGTGAACAGCCCCTTGTTCGCGCTCAACATGTCTACCTGGAGACCCACCTTACCAACGAACCCAAAATAGGCTGATCCGGGAATTGACCATCATCTTGGATTTTTATAGAAATTCAGAGTATACCATAATCTTGCGTCAAATATAAAAAAAAATCTGGACCTTTATAGCCTAATTTACATCGAATGTCGATGTAAATTAGGCTGCTCGTTTAACAAGTTAAATTTTGTATAGACACTTTCGAGTCGTTTTTGTATTTAAACAAAAATATTTATTGATCTGCTTGGATAACTGATGTGGCCGGACTATGATCGTTTTATTTCAAGACGATTAACGTCTCCGGTATGATTTTTTTGGTGACATGGATCGTATTGTTTTTGACAACATTGTTGCTGCGCGCGCAGGTATGGTAGTTGATTATTATTATCCTCCAGCAGAACGATTAAAATTAAAATGTTTTCTTCATCCATACATTTTTACCGTATCTACATATCGGTAGAGCCACAACAAAGAAAAGTAAGAAGTGCCATATGGTCGTGACTCGCAACACCGCCGCAGTATTCCGGCAGGTCACGAAAATTTTCGTCACGATAAGGTAAATGGCTGAATCTGGGTTCTCATGTTAGAGACCGACCCTCTGATGCCAAATATGTCGGTCTGCCTGCGCCAAATGGTTGCGTTATCTATGTAGATTGGCTACACAAAATATATGCACCTGCTGATGAATAAACTGATTGTCTGGACATATTTATACTTATTAATTACACAACAATAACCAGTCAGTTTTTTAATAAATACTTAAATATACCTAAAGTTATATCCGTAACCTAAATCGCCTATAACTACGAAATGGAACCAAATATATGTTCAGTTTTGGCATTAATAAGCAAGTATTTACTGATACTTTCATGCTTCCATCTTTGCAGCCATTTACCTTCTAATTCTAATCTGGATTGCACTGCACCGTGAAAAAAGAGGGAAAAATATTCCAATAGTTCGCGTCGCTCACAAATTTCTCGTTAGTTATTACTTATTGTTTCGTGCTCATTTATGATTTTATTTTGACTTGATGTTCTGATTGATTGATGAAGTAGCTACATGCAAAGAATGATTTTTCTTATTGTATGATTTCATGGATACGCATACAATTTCCTGTTTGAACATACAATTAAAGTTAAAGCATTGTAAACATAAACAACGAAAGATACTGTCTCCCACAGCACAGGATATCTTAGTGTGGGAAACAGGGACCAATTGATTTTATAAACAAATTGAATACATTTGACTGTTTTTATTGCTCTGTTCGTGTTTTTTGTAATTATGTGCAAATAACTGTTTTTTTTCTTTTCTATTACTTGATATGTTACTTTGTTGAATTTACCTACTCGAAATAAATTAACTTTTACTTTTAGTTGCAATGTCAGAGGTTGGAATCCTGCTTAAGCTGAAAGGCAAACCCATATTTTTTTAAATCTGAATAAATTGCTTCAATGTAGGTGTCGAAGTTTGAGCTGAAATTAATTTTAACTTGGTCCGTTCACCACCGCCCCATTACGAGATGAATGGGCTTAAATAATAATTGGCGAATATGAACATTCATGTTTTGAATAATCCCTCCGAGTTGGTGCCGCGAGATGAGCAGGCGTTACATACGAGTACCCGAGTTACCCTCGTGTGTGCGCGCCGGGGCGCAGTGTGAGCACTATTCGATACGATTGCGGACAGACAAATTCCGGCTAACTGGTTGCAAGTTGAACGTGGAAATGTAAATACGCCCCCGGACCTCTTCCGGGCATGGATGGTGAAGTAGGTTGCGACTTTGTGCTCTAATGAGAATGTTTTAACGTAAGGAGAGTCGGGCGGGCCGGCGCGGCGCGGCCCGCTCGCTCACGATCGATAGCACAGCGGGCTGCCTGCTATCCTATAAATTGCCTTCGCGCCGCCGCCGCTGCCGCCGCCGCCGACGCACGTCGGCCTACACAGCTGCACTAATGGCGTTGTTGTGTCGGCGGCGGCGGCGGACAGGGGACCCCCCGCCCTCCCCCGCCCTCACCTACCCGCTGCACTCCAGCTCACAATCATGACGGCTTACTTTTTGAAGTTGAACGAAAAACTTTTTGAAGATGGACTAACAATCAACTGACTAGGTCAAATCTTATCATGGATTGAATCACTTTATCCTTTTCTTGAAAAACAATATTTAGCGATGA
This sequence comes from Incurvaria masculella, assembly GCA_946894095.1. Taxonomy (NCBI): domain Eukaryota; kingdom Metazoa; phylum Arthropoda; class Insecta; order Lepidoptera; family Incurvariidae; genus Incurvaria; species Incurvaria masculella. Next base: position 21,027,263 of record OX335651.1, read on the forward strand.
TTTTTGTTTTGTATTTTTTTCATATAATGGTAAAAAAGCGCAAGATAACTTAAAGCGTTGATTTTACTTATTCCCCATTAAGAACGATTGATTCATCATAGTATAGGTCCCAAAATTCACACAAGAAGTAATTCTGATAAAAAACACGTGTTTTCTGTTTGTAAATGTATTTTTTATTGATTTAATTACTAAACGATAACGGGATAAGGATGAGTTAAGTATTCTGTGTTTAAAATATTGTTTTATATTGGGTTGGACATGATAAAAAATACCGCAACTTTATTTGCATAAATTTGATGCAAATAAGCTTGGTCACTCTGTGAGCACTTCTCAGAAGAGACCACCTAGTCATTCGACGTTCAAATTGTTCCAAAACATATATACTTTGTGTTGATATCACCGTATGACTGTCTCACAGTTATTTTTAAAATTGACAATAAGTCGTTAAATTTACGCCCTTGTAGAAAGCACATCAATGAGCTCTTGTCTAATAAAGTAAATTTTTAAGGATACCTCCTACGTGGAGGCCACAAAAGTCGTAACATTATCGATATCTTACGGACTCTCCCCCCCCCCGTCCCGCCCCGCCTCGCCCCGCCAGCTGCGCGCTCTCGCGGAAAAGTTAATCTTATGAAATCGCTTGTCCGCCGGTTCGTGTCCCCTTCTCGTCGCTGTCGCTTCGAAATAGCTTTTCGTTGGATTCGTTTCCGAAAAGCGACACGTCGAGTGGTGCCGCCCCCCCCCCTCCCTCCCCCCCGCAACTCGTTCCAAAGAGCCTTATCTGTCATCGACGCCCTTATCTACCTCGCTCCCGCCGCCCCGCGCCCGCACCCCCTCCGCACCGCCGCACCTCCGCACCGCGCGACTGAAGAACTAGCTCAGCCTGGCACAGCTTCTCATCATCGGACTCCAAAATGTGCACCTCAGTTGCCATCTCAGTTCGTCGTTCTGAGACCACCAATGTGTGTTCAATGTTTAAGAAAACGAACTGAAGCTTATCGTTTGGTGCTCAAGAGGATAACGAGGTGATCGAGTTCCATACGATGGCTCGTGCTTGTCTCCTCAGTCAAATTATGAAATATTTTTCTGATTTTTTTTAAATAAATGAATTAACTGAGAGCTACGTCCATACGTTTTGATATTTGTGTAACCTATCTTATAATCATGATAAGCCCTCTAAAGGTTTGCATCAAAACGTTGTACGACGGCAAAATGGGGTATATCATGGGTATAAGTTGCTCTTCCGAGCTGCATAAAGCTGTAGTACCCCTCCGCCCCTTTCTATCACCGCACACCGCGAAACAGGCAGGGAATTCACCCATTCACTGTCGGCTTTCCCAAAATTAGAACCCACCGATTTCTAGATCTTTTATCTATAGGATCGGTAAACTATGGAATCGACTCCCTGCCGAAGTTTTTCCCTCAATGTACAACCTGCGGTCCATCAAACTTGGTGTGAAGAAACATTTTGTCGGGCCGGCATGTTTTTCGCAGCCACTTTGAAAGTCAAAATGCGCCCAACGACGCCCATGGGCGTCTTCGGGCGCCTTCAATCCTCACTCCTGGCGTACGCCATATGCCGCGCTAAACAAAAAAAGTTTTCAAAACGTACAGACGTATCTCTCAGTTGGTTTATTTAATGTGCAAAATTTGAGAAAAATATTTCTTAATTTCACTGAGGAAACAGGCACAAGCCATTGTATAGAACTCGATCACCTCGTTATCCTCTTTATTTATTTATTTAGAAACTTAACAACAAAATTTTACAATATTGAAAAACTTAAATATAAACAAACTAACAGCCAATTATAAAGTTTCACTTTTTATCAATTTAACACAAAAATATATCCACTTAATCTAATTCTAAATATTGCATCAAATTCATTTGATGCAATGTACCTACGGGTATGTGAGAAGGTGAGAATGTTAGGGTTTTTGAGGATGTATGAGGGTGTGTATTTGTGTGTGAGAGAGAGAGAGGGTGTGTATGCTAGCGTATTTGTATAACTTAGTTATTTAATGTCTTAACAACTTTATCAATATATTATGGTTTTGTATTATTAAATATATCTATGTTACCGAATAATTTGACCGGTCCTTAAACGAGTCCACTGAGAGAGTAAAATGCATAAACGTTGAAATGTCTTGACTTTGAAACGCTTTAACGCTTAAGTGCCTGTGACGATGCACAGGCGAAGTTCCCCTCCGCGGAGTTAGTGTTACGCGGAGACTTGCGTCGTGGTAAGGCTTTGATAAGACCGACAGTGTTCAACTTCACTCTAGCACACAACCTGACTCTATTGGTGCCGCAACATACGAGTATCTCAGGTCGAGCAGGTCACGTGTCCTCCATACTGGATCTTCTGCTGACCACTTTACCCACCGGGCACATGGCATCGCTGCTTGCCCGCTCGATTACCCCCTGGGATCATCCATACACACAGATCGACACAAGTGCGTCTGGCACGCGTCTGGTGTGACATTACGAGTCAGCCGATTAGGAATGAATGAAAGAACATTTCTTTCCTTTCCTTGGAGGCAGTTCTGTTTCAGACGTGGCATCTAGAGAACAATAAACTCCTCCGCGATCACTTGTATGGCTTTCGTCCAAATCGATTCGGTGGGGATCTCCTAGTTTACGACTCACATGAGATGGGTGATGCGCTCGAAAATCATGACGAAAGTATGGCTATCGGCCTGACATAATATATGAACTTCGCGAAAGTATTTAACCGGGTCTGCTTCAAGGCACTGTTTTCCAAGCTGCCCTTCTATGTTCTTCCACCCGAGCTGTGTGATTGGACCGCCGACTTCCCTGGATGGACGCGATGGCTGAAGCGGCAATTAAAAATGGTTTGCGCTTTCAGACTAGTCCAATGTAGCTGTGTTTAAATAGAGGAAAGGGCCTCGCATAGCATCGACTTCCTTACGAAAGGCGGCAAAATATAGTTTGGGACAAGCCAAAGCTCCTCCTGGCAGAGCGCCTGGAAAAACCATTAAAATGGATTATTTACTTACATATATATTTGTTTAAGCTACTTACAAGCTGTATGTGGGTATGGGTTATATTATTCAACGTATAGCCACAACAATAAAAGAAAAATCACGAAGAGTTCGTTTGCGGATTTTTAAAACGCCGAGGTACATAATAAAAAAAAAATCAATCAATGAAAATGGAAAAATGAAGTTTAAACCAACCGACGAGCGACCAACGCGCATCTTGTCTTCCTTGCGCCGGTTTAAAAGCTACGATTATTAGGGCAAATCAATGAAATTTAAATGCGATTCTCATAAACTAGACAAGATGAATACACGGGGTTTTCACTGTTAGCCCACGTAAATATAGTTCAACATCCGTGTAAAATATTTTTCATCTTGTCGTCAACAGCCCGCATGTCGCCGCGAGGCTGCGCGGCGAACGGGCAGTAAGCTGGCCCGTCGAGAGCTCTTTACTATCAAATTCGATAATGAGTGAACGCATTGTGAACCCTTCGCAATCACGCACGGAGTGCACAGAGTAGTGTTCGATCACGCCGGGAGAGGTATTCGACAAAAGCGATCTGCTGTCACCGCTATCTGCCGACGCCCCCGATAGCTATTCGACGCTCGCGCCACCGTCGCGTCGCCGGCCTGCACGTTTGTCAACACCCTGCGGTCTCGCGCGAGGCGATGATAAGCCCCGAGTCTCTCCAGCGTGCGGAGGTGGCGGCGGCGGTGGCTGGAAGGAACGACAGGAGATAGTGAAGGCGGTAAGTGGCAACACTTTTCGATAAATCTAGCTCATAGAAGCAGATATCGCCGTACTTATGTATGTACGTAAACCGTACCGGAGCGAGGAGGGGAGGGATAGGGGTGGATCGGAAGGCTTATCTTATCCGTCGTGCGCGGCGGGAGGGTGGGGGAGGGGGGGTTGGCAGCGAGCTTTGTATGGCGACGGTGGTCCTCGCAATGTGCTCCGATATTGTAAATGTGATATCATTTTTCTGGGCGCGCTTAACGAACGGTTCCCCGAAATGGGCGGCGCGCGGTGTGTCCGGGTCGGGGGTGGGGTGGGGGCGGGAGCCGGGGATGGCAGCGATAATCCGCCGCTGCCGTGCGCGGTTGGGAGCCCCCCCCCCCCCCGCCCGTGCAGCCACTATCGATGTGCCCACGTGTGGGCGGCGGCGGCGGAGACGAGCAACCTCGTGTGCCATCTCTTGTGATAGATGAATTGGAGTATTTCTGTTTAAGAGACTGCTATGTACCTATGCAGATAAGAGTCTACACATAACATAATTTATGCAAGATTACAACTTGAAGTGTAAATTAGTTTGTTGCACGCACATAATTTGAGGTATTGTGCGTGATATTTTGTCAAGCGCTAGAGATGAAACTTATCAAGTAATCAATTTGTTTGCAATGGGGTTGCAATCTGCAACCGATCTCTTCTAGCGTGAAGATATGAGTGTAAAATATTACATGAGCCCACGACCCATTTCGACCCCTCGACTGGGAGACACTGCAGCTCCGTTGCGTGTATAGCAGCGGGCCTAACAGGGTTATTCGATTAATATGCAGAGCCAGCAGACAGCTATTTCAGGATAGTGTAACATCGTCTGTTGAAGACCGGGACCAAATGAAAGAGGATCGTGTGCGCTCTGACTGAAGGAAACTACTATTATTGAAACGGGTGTATTACGAATCGTTTAACAGCAAGAGTTCCAAAGAGTAAAATTCATCTTTCTAAGGGGCGACGAGGCAGCCCCGGGTCGTCTGCATAGCGTTGGCGGTTGGTAGGCGGGAAAACTAAGGAGATGAGGAAATGAAATGTTTCACCTCCATGGTGAAAACAGATATTGCTGACAATACCAATATTACTAGTTGAAACACTATTTATTGGAGCAGTGATGGATAAACATTTTACTTGGCAATTATGCATTACAAATATTACGCTCTGTAACTGACTACTAAAAATTAGGATCAGTTTATTAATAAAAATCAACATTTTCCTTTAGTTTGTCGTATAACATTACTTCACAGGATTTGTTACTTATAAGCGACTTGACTGGTTCAATAATACAGGATGCGTTAGTTTTAACAAAATCAACGAGTTCGATTCCCGGCGAGGAAATCGATTTAAAAAAAATCCCTTGAGTTACCTACTTAAACGACTTAACTGCTGATTTGAAAAAAAAATTAACATAGTTTATTTTCAGCGCTTCCCTACGTCTCCGTTCGTCATACATTTGCTTTAGAGTTAGGTTAAAGTCCTACTTTTTAGGTATATTCACACTCTTAAGAGCACGCTGACTTAAGGAGATAAGATAACTGCCATAACCTAATTAAAAACACTTAGTTTTGTGATGTCTAAGATATAAAATGTCTGTTCAATGTCTAAATAATCTGCCCTGATGCATTTATGTTATGTAGCGGAACCCCCAAATAATAATATTACCTTAAATTAAAAACCAACCACCAAGAGAATCCAGAAGGAACGCGCCATTGCGTTCCTTCTGGACTCAACAATATTCTACGAGTATGAGCAGGTTGGACGAAACTATATATAACTTGACACTGATTGTACTAAAAAAAGTGTACTATGGGGTTGGCATAATCACAATTGTTTATTGCTTATCTATCATCCATAGACAGCACACTGCAGTCGGATTTGTCATATTTTACCATTAGCCAGTTCGGCAATCCCAGCGAAGAAGAACTGGCAAGAAACTCCGCTGGTTTTTTTTTCAACGATGTGGTTAAAGTCCCAAAATATGAATAGAGATTTTTAAAAATACCTGGAAAGGAAGGTCCCAGTAATGAAGGAAAGAAAACACAAAGCTGCGAAGCTAAGGTAGGAAACCAAAATAAGCGCATGCGTTGCCGGTTGCAGTGAGTCCCTATCCGTAAGAAGTCATACATGTTTTACTTTTTTTCCTAAAATATAGGTTGGGGAAAAAGTTTCTTCGCATTTTTTAAGAAAATTCAAAATATTTTTTAATATGGTTTATTTACATTTAACTAAAGTATGTAGGTACCATTTTGTTCGATAACTTTTTGCCATCTTGTAGGTAGGGACATGATCCCATTGCTATAGAAATATTGGGACTTCTGATCAATATACCGCGACAAGTGGTTTTGGCAGTCCTCTCGTGATGTTAAACTGACACTGCCTAAAGAATTCTGAAGAGACCTATACAGGTGGAAATCTGAAGGTGCAAGGTCAGGACTATACGGCGGATGCATTAACACCTCCCAGCCAAACTCTCTTAGTTTTTGCTGAGTGGCTAAAGATGTGTGAGGTCTAGCGTTATCATGATGAAAAACCACACCCCTTCTGTTCATTAATTCCGGCCGCTTTCTCTCAACTTCTTGCTTTAATCTCATCAGTTGTTCGCAGTAGAGTTCAGAATCGATGGTCCTGCCTGGTGGTAACAGCTCATAATGAATAATGCCCTTCCAATCCCACCACACACACAGCATCACCTTGTCGCGAGTTAACCCGGGTTTCGCCACAGTCTGTGAAGCTTGACCGGCCTTTGACCACGACCTTTTTCGCACGTTCTTGTCGTACGTGATCCACTTTTCATCACCAGTTATCAGCTTCTTCAAAAATGGTTCGGTTTCATTACGTTGTAATAAAAATCACAAATGAGTACACGGTTCATTAGGTTTCTTTCAGTGAGCTCGTGAGGTACCCAAATATCGAGCTTTTTTGTGTACCCAGTTTTTTTCAAATGCGCCAAAACTGTTTTGTGGTCAATTCCTAGTTCTTCAGCTACGTCGTAACTACTGATATGCCGATCTTGCTCCACTTTTTCAAAAATGGCATCCATTTTATCCGTAATAGGGCGACCAGAGCGACGTGCATCTTTGACATCAAAATTTCCGGATTGAAAACGCTTAAACCAAATTTGTGCTACTCTCACAGACACTGCACTAGGTCCATAAACTTCGCAAATTTTTTTCGCGGCTTGCGTTGCATTTTTACCTTTTTTGTAGTAAAATTTTAAAATGTATCGAATTTCTTCATTAAATTCACTCATTTTGACAGTACGAAAAACAAATGAGAATCACACATTTTCCTAATTTGAATTTGGAATTATGTTCTTTAAAATTTAAACTTTCGATGATACCAAAACCAGCCAGATACAAATAGTATAGCCAAAGAGATTTTATTACAAGTTCATACATACTATAATGCGAAAAGACTTTTCCCCGACCTATTATTACGTTATTAAAATCAAAATTACTCCTACAGGGCCATTTAATAATAAATTCTTTTATTATTAAATCATGGTAAGTATGGGCAACATTACATGTTTACAGAGTAACAAAATTAATATCCCAGTCACCACGACGTGCGTCGAGCCGGCCAGCCGCGCCCGCCCCGCTCCGCCGTGCGGGCCGCACGCCGCGCCGGGCCGGGCGGCGCGGGGCGGCGCGGGGCGGCGCGGAGCGGGGCGGCGCGAGGTGGCGCGGAGGTGCCACCTTTCGCAATATCATGACGCGGCACTTGTTTTCATTCCGCCCGCGGCGATTACAAACGGACTGTCATCAGTTAGGATCAGATACATAAACAAGCATGCGCTAACAATCAGCATGATCAAAATAATATGTAAAAAAACAAAAAAATAATAAAATAGGTAAAAAAACTTTTTAAGTTAAACGGTTTTATGTTAAACATACATTGCAATGTTTAAGATAAATGTACTAAAAACAAAAAAATAATAAAATAGATACAGTCGTGGGATTTATAAACATATGCATAGACTAGACTAAAATAAAACCGTGGGGCACGTCAATTGTCTACAATCGTTGATTAAAATGTTTGTTTTGTAATGTTACACTATAATTAGGCAGTTGTTCAACCGACAACGATGGACGTGTGATAAGTAGGGCTAGAATGTGGAAACAAGCTAGCAAGCTCGATTATAAGCGAGTTTTGGGTTTCATAGTGGTGAGCGAGTAGTACTTTTATCATATGTTTTGTCGATTAAAGACAAACTACGAGCAGTGAAACGATTCCTTGCCAGCCAGCAGTGTGAATGTCCAACGATAAACTAGTTGAAACATCTCTTTTATTTACATGGAGTGTATAACTATTGGAATTTCCATGACGAAGAAAATAGTAAGTAATTTCCTCACCGTCTGCGGGCCAACTGCCTAACGACGAATTAAACGATTCTTCTATCGCACATTAAGTCGATAATTTGTAGACAATTGACGTGCCCCACGGTTTTATTTTAGTCTAGTCTATGCATATGTTTATAAATCCCACGACTGTATCTATTTTATTATTTTTTTGTTTTTAGTACATTTATCTTAAACATTGCAATGTATGTTTAACATAAAACCGTTTAACTTAAAAAGTTTTTTTACCTATTTTATTATTTTTTTGTTTTTAGTACATTTATCTTAAACATTGCAATGTATGTTTAACATAAAACCGTTTAACTTAAAAAGTTTTTTTACCTATTTTTATTTTCTAGTTTTTAGTTTTTATTTCGCATTCTGTTTAATTCATTTAGTGCTTCATTATTGCAAGGTTTCTTGCCCGTTAGTTTATTGCAGTCCAACTCCTCTATACGTAGTCCCTGCAAAGATCTTACTCTACTAAGAGCCACGTAGGCTTGACCTTCTTCAAACAGTTTCGCACCTAAGTATACGACTGCGTGATCCACAGTGCTGCCCTGCATTTTATGTATTGTAGAAGCCCATGATAGTATTAAAGGCAACATTCTTCTTTCAGCCGTCCCGTAATTGTACTTAGCTGGAAACTGTATGGCTTTCGGGTGTATAAGATGTACTCCGTCTCTTGCGAAATCAATTCGGACGGAAGGTACATCTGTTGCATACATCTGAGTTCGACGAAATTGAGGCCAAACGATTTCGTTGATGTAGCCTATAGCGCCATTTACTAATCCCTTTGAAACGTCAATATTGGACCGTAGCATGACTTTTGCCCCCACAAATATTTCCAGTTCCGCTGGTAAACCCCCAGTTTTGTTGATATCAGCTGGTATTATAGTAGCTATATCCACATTGTCTGCATTTCGTGTGGCGTGTACTAGCTGATCCTGCGCTTTTATTTTGTAAATGCGAGCACCATTATTTCTGTACAAATTCAATACAGCAGAGTTGTGGTCGTTAACTTGTTGATTTGTGGGGTATACCCTTAACGCTTTGTCTATTGCAAACTCATCACTCGTGTCTTGAAGAAGTCTTCCCATTAAAATACTAAAATGTTGGGTTGTTAGCTCACCGACTCTCAAAGCATTCAAAATATCAATAAAAGTCTGGTCACCTTGCTGACGCATATTTTCAGTTAATTCACACAGCGTGAATAAACGCCAGAGATGTTGAGCTGGTTCGAGATGTTCTGGCTGTTTGAAAACAGGTGTTCCTGATCGTTTTATAGGAGGCAGTTGTAAAAGATCACCGAAAAGTAATACGTTTACTCCTCCAAAAAACTCATTTTCACAGTTCTTAATTTGCCTTAATCGAGCGTCCATCATGCATAACATTTGATAAGACACCATGGAAATCTCGTCGACAATCAAAAATTCTGTCTGATGCCATTGTTGCCTCATTATTCGCAAATAGTTTCCGGACAGTGGTGACATACCTGTTATGCGACCGTCTTTCTGTACAGGCAATTTTAAAGTACTGTGTATCGTAGCTCCATTTATTAATCTAGCTGCAACTCCTGTTAGTGAGCAGACTTTAACCGCATCCTTTGCGTAGCACCTATTAATTTGGTCTCGTAATAACTTTAATAGAAAAGTCTTGCCCACACCAGCTCCTCCTGTAAAGAATATTTTTAAACGTTCTTCAGCACCTGACATTTGATTTTGTATGGACTGGGTAACTAATGTAAAAATTTCCTTTTGTCCTGCATTCATAGACTGCTTAGCCTGTAAGAACTGGTCTTCATTCATTGGCAAATAAGGAACTTCTTCTTCATGGTCTAGTTCCATCGGCTCTGCGTGTTCCAGTATCTGAAATGCGTGTACTTGCGCGAATGCATTTTCAAGCTGCCTGTCACGTTCACGATATATTTCCAAGTAGGCGTTTGTTTGTCTTAAACTTTCTTCGTTGGCGAGAAACGCATCTCTGGCACTATTAAATTCTCCTAAAAGTTCGGCCTCATTGCGATACGGCATATACTGGATTAGTAAACTGTAATAATATGACTCTGGATCAGAAGCTGCTACGAAGTTAGGTACCCGTACTACAGCTGGCGTGTTTCTAATAGTCATTTTGGTGTTGTCTGTTAAAGTTATAAGACGCCTTCTTGTTGTCTGCTCGTGCGGTGCATAAGCATCGGTATCGATGCTCTCTTCATTTATAACTGGCGGTTTTGTGTAGTGTGGCTCAAATAACATCGCAAATTCTATGAGACACATATTGTTAAAATCATAGTTGGGGTGCTCTGCTGGTCGCTTTTCATATCGTTCGAAAATATTGGCACAATATCCTGCTGCTTGACCAGCTTCATTAAACTTCAACACTTTATACCTTTGTTCCGCTTTACGAGTATTGACAAAAATTGTTTTTCTCGAGCTGTCACGCATACTCAAATGGCATAGCCTGAATACGCATTCGCAGGCTGAAACTTGACGTTCTCTTAATATGCGCATGCATATTTTAAACAGCTTACGCGAGACGTCAGTTTCTTCTCTTCTAATTTGTTGAATAGCTCGAGATACTTCACCATCTAGGTTTGTAGGTTCTGATTTTGACACGTATTTAGCGATGTAATACGCAATCGACTCATTTGTACCACACGGTTGTATATCCATATTGGCTTTCCACATTTTTAGCAAAGCAGGACTGTAATTGTTTACCCAACCATCTTCACTTTTTCTTTTCAGAACGCAAATGCGACCACCGTTGTAGATGAATTCGTTAGATGAAGGATCAATAACATGTGTCTCTAAGCATTCCGAGCGTGGAAAGTTGAAACGACAAACAGAATTATTTTTCGTGCAGGTACTAGTGTGTCGATGTATTTGACAATTTTTAACTAATTCATATAGTTCTGAAGTTTCTGGAGGAATGGCAGTACTACAGACTGAATCAATGCGAGCTATTCCTTCAGGTGTCGCAACAGACGGGTGATCTTCGATCCAAACAACCATATGCAAATGAGGACTTCCTCTGTTCTGAAACTCGATTCGCCACCAATGATCTTTAACTTTACCGCCAAATATTTCAGTATCAGTTTTAAGAAACTGCATTAGCGCATTAACACGTACCATAAAATGTCTACTCACAACAACTGGATACATCTCGATGAGTCTCTGAGTTTCCTGAATATCTATGTCATCTGGGTCAATGTGCTGTTTACCATCACTAACAAGGAGACTTCTTTTCATATCCTTCCAGTGAAGATCATTGCAGCTCAATGTAACAAAATAAGTGGGAGGTCCTAAACATCTGATTTGTGCTATAAGATCACTAAGAGCACTACGCCAATAAGCAGCGGAACCTCTTAGATTTTTTAAATATAAGTGCAGGTCTTCCACTCGATTGCCGTTTTCACCTTCAACTTTTCTAGCACAAGCTGCAATGGTTGATTTAACTCGATAGTACTCAAACATTGATAGAGCATAGAATAGGTAATCGTTGCGCTGAAATCTAACATCAGCACCTAATAAACGAAATTGATAGTAATCCAAAGGACTTATATTTACGGGCCGTTGTTCTTTCAAACCATTTTTACCATACGGGAAAAGCTGATACCATGCGAACTCTTCTGCTTTTAACTCATAAGATTCATTCACAATATTATTATTCGTCTTTCTTCTGATTTCGTTTACATTTTCAGATACCTCTAGCTCATCTTCAACATCAGGTTGGACGCTATCAATAGGCAACATTACAGATGTTTGTATAGGTATAGTTTCAGATCTCAGATTCGAACGCGGTTGTTGTACTTGCACATCCTGATGAGTGATGGCATCTTCCTGTTGCTGTACTTGAACACCCTGACGAGTGATAATATTTTCCCTCAAATGTACGTCTACGCGTGTGAGGGTGTACGCGATATTACGGGATCCGAGGCATCTTTTACAGATGCGGCACAGTTCTTGTAAGTTGTCGCATTCTATAACACAGGCTTTGCCATTTTCTGGTGTTGGTTTTCCTTTTGGGCCACAAGAATGGGAGTCAGCAAAATAGTATTTGTCTTCACCGCGAAATACGCTAACAGATTTATTTGATGCTGTCAATATTCCTGAAGAATGACTATCAAATAATCTATTTAAAGCTGTATGTAATGTAATGCCGATATTATTGGTATTTACAGAATCTTGGAGACTCCCGAATAAAAGAGTGTCTTCATCATATTCTATAGAAAATCGGCATTCATACATTTGTAAACTTTGCCTGACGATATGAAAGTTTCGTATCTCTAAATATCCTGTTTCATCCAGTTCAGTAGGATCAAGCTGGGTACGAATCCAGCAATATAAGGAGTCACCCGCTAACATATTAGCATTCAGAATATTGACGTCCCATTGATTAGGGCTTAGGATTGCAGCTCGGACAATGTTCGCCAACGACATAGCACTACATTGTACACCAGCATATCGCGAAGTAAAGACGTTGTAGTCACCTTGATGCCATGAAGCTCGAATAATTCTTGCAACATTATTAATTGGAATGAATGCATTTCGAATTTCATTTTCATTCCTTTCGGACGCTTCATCTTCAGACAATTCGGGCACACTAAGTCGTACTAACTCCTGGTCACTAATTTGGGCATTGTCGTCAATACGTACATCTTTGTAAAGCGGGTTATTTCTGATTAACCATCTTAAAGCACTATAGACTTTTTCGCGACATATTGTGAATTCCCTGGTGATGTTTAAATTTTCTAATCGTTCGGTTACTACAATAATGCCTACCTGGCTTGCAGATCTTGGTAGCATACTAGGCAGTCTTTCACTGACTTCAAAGATATCTTGGGCAAATAAAACTGCCTGTCCGCGAAAACCGTACTGCCCATAGAGGCCACTAAATTTCACGATTTTAACAAAGGGAATAATTCTGCACAGCAAACGTTGTTCCGCCTGTGTCAATGTTTGAATAACGTCTGGTATAGAACCTGGATCCAGATTATTCCAGTAAGCTTTTGGTGGTGCTGTTGTTTTATTACTAGTAACATGTGTTTGACAGCGGGAACATAATAACAATGATATTTTCGAAGTTAACTCCACAGGTAAGTATGTTAATGCAGCAGCGTTGTACCGAACTGTACGAACTTGATTAGGATAACAACGTTTGGTACAAATATCACAAACATGTATACAAATTGTGTTAATAGCATTCTCGAATGCCTGCAGATTATTAGCTCTGCATTGCTGGGTACGCTCTCGTTGTTTATTTAACCTCGTATCGCGATGTTCAGGCGTTTCTGAACCCAACTGCTGTCTTTGTCTTTCACGGCTTTGTATTAATCTAACTTCATATTCTTCAGGCGTTTCTGATGCTACCATCTGTGTATATCGCTCCCGTTGTTTTGTTAACCTAGCTTCATATTCTTCAGGCGTTTCTGACGCTACCATCTGTGTATATCGCTCCCGTTGTTTTGTTAACCTGGCTTCATATTCTTCAGGCGTTTCTGACGCTATCATCTGTGTGTATCGCTCCCGTTGTTTTGTTAACCTGGCTTCATATTCTTCAGGCGTTTCTGACGCTATCATCTGTGTGTATCGCTCACGTTGCTTTGTTAACCTGGCTTCATATTCTTTAGACGTTTCTGACGCCGTCATTTGTGTATATCGCTGACGTTGCTTTTTTAACCTGGCCTCATATTGCTCAGGTGTTTTTGACGCTAATTGTTCCCGTCGTTTCTGTAATCGACTATTTCTATCACCTTCACTTTCTTTAGCTCGTTTTGCTTTATACTTTTCTTTCGCTTTTTGAAGCCTTCGTTTACGTTGTGTTGCAGTTTCTGTTTTATTTGTGTTTGTATTTTTTATTAAATTTTTTTTTACCATTTTGTTCCCACGAGTAATGGACATTTAAACGGTCGACCCCCCCAGAGGTCCAATAAAGGGGCAAGGCTATGTACAACAAGATGCGCCTGAGTCTTGAGGGGAAAACGCTAACGACATATCATTTTTATCCACCCTAATGCCATACAGTTCTCGGCGCGTTTTAACCTTTCACCTTAACTTGGGTGGTGTACCGCTAACGACGTATCATTTTTAGCCACCCTAACGCCACACAGTCCTCAACACGATACAAAATCTTGACTTGGGTGGTGGATTCAGGCTGGATTAATCAGATACCTAAATTACAGATTCAATTTCTAAATTTAAATCTTATTATTATACGCCATTTAGTGGCTGCGCCCATCTTAAATATTGAGGTTGTATAGTGCACTGTATTCTTCTTGTCAAGCCCTTTTATTTGATACCCATATTGGTGGGATTGATAAAAAATTGTTATCAGCCATTTGGTAGCGGCGGCCATCTTAGATTTCAATTTTGCATAGTAAATTGTATTCTACTTGTTGAGACCTTTCATTTGATACCCATGTTGATGGGATTGATAAAACCTAAGTTATCCGCCATTTTGTAGAGGCCGCCATCTTGGATTTTAATTTTATATAGTATATTGTATTCTGCTTGTTGAGCCCTTTCATTTGATACCCATGTTGATGGGATTGATAAAACCTACGTTATCCGCCATTTTGTAGCGGCCGCCATCTTGAATTTCAATTTTTTTTATAGTATATTGTATTCTGCTTGTTGAGCCCTTTCATTTGATACCCATATTGATGGGATTAATAAAACATAAATTATCCGCCATTTTGTAGCGGCGGCCATCTTGAATTTATAATGATAATGAATAAACATAATTGTATTGTCACCAAAATCCAAAGTGTATACAAAATTTCAGATTAATCGGTTGACAGGAAGAGGGTGAAATTTGAATTACTAAATTTGACCCAAGAAAAATAATAAATAAAACAAACGGGGTGAGCTAAATAAAACCGTTTAATAATAAAACGACGGCATTGAGTTCATTTTGATTTGGTTGTCGAAGTTGAGCTTCTTCGGAATAATGCGTAGCTTTTTGTGGTTAATGTTATTTTTTTTTATGTATTCAGAAATGATATGGTTACACAAAACATACAAAATCAAACAATACAGAAAAAATAAAATCGATGAAACAAGGTTCTGGATTATGAATGAAAATGAAAATAAAATGAAAATGAAAATGTTTATTATTGATAAATGCTCAGTGTATATACAATCAGATACAGCTTATACTCACTTAATTTTTAAATACTATGCTATAATAATTAGTAAATATGAGTAATTAAAATTAAATTAACGAACATAACGAAATTATCGATGGAAGTAATGAATAACTAAGAATCAGCAACTAAAGTAAGATAAGTAAAAGAAATAAACATAAATAAATAAATATTATAAAATATGAGGTGTTTAACTGACAAATAAAGCGTAATTCCACCTACCAACTTTAAATATTTCTTCCGTGTGTAATGTTTGCAACATTTTACACAAAATCTCATCGTGTAATCGACTGTTCGCCGAAAATTGCGCCGCAGACCCACAACCTAACACCGCCAGCGCCATGTCGCGAATGACGCTAAGCCACGCCTTCTTATCACGTGGGCTGTGACGTAGAGACCCACTTGGTGGACACAGACCCAGTTTGCTTAGACCATCTCCTCTCTACCTCCCTCCTCCGTGCTCCAGACCCATGCGTGCCATAACTGTGATTCTCCCCTTGCCACTTGTGCCACTCTACTCCATAGTGGTGTGAAAATCTGGATCTGGGATTAAAATACTTCAAATGTAGATGTCGCTGAAACTCAAATTAATGAATATTAAAAATTAAGTAATTTATAGAAGACACGGAGCGGAAGCAACGTGGCTTCTCGTGGGTTCCAAATAATTTCTCAAATCCGTTCAGTAGTTTCAGAGCCTATTCGGTTCAAATACACAAACAATCAAACCTTTCCTCTTTATATAATATTATAGAGTATAGATATAGATATAGATTATTGAGTGACCAATTTTATCAAAAGCTTTTAATAAAACACTCTATAAACAATATCAACTTGCATGAATGGATAAATGCATCATGTTTAACATTTGTGACGATACTGTTTAGATTCCACGGTCGCTAGTTGCAGAGGATGGGAGACGGGAACTGGAGCGGTAGTGGCGAACTTTTCGTGATGTGTTTTTAATTCCAGGCACGCGCGTAACGACACGCCGATATCGCTCCTCGCTCCGTCCCCGCCCCGCCCCTCTGCCGCCACGTCGTAAAGGGAACGATCCTCCGATACCGAGCTCATTTGCTACCCACCGCCGACTTCCCGCCTCGCTCCCTTCAACCCACCGCTCGCCGACCGCTGCGTGCCGATACATCTTCGTTGTCCCGCTCCCCGCTCACACCGACCGACCATTCCCCGCCTCTACTTGGCGGAAAATCGTAAGCATCAATCGAGTTAAAAGTAAGCGAACGCTATCGGCGTGCATTCAACGCGCGTAATGGCAACCGGAGCTCGAGGGGCGGGAAACGGAGAGGGCGGACGCAATGTTTCTGCGGCGACAGCACGCCGACAGCGCGGTTGTACTGTGACTGATGCATAGTGCTGATGCCTTCATTCGCAGTAATCCAAAATGTGGCCACCGATGCTGCTGACGTAGTATAACCTGGGGTCCTTCAAACATGTGTAAAAAAGCACCCAATCCTGCCGGCATGGTTATCGCAGCCCCCGTGAAAGTTCGAAAGGCCATTGGCGTCGTGGGGCGCCTCTGAGTTGGGTGCATGTCGGACGCCAAATGCCACGCATAATATGGTGCCTTTTCACTAACCAAATTTAGACGCCCCGAGACGGTAGTACTTCTAACAGTTTCGGTGATGCCGCGTCTCTAGTTAGAGCGCTTTTGAATTCGTGTGCTCAGGGCTCTCTTGTTTCGTATGATTTGTGCAAAGGCTTGGTCTACAGAGTTTGCGGATTACCACTCGAGCAGTTCTGGACAAAGCAGCAAGTTTTGTCTACGATGGTTCGCCACATCTATATAATCGCCTAACACAACGATCCGACAGCTTACCACCGCCCTCGCAGCCGGCAGTCGCCGATTTTTGCGATTGAAACGTGATACCGAGAGCCCGACGTCGCTTAGTTAGAGCAGCTCGGAATAAATCTTTCGAAAAGTGACCAACCCGCATGACGTGTGAAACCGGTTTTTTAATTGCTTCGTTAAAGAAATTTCAAAAAGTTAAACATAACCTTAACTAAATTGGTAGATTATATTACGCTCTTTAAAATCATATTTAAATAAATATCAGTTACTGTCAATGTCAGCAGCAAACTTGAAAAAGAATACGTTTGAGACCTGATTTCAGCATTTTTGAAAAAAATATGCGAAAAGTATATATTTTTTAAATATTTATTTTACTATATTGATAGAACATCAGCTCAAATTATACATGTTATTTATTCATGTTCTTATTTCATAAGGTTCAGGCATTGACTAGTATAATGATCTTAAGTTTTTGGCAAGACTAGAGAAGCACTCATCCGATTTCGATGCTGATTGTACCAAATTTGCTCAGACTGGAAATAGTTCAGCCCGACATAAATCCAAAACGACATTGACCCGAGCGAAGCCGGGTAACTCAGCTAGTACTTTGTATCGTTGAGCGCTGTGCGCTCTCCGTGCCCTGATCTAAAAAAACCCGCCAAGTGCGAATCGGACTCGCATACGAAGGGTTCCGTACCATCGTACAAAAATCAAGTTTTTTGTATGAGGCTCCCCTTTAATTTTTATATTTTTTTTATTTTGCAGTGGCAAAATAAATACACACTATGTGAAAATTTCAACTGCCTACCTATTACGGTTCATGAGATACAGCCTGGTGACCAGTGGCGTAACTATACCATCTGGGGCCCGTGGCAAACTTCCAGATTTTCAGCGTACTCAAGTACACATTGTATATGTCCCACTAATGGCCATAGGCCTCCTCTCTTAGGCGAGAGTCTGTAGTCCCCGCGCTAGCCCAATGCGTCTTGGAGACTTCACATTCATCCATAGAACAGAATATATCAATGCAATCATCATCTATTCGCTATCTTTTCGGTGAAGGAACAACATCGTGAGGGAACCTGCATACATTTACAATGAAATAAAAATAACAATTTAATTTCGATAAGATATTTATTAAGAAAAATATTTTTTTCGAGCTTTCGGTTCCGCAAAAGTGTCTATAACATCATCAAAGTTTAGGTTGGTTGAAATGCTCAACGATTAACTTAAAATTGTATTTTGGTCTTTAGTTTGGATTATAAACTTATAAAAATATACTTTTCAAATAAAATAAAATACTCAGTAAAATACTCAATAAATTGTCCGTGTTTTCCATCCAGTTCAATGTTGCCGTGCAATATAAGGAAGGTCCTGGCATGGCACCTAGTTCCCATGTGGTGTGTTGGGCTAATACTATGATAGAACTTGTGGTATTAGCCATCCATGGCCAGTCACATAAAAAAAAAGGTACGATGTAAACATTTTTTTTGTTGGGTCGGGGCCCTCTTGGGTCGGGGGCCCGTGGCATTTTGCCAGCCCTGCCACCCTATTGTTACGCCACTGCTGGTGACAGACGGACGGACAGATGAACGGACGGACAGCAGAGACTTAGTAAGAGGGTTCCATTTGGCACCCTTTGGGTACGAAACCCTAAAACCATATGAAGCGAGAATTTTCGAAAAAACTGCTTTTTCTGACTAACCTACAATAATTTGCCATGATTTTACAGGTTTTATTATCTCTCGTTACAAAAATTACCCTAATTTTTGTTTTAATTACCGGACTAATGCCGCAATCCGCAAGTGCGCTCTTTTTTGGTTAGTATTATCATATATTATTGCTGTGAAGTAATGACTCTAAGTACAAATGAGTTTTGTTTGTGTTAAGGCGGTGCGGGAGCGTTGGCGGAAGCATTGGCGGCGACGGGGTCGGCGGGGTCGGCGGGGTGGGGGGCGAGGGGGGCACCCTGCGGCTGCGCGTGCGCCGCTTGCTGCGCGCTCTCGTGACGTCACTGCCGCCGCCGCCGCCGCCGCCTCCGCCTCCAAGATATGAAGAGTCTGCTCGGTGTCACGTGGCTCGTCCTAGTCCTCGTCTCAGGTAATATTAGTTAACAATCAATCAATAAATGTGAACCTGTGGCTATAAAATGAGATCACCTTGCTATGCTTTGTGTGTGCTTTTAATGTAACTGCAGTCGGGTTCGTGATTAACCTTGAAACAATTCAGAATCAACATTTTATTTCACCACCTTTGGGGGTCACTAGGAGTGTAAATTCAAAATCGGAACCAAATGTTTTTAATTAACTGTTTTTTATTACATACAAATCACGTGACGTGTTTGCATCTGTGTATTAATGTAGGAATGAAGAAAAATAAACCATTAATGTATTATTGGAACCATTTCTTCTACCTTATTAATGGCGTTCGAGTTACCTTTCGTTCATAATGTTATCAAAGCAGATTGGCTATATGTTCAAGTATACATGCACATAATTATTATGATCGACACCTTATGCTATATTTTCATAACCAAATATCCGACTACCGAAGTGTTGCTATTATTCTAAACTGCACTTTGCCCACATATATAAAAAATGTAACGTGTTTTTTGTTTTCATTAATAGTTTTATAATGTATTTTTCTCGTGGATTATAACTTTTTTGTTTTTTTACTAATCCATTAGGAGGCGTCCATAAATTACGTGAGATGATTATGGGGGGAGGGGGTCGAGTCAAATCTCATCTAATCTCACGTTGGGGAGAGGGGGGGTCTCGACAAATATCCGTACCCAAAGGGTGCCAACGGAACCCTATTACTAAGCCTCCGCTGTCCGTCCGTCCGTCCGTCCGTCCGTCCGTCTGTCACAGGGCTGTATCTCAGTAACCGTTACAGATAGACAGCTGAAATTTCACAGAGTGTGTATTTATTTTGCCGCTATAAGAACAAATAGGTAAGATTAAAAAATAATTAAAATTAAAGGCTCCCCCCCCTGTTCAAAAAACGTGATTTTTCATATTAAATCTTTTACGATGGCGCGGAACCCTTCGTGTGCGAGTCTGACTCGCTCTTGACCGGTTTTTTAATCTTGCCTTCTACACTAGTCCGAAGACTGTGAGACTGTGAGGCAGATGGCAAGCGTAGCTATAGAGCGAAGCAATATTAGAGCTGTCTCGAATATGTGTTAAAATTTCAATTATTTATCGTACATGTAGGACATTCATGGGACTAGGTAAATAGTATTAAGAATAGGTAAAGTATTTATTGAGTTATACTCACAGTGTATAAGCAATTCTTCGGTCTTTGAATAGTCCATTGCGGTTAGCCATTGAAATGTATGTTTTTTTATAGAATATCGATGGTTTTCATGAATGAATAGTTCTCCATCAGCCAAGTTATAGAGAAAGGGTGCGGTGAAGTTTCGAAAACACTAAGCAAATGAAGTTCTCGTTTTATGAATTTGTAAATTATGTTGAGATCTGGTTAAGGAAATGGGCATTTAGCAGTGACTGGCTGCGAGTGAATCCATTCAATAAGTCGACTGGTAACAATGGGGAAGAAAACTCAAAATTGTAGATGTCGCAAAATTGGCATTCCTGTCCAGTTTGATACACGAGTTTTAGATGAAAGATGTACTCCATGATGCAGTTAGAATAAAGTTTAGAGGAAAAGAAGTGCTTTTTGTTGTCTTCAAACAAATTTAAATGTCATTGAACAGCACAAAATATTATACATAGGTTTTGTTTTTCTGATAATTTATTTCCTTCTACTGTTTTTGATTAGCATATTTTTTTTCGGAATAAATTGAGTAATTTCAATTACATAGAAATAAAATTTTCGAATCAATTCTGTTGAATTTTGTGTGGTATCTGGCAACTTTGACAAATCTTTTAGGTGAGCTCGCTTAGACGCCAACTGAGCAGTTTTCTTCCCCATTTGTCATTCGGTCAATTTCTTGCACTCTTGGTATAGGGTTTGGGTGG
Organism: Incurvaria masculella; assembly: GCA_946894095.1. Classification (NCBI taxonomy): domain Eukaryota; kingdom Metazoa; phylum Arthropoda; class Insecta; order Lepidoptera; family Incurvariidae; genus Incurvaria; species Incurvaria masculella. Next base: position 21,048,306 of record OX335651.1, read on the forward strand.
AGAATTGTGGTGGTTTTTTTAATAACACTTTTAAGCATGCCCTCTGTGCTCTTTGAACAGGCATTAGGTTTTGTCAGCAATGTATACTTGCTAGGCCATGTAATACATGGTATGGTGGATTATGCATCCTAACGATAACTAGAGTTATAATCTAAAGTTTATTAAAATAAAAACGGCAATTATGAATTATTCCCTTCGATGTGGCACGTGTCATCGGGACGGTTTTCTTAGTTGGAACATTGAGCACACGGTTCGGGGAGTCATATTGGCTACGTGGAGAGACGCTCGGTTTTGTGAACTATTGTTTGAGTGCGTGTTTCTGGACAAGCAGTGTAGCCGGGAGATCTAGTCAGCCCTGGACGTCGTATGGAGCCGCCGACACAAAGCTGAGTACCATCTCCCGTTCTATCGTTCACTCCCTTGTATGGCCATATAGGTAGGTATTGTTCGTTAGGACGGGTTGGTTACGTCGGCCGCGGAGACGCGACCCGGTATTGCGCACAGTAAGTCATTCAATAATCCCATTCAGTTCCAAATTGGACTCAACCCTTAGCTCAACGACAACGTTGACAGCGATCATCTCGAAGCGTAATGATCAATGATTATAAATAAAAAGGATTAAAACCCCAAGATTTTTTTGAATCATTAACTAGTACTTTTAAATCATTAATGCATTTTTAAGACCCATCAATGGCATTGCGTGAGATGTAATGGTCGCAACTTACGTAATCTGTGCTCGCAACCACCGCTTAGACCCGTTACAATCTCGTAGAACCTTCGACGATACCTTGTGCGCGTAGACCCGCTACAATCTTGTAGAACCTTCGACGACACCTTGTGAGATGTAATGCTCCCAACGACAGCGTTTATCCGCTACGATTTCGTATACCATTCGACAGCATCTCGTGTAAAGTAATGCTCGCAACGACCGCGTAGACCCGCTACAATCTCGTAGAACCTTCGACGATACTGTTGCGGCGTCGGCGTCGGCGTCTGGCGCCGGTTCAGGATGTCTTCTCTTCCGATTATGTCGCCGAGGTGAACCCGCTTCCAACGGCCGCAGGGAAAGAAATTTAGAACCCTGCGGCGGCGGGAAGGTGGTATAGCAGGTATGGTGCAGCGGTTCAGCCAGCAGGAGAGAAATGAAAATCTTCTTTTCGTCTTGTACGTTTCTTCTCCGGCGAGTTTCTTCTGATGGAGCTGGACTGGAACTGACAATTTTCTGCCGCCACGCCCGCCTTTTATAACACAAATAATGCCCATATTTATAGGGCGTTGGCGTCGCGACGGCAGAGACGGGAACTATCGCCCGCCCTCCCCTCCCGTGTCCTCCCCTCTGTCAATCTTGGCCGCCGGCCGACAGACTTTTCTTTATTTTGTCATTTCACGGGAGTGGAGGGTTTTCCTACATTTTCCAGCTTCCACCAGTCGAAGCCTCGCCGAAGTAAAAAACACAATATTCATGCATTTATTCACCTATTTTTTCTTTACATTTCAAATAATCTTATTCTAGTACAAAACTATTCTATTACAGTCATTTACAAAAATCATTACCTAGAATAAGATTAACACGTTAAAATAATTATATTTTACGTTTTATAAGTAACAAAGTATTCTATACACTTTCTGGTAATACAGTGCACCTATACAAAACTATCATATATCAACATGTGAAGAAAACAAACATGATTCAATTACAGAAGTTTTCAGGAAATTTCAACGGTTAAATATCAAGAAAATATGAAAACAAGTTATCCGCGGCTACCTAATTTATCACTTTCAGAGTCCCGGAGTGTCGCGGCCGCGCGATGGTAGCGACACCGGCGCCTATCAGAACTAATACTGGAATGTCAACTTCACTAAAACTGTTTTGCACAATTTCGCGAGGCCGGCACCAACATTCTCCCCTCCGTAGGACGTCGTGGAGGTCCTACTCCTGTCCTAGGGGGGCCGGTTCCTCCGTAGGCAGCAACACCAGGCGTCGTACCGGTCGTCGTTTCACGCCTGCGGTCGTCCGCACGTCGACCACCCGAACTCGTCCGTCCGGCCCGGGGAAGACCCGCTCCACTCGACCGCGCGGCCAGATGTTGCGCGGCAAGCTCGGGTCCACCACCAGGACGATGTCTTCCGGAGCGAGGTCCCGCTGGGTCTTCCCTGTGTGGCCTCGAGGTAGCAGGGTCGGCAGGTAGTCCCGAAGCCAGCGGCTCCAGAAGTGATCGGCCAGGCGCTGAGCAGTGCGCCACGTCGCACGCCCCACGAGGTCTCTATCGGTGGTGTGGACCGGCGCCGGCGCTCCCGACGACGTCCCCAGCAGAAAGTGGTTGGGTGTCAGCGCCTCTTCATCTTCGGGGTCGCAGGAGACGTGTGTGAGCGGCCTGGAGTTGACGATGTGCTCCGCTTCGCATAGCAGTGTGGCGAGGACCTCTTCCCGCGGCGCCCGCTCGCGCAGCGTCGCCGCCAACGCCGTCTTCACGGAGCGCACCATGCGCTCCCACACGTCGGCCATGTTGGGGGCCCCGGGTGGCAGGAACCGCCACTCGATACCCAGGCTCCCGGCTGCCTCGCCCAGCTGCTCCAGTTCTCTTCTCGCCTCCGCGAGCTCCCGGTTGGCACCCACGAAGTTGGTACCGTTGTCGCTCCAGATGACGGCTGGTGTTCCGCGTCGCGCCGCCATCCGGCGCAGGGCGAGCAGCATGGAGTCGGCCGACAACCCGGCCGCTAGTTCGAGGTGCACCGCCCGCGTGGTCATACAGGTGAAGAGGGCACCCCAGCGCTTCTCGCGCCGACGCCCCACCGTCACCTCCATCGGCCCGAAGTAATCCACGCCGGTGCTGGTAAACGGCCGCTGATGATGACTGAAACGCTCAGCGGGTAAGTCACCGGGAGGGGGGAGGCGCGGCGCGTCCCGATGCACGCGGCACCACTTGCACGCGTGAGCCACTGCTCGTAGTGCATTCCGCAGACGGACCACCCAGAATTTTTGTCGAATCTCATTCATCACTGTGGCGTGGTTACCGTGTTGCATTTTCTGGTGGTATTCTTCCACCAACAGTTTTGTGTACTGATGGTCGCCGTGGAGAATGATAGGTCTCTTCAGATCTTCGCAGACTCCGCGCGCGGCGTTTATTCTGCCGCCGACGCGTAATATGCCATTTTCGTCCGGCGTTGGAGCGAGCGCGGCGAGTTGAGGGATTTTCTTTTCTTTTAAATCTGATTGTGCTGATTTAATCCATAATGTTTCCGCTGCATCGACGAAACGCTTTTCCAACATTATCCAGTTTTTCGTATCCGTTTTCACTCGATCGGGCCCGCTGGTTGACTTGCGCGATTTTTTTTTATTTAGCAAAGCTGCCGCGACCGTCGCGCCGCGCACGGCGGATGTCGGAACTGAAGGCCTCAGCAGCGCTACGAATTGAAGCACGCGCGCTGTAGTTCTTATCAAGCGCTTCCATCGCGAAAAGCGCTGAATGTCAGGCAAGGCCACGCGCGGATCGGCTTCTCTCGCCACAAACACTTTTTTCATTTCTTCGTCGAGCGGGCGGTGCGGCGAGTCGTCGCCTGCTGGCCATTCGTTTTCGCAGTGTGCTAGGTACTCCGGTCCCGAGTACCACCAGTGCTGTCCGTCGAAGTTGTCCGGGGGAGCCCGCGTCGCGAGGTCGGCTGGATTTTCCTTCGTGGGTACCCATTTCCATTGTTCGGGTCGCGTGAGCTCCTGTACTTCTGCCACGCGGTGCGCTACGAACGGTTTAAATTGATTCGCTTCCGTCTTGATCCAGCTTAAAGCGGTCCGTGAGTCACTCCAGTAGATCACCCGGCTGACTTGAGTGCGATGCTCCTTCAAGATCGTTTCGGCGAGCCGTACGGCGAGTATAGTCGCTTGTAGCTCGAGGCGCGGAATCGATATCGGCTTTAGCGGGGCGACACGCGATTTACTCGCTATTAACGTAGTATGGGCGGGTCCTTCTTCCTTTGGGTAGCGCCAGTACGCTACGGCTGCGTAGGCGGTGGAACTCGCATCACAGAAGACGTGCAGCTCCGCCGTGTCCCCGACTTTCTGTCCATAGTATCGCGGCAGCCGTAGTTCTCGCAGGTCCGCTAGATGGCGCACCCACGCCGACCATTTTTCGTATTCTGGTTCTTTCAGTTTGTCGTCCCAGCCTATCCCACTGCGCCATACTTGCTGCAGAAGAGCCTTCGCTTGAGTGGTGACCGGAGAGAGCAGACCGAGCGGGTCGAAAATGGACATCACCAAGCTCAGCATTTGTCGTTTCGATGGTCTTGCGATTCCCGCGGCGACGTCGCTCGGTACTCGGTGCAGGCTCAAATTGAAGGCGAGTTCGTCTTGCTCGGGCCGCCAGATAAGGCCTAGTGTCTTTTCGTAGGCCGCCTCGTGTGAAGTCAGATCCACGGCCCCAGTGCCGCGCCGGTCGGGAGCGACGTGTTGCAGCGCGGTCGATCGGTTGCTCGCCCAGCCTCGTATCTCAAAGCCGCCGGCCGCATGCACCGCAGTGACGTCACGCACGGTAGTCGCGGCTTCTATTTCGTCCGCGCAACTGTGGATCGCGTCGTCCATATAGTGATCCTTTATTATCACTTCTTTGATGTGCTCGTTCGGCGCATGACGTCTGGCGTTCTCATTTTTCACGTGCAGCGCGGTGCACGGTGACGATGTAGCGCCGAAAATTAGCGACTTCATTCTATACCTTTTCGGTACTTGGTTTGGGTTATCGCGCCACAGGAAACGCTGCGCGTCCCGATCTTCTTCACGAATTTGCACGCGCATGAACATTTCGCGAATGTCACCCGTCACCGCCACGGCTTCTTCCCGGAAGCGTAGGAGTACGCCCAGCAGCGGTTGCAGCATGTCCGGCCCGGCGAGTAGATTTTCGTTCAGGCTGGTTCCTCCCACGCAGGCGGCGGCGTCATGCACGATCCTTATCTTGCCTGGTTTATTCGGGTTCTTGACTGCGAAGTGGGGCAAGTACCATACGGCGCGGCCAGGGGGCGCGGGGGGACACGGCTCAGCGTAGCCGGAATCGAACAGCGCTTTCATTTTTTCTTTATATTGCCGCGCGAAATCTGCATCCTTTTGCATTTTTCTTTCTACTGAGCGCAGTCGTCTGAGGGATTGCTCCTCGCTCGGTGGCATGGCGACATTTTCCGTCTTCCAAAGAAGTCCCACTTCATAACGTCCGGTGTCAAGTTGCTTCGTTGTTTCAACGAGGATACGCATCGCGCGCTCTTGGGTAGGTACGCGCGGCGTGCGCGGGGCGACACCTAGCGAGTCCAAGGCGAAGCCATCACGCACTAGCTGCTTGAGTTCGTCGTCCGGTTCGGCTTCGCGCGCGTGAAGAGTGAAACAGGATTCGGTGCGCGCCGGCTTGAATCCGTGTAAGACCCAACCGAGGTCCGTTCGCGTCGCAATCGGTTGATTCTTGCTGCCGGTGCGCGTGCCCTTTGACACGAGCAAGTGCCAGTTATCTTGTCCCACCAGGACCGTAGGTCGAGCGTCGGCGTATTGTAGCTCTCTTTCTACGTCTCGCAGGTGCGCGCAGCCTTTCAGGACGTCCGCGTCGACTGTCTGCGCGTTGAGCCCAAGTTTGTTCACAGTGCGGGCGCCGACCAACGTGTGCCATGTGTCCTCGTAGCGGCCTCGCATCTCCAGGTTCACGCGCCGCGACGCTCCGGTGTCGGCCAGCGCGCCGCCAATGCCGTAGAGGCGAAGCGGCATCTGCCGGCCTTTCGCCCCCACCTTGTCGGCTGCAGACGACTCAAGCAGCGATGTCGTAGAGCCGTCGTCCAGCATTGCGTAGGTCTCGAAAGTGCCGCGGGGTCCGCGCAGAACGACCGGGGCAATCTTGAGGTAGGCCCGCCGAGCCGCGCCGGCCGCATAACACGAACTTGTACATGCGGCGGCAGCGTCGTCATCGGAATGCGGTGTTTCCGTCTCTCTCTCATCTTTCGTCTCTTTCTCACGGAAGTCGTGATGGAGCAGCCGGTGGTGCGGACGCTTGCACCCTTTTTCACCGCACGATTTTGCCTTGCAGGAGCCCCAACGATGTTTCCCGCGTAGACATTTGAAACATAACAGTGCTTCACGCACGGCGGCCCAGCGTTCGTCGACTGTCTTGTCGGCGAAGCTCTTACATTTGGACAGTGCGTGCGGCTCTCCACACACGTGACACAGTTTGTTGTCACCCGAGCGCGGCGGCGATGCGGCGGTGTCGGCGGCGTTCGTGTGGTGCGTTGCGCGAGTGGGGTCGGCGCGGGGAGGGGGGCGCGCGGGCGGAGCTTGGGCGGCGGGTGCGGTAGGCGGCGCGGGGCGAGGTAGGCGGCTCGACGTTTCTTGCGTCTTCCCATACTTGAACTTCATCGCTTTGTCTGCTTCTGAACACAGGAAGTCGCTGATGAGCTCCAATTGTGCTTGCCCGGAGTGCTCGTAGCGTTCGGCGTAGTCTCCGTAGCGTGATTTCTGCATCGGCGTGAGATGTTCCAAAATGTTCTTGATGAAGCGCGATTCGTCTTGATTTTCTTCGAAATGGCGCATCAGGTATGACAGATTTCTGATGCGGCACGCGAACTCGTCTAGAAGGTCAGGGCGGTGATCTTCTAGCGGTTTCGTTTGTAGGACCTTCCTTTTCATCGCTTCGACGAGGTAATCCGGGCGTCCATATATGCGCTGCAGATCTTGCAGTACTTTGTCTGGGTCGCAGCCGCCGCTGAGTAGGTAGGCCTCCACTCGTTCTCTTGCACCGCCGGTGAGCGCCGTTCGGAGGCGCGTCATGTTCTCCGCCGGGGTGTAGGCGTATGCCGCGTTCGTCTCGCGGTATGACGCCAGGAAGGCCAGCCATTCCGATTTCTCGCCACTAAACCGAGGCAAGTCGCGGTGTCGTGGGTGCAGCAGCTGCGCAGGTCGATCGGCGAGCTTCTTCAGCTCAGCCGCCAGAGCTGCGATACCGGCGTCCGACGTGGCAGCAGACAATGGCAAGTCGCGGTGCGCCGGGGACGCGGCGCGGGGCGAGGGGCACCCAGCGGTGGGTCCCGGCCGCACGGCGGGGGCGGCGTACGCGGGGGCGGCAGCCTGTCCAGGCGCACAGCCATAACTCGCGAGACGTGTACTGCGTAACGCGGCGGCCTCCGGGGCCAGCGGTGGGGGGAGGGGAGCAGCTGCGGTCGCCCCACCTCGGGGTGGGGTCGCAATCTGCTTCGCGGGCCCGTCCCTCCCCTCCGTGACATCGTCGCGGAGCTCCGAGGCAACGTCGTCTTGCGAGGCTTCGTCTAGCTCAAGCTGCTCTTCCGCGCGAGCTAGCTCGATTTTCTGCGCAGTCAGTGCACGTACTCTTGCGATCTCCGCCTCTTCCCGTCTTCTTTCGGCCTCGGCGAGCTCGGCGGAGGCTACGTACTCCGCTCGCAGCCGGCGGAGGCGGGCGGCGGACGCGCTGGAGCGGTGCGACAGACCACTGAGCGACGCTGCTGGCGTGGTGCGATGCGTAGGCGTATGCGTCGGGATGACTGTGCCGTCCAGTGAGTTCTCTCGGCTGGGACGCGGCTGCTCGCGGCCAAACCGGAGTCGGTGGGCGGCGGCAACGGCGATGATGATGTCGGGTGCTGCTCTGTCTTCGCAGCCTTCCTGCTACGGGTCTCCCTCGATGACATTTCGGATCCGCGTTCGAAGGACCAGATGTTGCGGCGTCGGCGTCGGCGTCTGGCGCCGGTTCAGGATGTCTTCTCTTCCGATTATGTCGCCGAGGTGAACCCGCTTCCAACGGCCGCAGGGAAAGAAATTTAGAACCCTGCGGCGGCGGGAAGGTGGTATAGCAGGTATGGTGCAGCGGTTCAGCCAGCAGGAGAGAAATGAAAATCTTCTTTTCGTCTTGTACGTTTCTTCTCCGGCGAGTTTCTTCTGATGGAGCTGGACTGGAACTGACAATTTTCTGCCGCCACGCCCGCCTTTTATAACACAAATAATGCCCATATTTATAGGGCGTTGGCGTCGCGACGGCAGAGACGGGAACTATCGCCCGCCCTCCCCTCCCGTGTCCTCCCCTCTGTCAATCTTGGCCGCCGGCCGACAGACTTTTCTTTATTTTGTCATTTCACGGGAGTGGAGGGTTTTCCTACATTTTCCAGCTTCCACCAGTCGAAGCCTCGCCGAAGTAAAAAACACAATATTCATGCATTTATTCACCTATTTTTTCTTTACATTTCAAATAATCTTATTCTAGTACAAAACTATTCTATTACAGTCATTTACAAAAATCATTACCTAGAATAAGATTAACACGTTAAAATAATTATATTTTACGTTTTATAAGTAACAAAGTATTCTATACATTTTCTGGTAATACAGTGCACCTATACAAAACTATCATATATCAACATGTGAAGAAAACAAACATGATTCAATTACAGAAGTTTTCAGGAAATTTCAACGGTTAAATATCAAGAAAATATGAAAACAAGTTATCCGCGGCTACCTAATTTATCACTTTCAGAGTCCCGGAGTGTCGCGGCCGCGCGATGGTAGCGACACCGGCGCCTATCAGAACTAATACTGGAATGTCAACTTCACTAAAACTGTTTTGCACAATTTCGCGAGGCCGGCACCAACAGATACCTTGTGCGCGTAGACCCGCTACAATCTTGTAGAACCTTCGACGACACCTTGTGAGATGTAATGCTCCCAACGACAGCGTTTATCCGCTACGATTTCGTATACCATTCGACAGCATCTCGTGTAAAGTAATGCTCGCAACGATCGCGTAGACCCGCTACAATCTCGTAGAACCTTCGACGATACCTTGTGCGCGTAGACCCGCTACAATCTTGTAGAACCTTCGACGACACCTTGTGAGATGTAATGCTCCCAACGACAGCGTTTATCCGCTACGATTTCGTATACCATTCGACAGCATCTCGTGTAAAGTAATGCTCGCAACGACCGCGTAGACCCGCTACAATCTCGTAGAACCTTCGACGACACCTTGTGAGATGTAATGCTACCAACCACCGCGTGGACCCGTTACGATCTCCTAGACCCGTCGACGGCATCGCGTGTGATGTACGTGGGACTTCGGACTTCGTTGCCTACTAATCCTACGTATAATGGTGTAATATTTAATTTTTGCCTGCTGCTTTTAGCTCTTCAATTAGTTTTAGGATTTCATACGCTTTGAATGAACTATGGGCTCCAGTTCCACACCGAGAAACATCCTGAAGGGCACTCTTGGCATCCGTAAGAACTACTACATCGATCGCTGTTAAAGTCTTAGGGCCTTTTTCACCTACTGCTAAATACCTTAATCGCCACACATTAAGGGCATTTCTTAGAAATTTCAATCAATACTATTATAAGATAATCAGCACTTTAGTAATAAAGGCCCTTTAAGTGTCGATTTAAATAAATCAGCACTTGGTGAAAACCAGGCTTAGTAAATGATATTGCTTTGGGTATAGCTATTAGTTCAGCTGTCATTATATTGGTGGCGTCTAGGGTGATGCCGTTTTTACATATCAATATTATGTCTAAATATGTTGTATGTCTGTCTAACTATGTTGGCAACATCTATCGCCTATTTCTGTTCTGCGTCATCTGTAGGCACATTGATTAGATATCTATCACAAAACAGAACCACTTCTGAAGTTAGTTAGTGTCAACTTTGTTTTATAGATGGCGCTACCATCACTTCATAATTTCGTATTTCTTATTTTGTATGGATGTGAGCCTTTTACAATATAACGACGGCGACCACTGCGCCAAATTCGTTTTAATCCATACTGAATATTATAAATGCGATATTTAATCTGTTTAGGTATCGTTTTATGGCAAAACGACTGAACAAATGGACCTTACCGGGGGTTTTCGGTACAGATAACGCAAAATATATTGCAATTTGAGCCACGAACACTTATATATTAAAACTGAAAGTTTCTTTTAATAATGAAAAAATGGAACACGTGTGCTTATTTTAAAGATCTTATAATCACTAACATAAGTCAAGCAGAGACGAAACGTAAAGTAACATGAAGATAGCTGATGACACAGCGTCTGGTTACCATTAGGTGTAGCTTGCTGCTACAATATGAACACGATGACGAGTTCCACATTTGTCAGCCCAGCCAGTTGGGTTCCTATGTAACAATCAGAATGTTAGTTCCCTTGCACTCCACGACGACGGTTTCTTTGCACACAGACTGGCAGAAAACCTGTCCGCTATTAGCGTACATAGCCAAATCGCTCAGCGAAGCGGCCACGGCGGAAGGAGGGGGGGTGTTCGCTGCAATTATATGAGAGATTTCCAATTTAGATAGCGAGCGGCATTCGGCGAGGTTGGCGCAGCGGGGCGGGGCGGGGCGGGGCGGGGGGGCGCGACCGCAGCTCATCTCGTCCGCTTCCGAACTTTATCGCGCAGCTCCGTGCTGTCGAATAATTTGGTGAACTTTAAACATTTTGAGCAGGTTTTACGACATTGGACCGTTCTGAGCGTGCGGAAGCTGCGGCGGCGGCGGGGGATCCAAAAAGGACAGTTCGCTCGCGGGTCCCCGGGGGTAGCGCGAGTGCTCACTCCGAGCAAAGTAATCAGAATTATTGATGAGATTAGCAATATTGTTTAGCGGAGGTCGGAGGGCTCCGGGGCGGTGGCGGGCGGACCGTTCGCCGATACAATCTACTATTATATTAAAATAGGGTGGAGGACGTTTGCATTTATGAATTAATAATCTAAAATTGATAGCGTATTCCCGTCTACAAAGGCGATAAAGAGTTTTGAGGAAAGAGTTGTACTGTTACAAAAGCGTTAAGAGAAGCTTAACGATTATCTGAAGTCTTAGGAGTCCTAGTTCAGATAACCGAAAGTGTTATGCATAATCGCTCCGAAAACTCCCAGGTTATTTGCCCAAATTTTAAATAACTATGTGGGTCCCAGCACTCAAGAATAATACATGAGGATATTGTGTTTAACAGCTATGCATGCTATGTATGTTTGTTTGTTTCTTTGTGGTGACTTAATGAGTTTTGAGGCGCGCGTGGGCCGATTTTGATTACTTTTACGTCACTCTATTTGCCTTAATGTTTCGAGTGTCTGTAAAGTTATATTGAATAATTGCTGTAGCTCTTATATAGCAATATTAGATAGTTTAGTTCACTCACAGTAAACTCACTCGGACGGTTTTCGCGTGAATTCATGAATGCATTCACTTGCGCCGGCGCCATGAGTAAAGTGCATTTCTGGCGGGTGCAGCGAGTCTCCAGACGCTGGCGGCGATGAGGAGATCCGGATAGCCACCGAGCACACACTAAGGGCCGAGTGCACGAAAGGACAAAAAATCAAAATCAACGTCAAAGTATTATCAAACACGTCACTTTGTGTGGACAGTATGAAAGGAACTCTATGCGGATTACTAGAAGTGGCATGTTTGAACATTGATTAACTCGGCCATCTCTTCGTGCAACCGGGGCTAAATAAAGGATACTGCGTATCAGACGACCGACTCGTGAAAAAAAAATCTCGCACCGACTACCAGTGTTAGATGACTAGTTTACTTTTTAAAATTGTTCCTTTGTTTAATAGTTATGCCATGAAAACTATTACTGTATTTTTTTTTTATATGTGTATATTTAATAAGTCTAATCCATGCTATAATTATCACTTCACTTCACTACATAGTAAAAAACAAAGTCGCTTTCTCTGTCCCTATATCCCTATGTCCCTATGTATGCTTAAATCTTCAAAACTACGCAACGGATTTTGTTGCGGTTTTTTTAATAGATAGAGTGATTGAAGAAGAAGGTTTATATGTATAATAACATCCATTAAATAGTGGAAAAATACTGTTATTTTAGAGGTTTCCAATGTGATGTCGTAAAAAAATATTTTTTTTCCGCTTACATTGCAAACGCAAGCTGAACCCTACGAGATTTATCAAAATAATGTACTAAGTATTGTACACATTGAAAAGGTCTTCAGAAAACTCCGGGATGGTATATGTCTATCTCTTATGGATATCACACAATAACATTTTTTTGTCATTTACTTTTTCGACAAATAATGGCTTATTTTCGAAGCGATTTTAACCAATACAGCATTAATCCTTATCCAATTAAATACCTTAAATACATTGTTGATTTTATATAGATCTATATGGCCCTTTACAGCATATGATTGCAATGAATATTTTCGAAGATATTACAGATTTAAAAATTGCGGGACGTAGCGTTTGCGGCGGTACCCGCCGGCCGGGGCGGCGCGGGAGCGTGCCTATAAATAGTTCAAAATAATATTTAATGATATTATGCCCGTGCAAAGCCGGGACGGGCTGCTACTACATACACTATATACCATTAACAAAAAAGTAAAAAAACAGAGAAAATAAATATCAGGTTTCCAGGATTCGAACCGACAACAACCTCCATCGAACAATATTCTTCAATAGATCTTCGGAAGAGATGTCTTGCGCGTTCTGATATTTGACTTGAAAACAAATTTTTTAAATTAGCATGGCATCTAATACCCACAAAGTGTGTTTGGCTTATATCATGGCAGAAATTGTGATTTAGCTCTTCATGCCGTTTCATAAAAACGAATGGTGTGTACCTTCAATATTTAATTCGGATTCTTGTGCATACGGTTAATCGGTGTTCTGAGTTGTGATGTAAATAAACCATTCGTTTGCGGTGCGTGAGTGCGCCGGCGGGGGGGGGGGGGGGGTGAAGGCGGCGCCGTAGACAAAGAAGCTCGCGACAAAGGCACTTGAGCGATCAATTCCGCCGCCTCCGAGAGCGTAGTACAGCGAGAGGCGGCACATTGTGTGGCGAGGAGCGAGGAGCGGCGCGGCGGCGGCGGTGGAGGCGGCGGCGGCGGCGGCAGCGGCGGAGGCAGCGGCGCGGCGCGGGGCGGGCGGGCGACACACGCGCCGCGCGTTTAGCGATACGTTCACCCTGCAGCGTGGAAGTACTAACGATTATATCATGCATGATGACATAGATATACCAATCCAGTATGGCTATGCCCACTTTTTAACACACAGTTAACTGTGCGAACTTTTCGGCCATTGCCAGCCGATGTGGAACTGGTCGTAGACGGCCCGTACTCTTTGAAGAGTATGCCGTTTTATATAGGCACCGCTGTATTACACCAAAAATGGTGAACATTTCAGAGTGGCTCATTTGTATGCACAGATATTTTAATAATAATAATAGATACATAATAATAATAGATATTTCTATTATTATTATATCTATGGTTGTATGGTAAGCATGGCGCCTGTATTCAAAATTCAACTGAAAATGTACAAACTCTTACATACTACTATGTGCCTGACTCTATTACTCCGTCATGTTAAGCGCGACATATGGCGTACGCCACGATCTTATCCAGAACCACCAAAATCATGCCGGCAGGCCAGGTGCGTTTTCAAAGCATGTTTGAAGGACCCCGGCATGGAGTCGATTTCATAGTTTACCGACCCTATAGATAAACGATCAACAGAATGGGTAGGTTCTTATTTTCGGAATGTCGACAGTGAGTTTGAATTCCCAACCTGTTCCAAGTTGAGCGATGGTAGAAAGGGGACGGAGGTACAGCGTTATGCAGCTCTGATGAGCACTCTTCTGCTGGCCAGATGGTTCATAACATCATGTTGAAAAAATCTGAAAGTCGCTATTTAACCTCGGAGGAGATACAGGGCAAACCCTAGTTCGTAATAAGGAAAAGTGTACCTGCTGGTAGGTAATTACCAAAAAAGCAAGAGATATGAGCTAACTAGTTGATTAAATTGCTAACACAATCAAATGAATCGAAATTAAATGAAAAATTAAATGAAATCATCTATCAGATAAAACAGCTCGCGTTAAGGTTTAGGAGTTCATGTTTATAATTCATGAAATAATTCTGCTACGGATGCGAAAAACATTGATTTGGTGCGTTAATATCTAATCTGAAGTTACATCATAATACATTTGAGCTTCATACGTACAGTTATGTATATAAGAAATAACGAATTACTGATAGCACCGTAGCGTACTCTGTTACGAAAATCGGTCGTAGTCACAGGTCATGCTAAGGGTAAGAGCTACTCGGGATTTAATTATTCATTTAATTACGTTCTGAGAATAATATATTATTCAAGTGAGCTTCTGCTCCGGCTGCGGTTCGCTGAGGCAATTCAACTCTAGTGTGAATCATTACGTGGCACCTCCAAAAACGTTTAGTAACGAAGTCCACAATATGAGACATATTTATGCAAAACGTTTGTATCTCCGTTTGATTTAGTTTGATGTAGGTTGTTTTCTAACGTGCATCTCAACATATTTCACTTGCTGGTTATTTTACACACAGTGCGACGAATGGTAAACGTCAAACTTCCAGGCCGACGATTAGTTACTTTCGGTTTTTGGGGTTACTTCTCGTGGGCCTCTTTCACGCCTGGACGATGACGGCTCAATTCCGCCATCTATTCCTAGGTGCGAATGCTCTATGCCGAACATACGATTCTGCCAAGGAGCGGTGCGGCGTAAGCTCTTCGCCCTAGATTCCAGAAAAGTGAGTGGCCCTGATGGTATTCCAGCGGTGGTGTTGAAGAAATGTGCTCCAGAATTATCCTCTGTCCTAACCCGCCTTTACCGTCTATCGTACTCCACTAGATGTGTGCCTACAGCTTGGGAATGTCAACGTTCAGCCCGTGCCTAAAAAAGGCAATTGATCAGACCCGGTCAACTACCGACCCCTTGCCATTAACTTCTCTGCAAAGTAATGGAGCGCTTCATTAACTCTCAGTTTTGAGGTACCTAGAGAGCAATGAACTCCTCAGTGATCACCAATACGGCTGGGAATCTCCTAGTATACGTCTCACATGAGAAGGGTGATTCGCGAAAGCATTGGAAAGGTATGGCTATCGATCTGAATATCCCTAAAGCATTTGATCTCTGGAGGTCTGGGACAAGGCACTTCTTTCCAAGCTACCGTCCTATGGCCTTCTAACCGATCTGTGTGACTGGATCGCCCCCTTTTTGCATGGCCGCAACATTCAAGTTTATTTTATTTTATTTATTTCGTTTTTCCTTATGGTGACTATGCACACTTGGATACGTCAAAAGAAAATACATGATATGTGTAGACTTAGTTCAGTTAGTTATAAAAGTTCGAGCAAAAAATAGCCTTCGTCAAAGATTTCAATATAGAATTTAAATGTTTGATTAATATTTTTAAATTAAAACTATATTACAGAACATTACTTGAGCAATATACAATTATTACAATACTAGCTGCGGTACCCGGCTCCGCTCGGGTTAGCGTCGGCTAAATTATTTCATGGATAAAAAGTATCCGACATGGCTGATCCAAAATAGGGTCAAACTGGTCCAGGACAATGTATCCATCTACCAAATTTAATCAAGATCGTTCGAGATGAAATAGCATGATTTAATGAGAAACATCCAATAATTCCCATTTAGAGCTTCGTTGACATTTGGTGGCTATTTAAAAAAAAAGCATTTGCCGCCAGAACCTTTCTGCACTTGCAATGCAACATTGTTTACCTAGTAAGTAAGTAACGTGTAATGTAGGTAAGTTTTGCGAGGACTCTAACCCACAGCCAGCCTCAACATCGAAAACAGTAACCCATCTCGAACCTGACAGCTCCCAGAGATCCTATACATTGATAAAATACGCACATAAATCGGGTTAGTGGTTCGCAAGTTTTAAGAATTTAACACTCACTACTCACCCTTCAGGTAATGAAGCGTTATATTATGTAGCCTATAAGTTTTGAGTAGAATCAGGCTAGACGTAGATACAATCCGCATCTAAATCGAGTAATTGGTTCTCAAGGATTTTGCCAAGTAGTCCTAAAGTTGCGGGAAATACCAAGCCGTACCCGCCCCCCCCTCCCCGCACCCGCCCCCGTCGGACCGCCCGCCTAATCACGAACTAAACAAACACTAACTAACTAAACACTCTGCACAAAACACGATATACGAATTTGTTTCGTGTATCAGTTGACAAAAGCAAACTCAGTAGATTAGGTAACAGACAACTTTTTTTTTAAAATTTGATATGACTTGAAGTCAAATCCTTTTAAGCCGTACGAATTGTTTTATTTATTTAAAATTTGGATATTAAAAATAATAAAACACTGTTGGTAACGCGATTTTTGTTTGACTGATGTAATGACGTGGAAACTGATGCAGTTTATCTCGCGTGCCGAAACTAATACAAAAGAAACGCGAGTTTCGGAACGCGACATTAAACTCCTCCAACTATGTATTCTGTGCTCCAACGCACACACGCACATTGTTTTGATAGATATGATCTTTGACGTTAGGAACACACCTACATTACTTAGACAACTGTGAGTGCTTGTAATTTAATATGAACTTTATACCATAGCAATAAAGCTCAAATTGACTACGTTTTAGTTACAAATCATTTGTATGGGAAAAAGAAAAGGGCTATTTTTAGGGTTTTTCCAGCAATAATTCTAATTTTTCTCGCCGTAAAAACCATCCTTGAACTTCAACGAACATTTAAAAAAAAGATTTGGCCAAATTGGTCCAGGCGTTGTTGAGTTATGCGCTTACCAACACATTTTGCGATTCATTTTTATATTATAGAAAAATAGTCATTTTTTTAAAAATACAAATCAATTAATACATATTAAAATTAAAGACAAAATTATAACTAAAACGATAAAATGATAAATATAACGATACAATGACTAGAATTATGACTAGGTACTTAAATAACTATCTTCTAGAGCTTCGCTCACGTTATAGTAACTTTTTGCGATTAAAAGTGTCCTAATTTCTTTCTTAAATTCTTTTGCCCTGAGCTCCTTCAGTTCGGGAGATAATTTATTGTAAAATCGTACACTATTGATTAAAAAGCTTTTGGAGACCTTAGCTAACCTATGTTCCTTGATCCGTATGTTCCCAGAATGTCTAGTGTTATAACCATGGACCTCAAAATGGGAAGGAGTGTTTTTTAAATTATTTTTGGCATATATAATATTTTGGTAAACATATTCTCCGGCAAATGTCATGATGCCAAGCTCTCTAAATATACTCCTACAAGAATCAATAGGTTTTAGCCCTTTTATATTTCTTATAGCTCTTTTTTGTAAGAGAAATATTCGATTAGCTTGTGCAGCTGTGCCCCAAAACATAACACCATACGTCATTACGCTATGAAAGTAGGCAAAGTACACGGTCCTAGCGGTTTGTTTGCCGCATAATTCTTTTATTTTCTTAATGGCGTAACACGCTGAACTGAGCTTTTTGGCCACTTTGTCAATTTGTTGTTCCCAATTTAATGTTTTGTCACTTTTTATGCCAAGAAAATCGACTTCACTGACGATTCATTGATTGATGGTTGTTGCTCCAAAGCTATGTCAGTGAATGCCGACGCAGGGCTCTGTGCTGTCCCCAACCCTTTTTCTGCTGCACATTATTTATACGCCAATTTGGGTAACATTGATTGCTATGCAGATGACAGCACGGTGCTAGCCAGGTACACCGGTCTCCGGACCGCAAGCCGGGCTGAAGTGGAGGAGGATAGGTGACGCCTCGTTGTTAGACTCGAAGAAACCCTGGAAAAAGATGGGGAAAAGGATGGGTACATGGCGCGGATAATGTCTTGAGTGGAGTACTACTCGCATTTGTGGGACGGCTCAGCTCAGCACTTGTTTGGCTCCCTGGATTCGATACAGCACCGGGCCCTGCGTCACTTTGACGACCCCAAGGTATCTTTGAATTTAGAGATTTTGATACCCTCCAACTCCGAAGGGATGTATACCCTACTCTCTGTGTTCTACCGTCTTTTCCATGGACAATGTTCGTCGGAGCTGCATAACGCTGTCCCTCCGTTCCCTTTCTACCATGGCATAACTCAGAACAGGCAGGAAATGAACCCGCTCACTGTGGATATCCTCAAAATAAGAACCGGCGAATCCTCTAAATCCTTTAAGTATATCGGCGGTAAACTTTGGAATGGACTCCCCGATGAGGCATTTCCCCAAAGCACAACCTGGCGTCCTTCAAACGATGTTTGAAGAAGCACTTGGCCGGCCGGCTTAGTTTTTTGGCAGCCCCCTTCAAAGTTCGAAAGCTCATGGACGTCGGCGGGCACCATAAGAGGTCCTGGCGTACGTCAAATGCCGCGCTTTACATGAAAAAATATATGCGGACTTTAGCAAGGCATTGGATCGAGTTAATCATGACGTTCTTCAGCAAACCAAGTGGACACGGGATCCACGCATCACTACTTCGATGGTGCGAATCATACCTCAAAAATCGTTTTTTTTCTTTAATCTACTGTACAATTACGATTTCGAGTACTCGGGTTAAAATATGTAGAGCTGTTGTGCGATGTGAGAAATGTTATTTCGGGCAGTAGAGTCGGCATATACACTGTTATGTGGAGAGTTCCAAGTTCTGCCCCTAATCGTATTGATTGCTAGTCGATGGGGCTACAATAAAGTTACATATTGCTGGTGGTAGAGACTATGATAGAGAGATACAGAACCTATGGCGGTGAATAAGAGATTCTGGGCAGGGCAATCGACATACAGTAGTCTGAGGTGCAACAGAAGAGTTGTGGTTGCGACGACTATTTAAGCAACAATTCGACAAAATCAACGAAAGCATCGTTGTAAAATGCACGGGAACATGAACGACTGCGCCAAAAGATGGAAATGTTATTCGTGGAGGCTTATTATATCTTACACTTGCATGTCCAACGAACAAAGAAAACGTCAAAATAACGAAATGTCACGCCGTGATCAGCTGAAAATCGCGCGGCTCGTCAATCTACGTCTGCTCCGCCCTGCCCCACCTCTCCCTGCCCCCAACGGCTATGCATTCAACTATATACACATTGCCAAGCTTAGCTCACTCTCTCGGCCATATTGACATTATCTTGCTGTACTTGCGAATAGATCGTTTCTTCATGAGTTGACTTGGCGAGTTACATCTTGTACTTTTCTCTCGGATTGCTTATGAAATGATGCAAGGGTAGCGGAAGGGTAGCGCGGCGATGGAGTGGCGGGGTGGGGGTGGGGGGAGGGCGGGAAGTGGGAGCGGCGCTTCCGATGGCAGGGCAGTGATGCGGCGATGTGTCCAGCGCCGCGAGCGGGGTCACGATGTCGGCCCTATGACCGTTTACAGGAATGTTTTATTTACAAAGTGAAGGTTGGCAAGTCAGCGAGGGCTCGCGGTTAAAGTGGGCGCAACCCAGGTAGATATTTTTTCATTTATATTGGAACATTCGGTATGAAGTGGAGCGCGGGGGAGGTAATTATTGGTGTGAATATGTGCGTCAATGTACTAGAGTTTACGCACACGTTATTGTTTTGAGTGACCAATGAGAAAGCTGTTTTAGAGAGGCCAATGAGAGAGCTGTTTTGGAGCGGCCAGTTACAGCATTGTTCGCGTGCGTGTAGGAATACAGTTATCGTAAAATATAATCTGCTCCAATTTTGATACTGTTCATGTTATTAATTTAAATGTCTTGCTTTTCAATAGGGGTACACAGTACTCATAAGTAAACTTCTTTGGTCCCACGACTCATTTTAAAGAACAAAAATTGTTTCCATTCATTTTATTTGATACACATGTAACGGAGCTCCCTACTGGCCAGTATTCTGTGCCAGCCGGATGGGTAGCTCTGTTAATTGCCCATGGGAAATCACTTAAGACTAGTCCTAACCCTACCTACCTACTCGCAGCGGAGTAGGTGGGATCTAGGGAAAGGTGTCCAGGCGGGGACCGCGAGAGCCACCAAACGACCTGAAAGGGAGGGAACGGTATGCGGATTCCAGGCGGGGACCACGAGAGCCACCAATCTACCTGGAAGGAGGGAACGGTATACGGATTCCAGGCGCGGACCACGAGAGCCACCAATCGACCTGGAAAGAGGGAACGGTATGCGGATTCCAGGCTGGGACCACGAGAGCCACCAATCGACCTGGAAGGAGGGAACGGTATACGGATTCCAGGCGGGGACCACGAGAGCCACCAATCGACCTGGACAGGACGGGAACGGTATGCGGGTAGGGACTTCAGGCGGGGACCACGAGAGCCACCAAACAACCTGAAGGGAGGGTGTGTTCAGAGCCGGGAGCTGCACTGAACTGACTCGCTGTCTGGCGGGCGGCCTTTTATATTGGCGCGCCCCTCACGGCTGAGAGATTTTTTTCCCGGAGGCGGACAAAATCTAAAACATTAACTTTTAAAAGAAAAAAAAACTTTATTCTTGTTTTTTTTTATTTATTTTATTTTATTTATTTACACACACCAGTACAGATAATCATCGATATGAAGAAAAGGGCAATAGTTAACTTAAATGTATACAACATAAAATAAAAACGAAATTCTTAACTGTACTAGCGAGAGGCTGGTAAGATTAATCGTATTCTGCCACCTAAACTGGCCACAAGGCTGTTTTATAGGTGGCATTTTCAGTTGTGCCTTTACTGTTTATATTTGGGTATCTCTCTTAAGTTTTAAATCGATCGATGTTTTAAATGATATATTTAAAAATTAAAAACTATAAAAAAAAGACACATAACAAAGAAAATTGAAAAGAGAAAAGAAAAGTGTTTTCTGTATGTGTGTTCTGTAGTATGTGAGGGTGTGTGTGTGTGAGAGAGTGAGAATATTAGGATGAGGGTGCTTGCATATGTTTGTTTGTTTAATTTTATGTAGTAACATAGAACAGGTGCTCAGTCTCCTCATAGTCCTTAGAGCCGAGCCATTGTGTTAGATTCTTCTTTAAAACGGCCTTGCGGGTGCCCTTGAAGTTGCATTCATCAACAGCCTTATTGTAAAGGAAAGGTCCAAGGAACGATCTGAATCGTTGCCCGAAAGCGGTTCTGGTCACATGTACCGCTAACCGGCCTGTTTGTCTCGTATTGTATGTAATAGCAGGATTCGTTTGCGGGATTCCATGCACCCATTTAAGAAGCTTTGCAATGTACAGCTGCCGTACACTTAGAAGGCCAGTTTCTTGCAGCAAATCTCTTGTTCGGTAAAGAAAAGGTTTTCTGAACAGAACCCTAAGCGCAGCTCTTTGAGACCTTTCAGCCACCAGCATGTGAGTCTTTGCAGCACCGCCCATGCCGCTATGCAGTGGGTCAGGATTGACTCGCCGAGAGCCTGGTAAATGTTTCGGAGTAGTGGTTTCCTTCCAAAAGATCTTAGGTCCTTGAAAACAAACATTAGCTTCATTAAGCGTTTAGCGAGGTTTTCTAGGTGATTTTTCCAGCAAAGCTTGTTATCCAGTATAACTCCGAGATATGTTGTACTTTTTACTGCACTAACCTGACAGTCACAGTCGGGGCGGCATGGGGCACCTGCGTTTTTGTGTATTTTCAGCACTCTTTCACTCATCGGCTGACCAGCTTCTTTAATGCTGTAGCACATATAGTTGGTTTTAGAGACATTTAGAGTAAGCAGATTCCTGTCAAGCCACTGTTTGACTGTGCTTAAGCCAAACTCTGCACGGTCGTATGCTTGCTGCCAGGTGTCTCCAGAGAAAACCAATGCCGTATCGTCAGCATAGGCAATGATCCTGCAGCCCTCCAGTTCAAGTTTACAGAGCCCGTTCAGGTAAATTATAAATAATATTGGGCCCAGGACGCTGCCCTGGGGAACTCCGTATTCGATTGTTGATGGGCTGCTGGTAAATTGACCCATTCTGACGGTTTGGGTGCACGCTATTAGGTAGCTTTCAAACCATTTTAGCTGAAGACCTCGGATACCCATGAGCTCTAGTTTTCGCAAAAGTATTGGAATGGAAACGGTATCAAAAGCCTTTGCCAAATCCAGAAAGATACTAATGCAGTGTCTGGATCGATCGAGATGGTCAGACACTGTATCAATTAGGAGGCACACTGCATCCTCTGTTGATTTTCCCTCCCTAAAGCCAAATTGATTTTCTGCAATTAGTTTGTTCTTCTCCAGGTAGCTAATAAGGCGAGTTTTCATCAGCTTTTCCAATATCTTTGACATGGCTGTGAGCAGGGAGATGGGCCTATAGAATGGAAACTTCTTTTCTCTCACCTTTTTTAAGTATTGGAACAACGATGCTCTTTTTAAAGGCTGATGGGAAAACGCCAGTTTCTAGGCTAAGGTTGGCTATATGTGTGAGTGGTTCAACTAGATGATCTTTAAATTGGATAGATATATTTATTTTAAAGTGTGAAAGGGTAAGTAGTAAAAAAACTTTTATATTTGAAAATTAAACGATTGAAAAACATTTCTGTATTCTTCTTTTTCTTCTACTTGTCATTCCTTTCCTTGGTTCCTTTTTTTTACAGTAGAGCCATCCCTCTTCTTTGTTAGGCCGCCACGTCGCCTCGGCCTTTTCCTTTTCTGAGTCGGCCCGTCCAATGTAACGGAGCTCACTACTTCCTGTTTTTGTCCTAAAGTGTGATTTTTTGTCACTGCTTTCGACAAACTCACGGGTTTCGAGGTCCAAGTTAATTTCTAATGTTTCGCTGTCGCTTACCGGGAGTGGGCTTATTGCACTTACGTTCCTGCACTCCTTAAAAAACTCCATTATTTCTCTCCACTCCCTATCGGTCCCTTTTGCTGTCGGAGCCGGTTTATTAGGTTGAAGAAACATTGTACAGAAAATACTGAATCGGTGTTGTGTGGTTTGTTTGACAAATAGTTATGCCATTCTTTTTAATCAGTTTCTACGAATTCTTTTAAATCTTTTATATGTACCCGTATTCTCCTCCTTCCAATTAGCAATTCATAGACGGACCCAGATATTGTTGCCCTTATCTGATATGGTCCGCTATATTTCGGTGCCAATTTGGCAGCGAAGTGGTTGGCTGCGTTCGAAAGGACATATTTTTTTTAAGCACTGTTTTCACCAATTTTTGGTTCCCAATGTCTCCTTTCGTCGTAATTTTTTTTTGTTGACCCGATGCATTATTTTGGTGAATTCTTACCATTTCGTAGAGTTCTGCTAAGACTTGGCTGTTTGCGACACTCCGCGTAGGCAATTCATTTTCGTCCTTTGGTCTTCTAAGCTCTCTACCGGTCATCAGAAATGCTGGTGTATATTTTGTAGATTCCTGTACGGGTGTATTTATGACAAAATTTAGCTCTGGTATATATTGGTCCCATTTCTTATGGTTTTCTTCGATATAGCATCTTATCATCGTTTCTAATGTTTGGTTCGCTCTTTCCGTGGGGTTTGTTTGGGGTGAATATACTGCTGTCGGTCGGTGGGTTATTCCATATACTTTTAGAGTATTTGTGAATACTTTGCTGGTAAACTGTGTTCCGTTGTCGGAAATTATCATTTCTGGACAGCCAAATCTCATTACAATTCGTCACTGCTGTAGTTGTACCTTGTCGTAGTGGTTGTATTTCCACCCATTTTGTAAATTTGTCTTGAAATACTAATGCCCATGTGTGGCCTTTTGAGGACCTTGGTAAGGGTCCAATAAGATCTACTGAGACGATCTGCCATGGTCTCGATGCCTTTGTCGTTTGCATGTAACCTGGCGTAAGACGTCTTTCGGTTTTTTGTTTTTGGCAAACCTCGCATTGTTTTATGTGTTTTGCCACATCTTTAAACATTCCTGGCCAAAAATATCGTTGTGATATACGTTTAAATGTTTTGCTTACACCCATGTGTCCTCCTAGCGGTTCGTCGTGATTTTCCTGTAGTATTTTTGTTCTTCCGTCTATCGGAACGCATAATCTCCAAGCTGTATCTAGGCTTAAATCGATTGTATACTGGTTGGAGTGGGCTTGTTTGTATATATTTCCATTTTGGATACGGTATTCCTTCTCATTAACCTCTTTGTTTTCAAGTGCCTGTTTAAGTTTTTCGTACCATTCCAGTTCCTGTTGGCCTGCTAGTGCAGCAATTTCGGTTTCTACTGGGTGTCTTGATAAAGCGTCGGCTACCTTGTTAAGTTTTCCTTGTCTGTATTGAATATCGAAGTCAATGGCATGACTTTTAATCACCATAAAATTATGAAATAGGTGATATTTTTTTATTTCTAAAGCAGTTGTTATACTTTCTTTAATTATTATATTCGACATATCAGCAAGAATAGCATTTGTGTTTTCTTTGTCTATCTGTAAGTTTAATTTTTTGCAATAAATTGCTATTTGCATTTATATATGAGACTTCTGCCCCTGGGTCGATCAATGCCTTTTGAACTGAACTTTTTCTCAAATTTTTACGTCTATATGTGGTCTTTTGTCTTCTTTGATTATGCCCTGTGTTGCGAACAGTGGTTCGGGTCGGCAACTCTCGCTTCGTTTTTTGAAGCAGTTCTGCAACAATCTATGGAACGTATCCCTGGCCTGCCACAACCACTGCAAAACAACATCGGTCGCTGGCGACATTCCCGTTTGCTGTGGCGCCTTTGACTACAGTTCCAGCAGCACGTCGCCGAATCATATCTTGGGTTAATAGCCCACGTGGTTTTTACTACGCCTGTGTTGCGCGATCTCTCCTTCTGTATATTTTCATATTCTTCGGCCATTTTAATCAGTTCTCTAATATACTTTTGAGGTTACCGCGGTCGTTAGACATTTTTCAAACAGTTCTCTCATATTTTTAAAATCTGTTTCCTTGATGTAAAGCTTGTATTCCGGGGACATATTCTTGTAAATCTTGTTTAGTTGTTCGTTTTCTTTTACTAACCCTGCAAGTCGTATTTTAGTTTGTATGTCCGTGAGGTAGTCCGTAAATTTTTCATTTGATCGTTATTTTCGGGTACGTATTTCCTCGAGTATCTCTTCCTGGTAATTTCGTGGAAAGTAATAAAGTTGGAAACATTCTTCAAAATCCTACCACTGTTTCCAATTATCCTTGTTGTTTCTATACCACAAGAGTGCGTTATCTTTGAGCAGGTGTGGTAACGCTTGAAGAAGCTGCTTTTTCGAAAAGCTGTACCCCTCCCGTAGCTCGGTTATCCTTTCCAGGAATTCGAACGCACATCTAGTTCCATCGAAATTTATATTCCACTAGCTGCGGTACCCGGCTCCGCTCGGGTTAGTGTCGGCTAAATTATTTCATGGATAAAAAGTAGCCCACATGACTGATCCAAAATAGGGTCAAACTGGTCCAAGACAATGTATCCGTCTACCAAATTTCATCAAGATCGTTCGAGCCGAAATAGCATGATTTAATGAGAAACTACCAATAATTCCTATTTAGAGCTTCATTGACATTTGGTGGCTATTAAAAAAAAAGACTTTGCCGCCGGAACCTTTCTGCATCTAGTAAGTAAGTCAAGTTTAAAATGTAGGTAAGTTTTGCGTGGACTCCAACCCACAGCCAGCCTCAACATCGAAAACAGTAACCCATCTCGAACCTGACTGCTCCCAGAGATGCTATACATTGATAAAATAATAAGTGGTTCTCAAGTTATAGGAATTTAACACTCACGATTCACCCTTCTGGTAATGAAGCATTATATTATGTAGCCTATAAGTTTTGAGTAGAATCAAGGTAGACGTAGATACAATCCGCATCTAAATCGAGTAATTGGTTCTCAAGGATTTTATTCTATCGGTCGCACCTCTGGCGATATAGCGTGATGCCAAGTAGTCCTAAAGTTGCGGGAAATACCAAGCCGTACTTCGGTACAATTAGTAAAAGTAACCGCCGGTATACTGTCGAATGCCTTCCTGAGGTATTTCCTCACAGTACAACCTATTCACATGGTGTGAAAAGTAATGCGCGATACATAAAAAAAATGTTCTTAAAATATAGTTTGCGATTGTGTCCCGAGCAGACCGTCTCGCCGCCGCGGCGCCGCCGCCGTCGCGCTCGGCGCTGTGAGGACGCGGCTGGCGAGCGACACGCATTCGTCCGACGCGACGGCGCAGCGGAGGCGGCGGCAGCGGAGACACACATTACTGATAACATCATTTGTTATACACTGTTATACACTCCGTCAGTGTATAAAAACATTTTGTTGGGTGTAATTTGTGTGTAATGGTCTATGCGTTATTATTCTAAGGGTCCATTATCCTTTTTTGAAAAAACCCCAGTTTGACAAAAAATAACCTATTATTATTGTTTCTGGCTAGGTTCATGGATCAGTATCGCGCTCTTACAAATTATCCATCCGACAGTATGCAGGTCTCGTTTTACTACGTGACACCTGGCATGGCCCCCGATTATCTCATGAAGAATTTGTATGCAGTGATTGCAAGTTTTGCGTTACAATATTTGTGTTGTTGAAAAACGAAACAGCCATCACACGCTACAAAATGGCGAACGAGTCATACGAAATCTGTTATGCAATTATTCGGATGCAACACATTAATTTATTTTAATGTTTCTATTTTGGAATACAAATTATATAATAAAATATTTTTAAATAAAAAAAGGACCGCCTTCAAAAAAACCGGAACTAAAAAGCAAAAAATAATTGGTTACTTTTAATTAATGTACGTCAAGCTATTTTAACACTAACTAATTATGTACAATTTCTTAATTTTTAAACATCTTTTGAAGTCGGTGCCTTGGGTAGAGTTCGCTCCGCACGCCGTTGACCGAACAGACACAATTTCAGCCTAACACACCCGAAGTCTACGAGAGCGTAAACAACCTGAGTCAGCAATGATTGGTCCACAGAGCATTTTAAGCGACTGCCTTAACTGGACTGACTTAACTGGAGATGTAGCGTTGGTTTACGTGCAAGCTGATATCGATGCAGCGCAGCGTACTGAAATTGGGTTTCAACGATTATTAGTACTTTCGGCTTTATAAAGGCGTGCACTGGTGGAGGAGTACGTTGTGGATTAGTGCTTCCTACGACATCATTGTCTGAACGAGACGATTTCTGCTGAAATTGGTGAGATATGCACAATCGTTTTGACACGTAGTTGAGGGCAGACCCCTCAAAGTCGCTACCTATTGTTTTCTGTTCTTTTTTATTTGTATTTTTGTTTTGTGTTATATAGGTATTTAGGTAGAATAAAAAGTACAAGCAATACCTACCTAAATATTTACCATGTAAGTGGTAGTTTTTGTTTGTTTGTATGTTTAGTTGTAGGGTTTTCTTGAAAATATTTTGTTTTTACTCTTTTAGGTATTTAGTTTAAGTATAAGGCATATTTCAATTACAAAGTACTTGCCTAAATACCTACTTACATACGTTTTTTCGACCTGTTTGTTTATTTAATTTTTGTTTTTGTGCTTTGTTTAAGTAGGTAAATGTATGTAGCTACCTAGGTATTTTTCTTTCTTAGCCATGGGTGATATTAATCTAACTACTTACAGCTCTTACAAAACGTCTACCCAAGGCACCGACTTCAAAAGATGTTTAAAAATTAAGAAATTGTACATAATTAGTTATTGTTAAAATAGCTTGTCGTACATTAATTAAAATTAACCAATTATTGTTATTATTTTTATTATTATTAGTTCCGGTTTTTTTGAAGGCGGTCCTTTTTTATTTAAAAATATTTTATTTTTTACTTTTTAGTGGTGGCGTAACTTTTTGACTCAAGGTGGGCGAGCCGTCCTTTTTAACTTCACATACAAAGTGTAAAGAAGATCATGCGCACCTCACTATCCCATGCGAACCCTCTAAACTGTTACTAAACCCGACAATGAACGAGCATTAGCAGAAATGAAACCATTGAGAAATCTCATTTCTGACGAAAGGTACCTATCTGGATTCATGAGTTCACGATTCATGAGATAGAGCGCTGTGACAGACGGAAGGACGGACGGACAGCGGAAGTTTAGTAACAGGGTTCCGTTGGTACCCTTTGGGTACGGAACCCTAACAAGGCAAAACAACGAATGCCCGTAGTCTGTTTCTTGCGTAAGTGTTGTATGAAAATGTGTACATATCGGCCTCGTTTATCCCCTTAACAGTTGAATTTTGTAAACTCCATTGTAAGCGAGCCTTTTCGTCGTAAAAAGAAGTCACTGAAAATTTTAAGTTTTCACCTAAATATGTTCATTTTGACCTGTTTTACCTCCCTAATAGTAGAATTTCCAATAATATTGTCTTTATGAGCATTCCCATCTAAAACAAACCCTAATCTGACATTTCTAGGTTCAGCGGCTCTAGAGATAGAAATGTGTACAATTTGCCCTCTTTTACCCCCCTTGAATACCCCAAGAGTTGCATTAAAAAAAAAACCTCTCATACTGAGCAATCTCACCCTAAAAGAAAACTACTGTAACTAAAAAAACACATTTCTGGGTTCACGGGCTTAAGAAATTCGATGTTTGTTATAGTTAAGTACCAAACTACTGAACCGATTTTGATTAAAAAAAATGGGACCAACTAGAAAGTGTACCCTTTCGAACAAAAAAAGAATTTTCCAAATCGGTCCAGGGGTCTTCGAGTAATCGGTGAACATACACAAAAAAAAAAGATTCCGACGAATTGAGAACCTCCTCCTTTTTTGAAGTCGGTTAAAAATAAAGGATATCGTTTAACTGTTTACAACATTATTCACATTGTTCATGTTTTTGATAAAGTTGTGATGCATGATTGGATGAGACAGTTACTTGGTAAGTAAGGAACAAGAAGGATAGAACACAAATCAACAAGTATCACACTGAGGGCCGAGTGCACGAAAGGACAAAAAATCAAAATCAACGTCAGCGTCTGATCAAACACGTCACTTTGTGTGGACAGTATGGAAGGAACTCTATGCGGATTACTAAAAGTGACGTGTTTGAACATTGATTAACAC
Source organism: Incurvaria masculella (assembly GCA_946894095.1). Lineage (NCBI taxonomy): Eukaryota > Metazoa > Arthropoda > Insecta > Lepidoptera > Incurvariidae > Incurvaria > Incurvaria masculella. The sequence goes on from OX335651.1 coordinate 21,077,005, forward strand.
GGCCGTCTCTTCGTGCAACCGGGGCTAACTACGCGCAACAAAAGTGTTTTGAGCTCAATTTGCTTAGCATTCGGGGATATTAAACACGTCCTTGTCGCGCCTAGAGAGAGTCCACATGACTTTTCATGATTTTCCACGGAAACACTGCACTTTTGAGATGGCGTCCGCTTTGCAAAGAATGTATCTATTCTGCACCTTAAGGCGGCCCTTTAAGGCGGGACGTAATCATTCGCGGGCACGGTAGAAAACCGTGCTGTTGCGCTCTGGGACCTTCTTTGTTTCAAAGAAAAATACAGGATCCGTGATGAGGAGGATGCAACATGTCCTCAAAGCAGACAATGCGAATAGTGTTTGATTTGGTCAAATGTACGAAAATTTTAATTACAAATCGACTTACAGCTAAAAGTAAATCACGACCGCTGTAGTCAAAAATTAAACAAATACCAAATGGGGGAAATAAATTTATTGGATATGAAAATAGGTTAATTAATGAGACATAAATGAATACATAAATAATCATCCAATTTTCCACTACAAAGCAATTTGGTAGACGCCATTACTACGCTGCATGTCCTCGCTGTAGCCAGTCCAACCCTGACATTCGCCTGAACTGACTTCGCCTGAACATTCTTTTAGTTTAGATTCCAAATTTTTAACAAAAAAAAATGTATCCGTACTCCAAATACCTTACGTCTCGATCGCAAAAGCAACGAATTCGTAATTTACTTTAATTTTCGAATTTTAATCTTGCAGCAGTTTCTGCTGCTGCTCCTGACGTGCGAGCAGTCGAACTAACATATGAGGCCGCCAATGTATCCACGCATGTGGCGTCCCACACCAGAGCCCTGCCTTTGTCCCATGGAATTATGGTCATGCCACCTGTTCTCTTTCCATCAATTGATTCATGATATTTACCTTTAAAGAAGCTGTGTAGGCCTATAATTAACATGTACACACTAATTTGTTATTTTTAGTAGTGAAACTATGAAACTGTTTTGTGTATAATGTTGTTGGCATACCAAATAAATAAAATAAAATAAAAACAAAATCATCCGTACTCAGGCCCACCGGCTCTAATAATGATGGAATATTTGCAGAAGAAAGTGCTATTTTTATTAACTGGTTAAGGGTTGCATGACGTGAAAATCTGCCGGGACATTTCAAGCAACTTAATCCATGGCGTCCTTTGGTATCGACCATAATACCGCAACTGCACTTATGCGACAGTCACATGTCGCAACCAAGGCGAAGAGCGATGACAATTTTTGGGTAATTATTATCCAAAAAACCGGCCAAGTACGAGTCGCACTCGCACACGAAGGATTCCGTACCATCGTACAATATTTAACACAAAAAAATCACGTTTTTTTTATGGGGGCCCCGTTTTGTTTTTTTCATTTCACCTATTGTTATTGTTATAGCGGCTAAATATTGGTTGGGGAAAAAGTTTCTTCGCATTTTTTAAGAAAATTCAAAACATTTTTTAATATGGTTTATTTACATTTAACTAAAGTATGTAGGTACCATTTTGTTCGATAACTTTTTGCCATCTTGTAGGTAGGGACATGATCCCATTGCTATATAAATATTGGGACTTCTGATCAATATACCGCGACAAGTGGTTTTGGCAGTCCTCTCGTGATGTTAACCTGACACTGCCTAAAGAATTCTGAAGAGACCTAAACAGGTGGAAATCTGAAGGTGCAAGGTCAGGACTATACGGCGGATGCATTAACACCTCCCAGCCAAACTCTCTTAGTTTTTGCTGAGTGGCTAAAGATGTGTGAGGTCTAGTGTTATCATGATGAAAAACCACACCCCTTCTGTTGATTAATTCCGGCCGCTTTCTCTCAACTTCTTGCTTTAATCTCATCAGTTGTTCGCAGTAGAGTTCAGAATCGATGGTCCTGCCTGGTGGTAACAGCTCATAATGAATAATGCCCTTCCAATCCCACCACACACACAGCATCACCTTGTTGCGAGTTAACCCGGGTTTCGCCACAGTCTGTGAAGCTTGACCGGCCTTTGACCACGACCTTTTTCGCACGTTCTTGTCGTACGTGATCCACTTTTCATCACCAGTTATCAGCTTCTTCAAAAATGGTTCGGTTTCATTACGTCGTAATAAAGAATCACAAATGAGTACACGGTTCATTAGGTTTCTTTCAGTGAGCTCGTGAGGTACCCAAATATCGAGCTTTTTTGTGTACCCAGTTTTTTTCAAATGCGCCAAAACTGTTTTGTGGTCAATTCCTAGTTCTTCAGCTACGTCGTAACTACTGATATGCCGATCTTGCTCCACTTTTTCAAAAATGGCATCCATTTTATCCGTAATAGGGCGACCAGAGCGACGTGCATCTTTGACATCAAAATTTCCGGATTGAAAACGCTTAAATCAAATTTGTGCTACTCTCACAGACACTGCACTAGGTCCATAAACATCGCAAATTTTTTTCGCGGCTTGCGTTGCATTTTTACCTTTTTTGTAGTAAAATTTTAAAATGTATCGAATTTCTTCATTAGATTCACTCATTTTGACAGTACGAAAAACAAATGAGAATCACACATTTTCCTAATTTGAATTTGGAATTATGTTCTTTAAAATTTAAACTTTCAATGATACCAAAACCAGCCAGATACAAATAGTATAGCCAAAGAGATTTTATTACAAGTTCATACATACTATAATGCGAAAAGACTTTTTCCCCGACCTATTAAATACATACTCTGTGAACATTTCAGCTGCCTACCTATTACGGTTCATGAGATACAGCCCTGTGACAGACGGACGGAGGGACGTACGGAGGGACGGACGGAGGGACGGACGGACGGACGGACGGACAGCTTACGCTTAGTAATAGGGTTCCGTTTTCACCCTTTGGGTACGGAACCCTAAAAAGTACCGGTGTGCGATGATGGTATAGCCTCGGGTATGGCGTGAAGCCATGCACCAGACTCTGGTGTAGACACTGCGCGGATAAGCGCCTGTTCTACAATTGAGTCGGAGTTTAATAGTTCGTTGTGCAATCGTTCAACAACGGATGCATCCCAAAGGTTTGGCGAGGAAGCCTTTCCAAGCATTTAAGGCTTTGTTCAAATGGCAAATAACATTATCGTCACTATTTGTGGTTAATAGGGCTGTGACATGCTGAAGCCAAAAATGCTGGTATTGCTGTCAGTAAACCGGCGCGCCATATGGAAATGCAGCAAGCGTAGGAGACTCAAAGTTAGTTCTAAAATACTTAATTTGTTTTCATGAAAATCAGGCGTTGCCTCCATGCCAAGCGGTGCGCCTAATAAACATACATTGCTAAGATCAGTTATCTTAATATCTGGCAAAACATCTTTAAGGTGGCCCTTCCCGGCGGGACTAACTCATTCGCGGGCACGGTACAAAACCGTGCTATTGCTCTCTGGGACCTTCTCTGTTTCAAAGAAAAGACAGGCTCCGTGATGAGGAGGATGCAACATGCCCACAAAGCATACATGCGTATTGTGTTTGTTTTGGTAATATTCACAAAAAAATTTATTACAAAACGACTTTTAGCTAAAAGTAAACCACGATCGCTGTAGACAAAAATCTTACAAAAATCAAATTGATTATACATCTTCATAAAACAAGCTATGTGATATGTATGAACGGGAAGCCAACGAAATGAAACACAAGTGACACGGAGTAGCGATGGCAGTGCACTGAATATAATTGCCTACCCGCATACATACATACTATCCCTTCACCCTAATTTCTAGCTCATGCAAAACATCAACAATAATCAATCAACAATTCTTAACCTATTTTACAATTTATAGTTTACTAGCGGCCCGCTCCGGCTTCGCACGGGTATAAAATATATAGCCTATGTCACTTACTGAAAAAATGATTAACATCGATCCATTAGTTTTGATTTATTCATTACTGCCCGTGGCCCGCACGCGTTAAATTTGGAGTAAAACAATTCCCCTTTCCTTATACCATGAGTATTTCCTGCTATCTTTGGAATATCTAAATTCATACACTACATTTTTACATATTTACTTTTTAAATTTTTACCTATTTATTTTATTTTTACAGCAATTAATATATTACAGAATGTCATTATATACAACGTTCACAGCTTTATTGTCATTAGACAATACAAACATGTTTTCTCTAGAGGTTACTCTTGAAAGAACGACATACAGTTGGCCATGTGAAAAACAGTCAACGCTCAAATCTAAACCTGCAACGTTGAAGGTTTGACCCTGCGATTTATTAATGGTCATTGTAATTTTTAAATCTGTAATATCTTCGAAAATATTTATTTATTTAAACCATATGCTGTAACGGGCCATTTAGATCCATATTAAATCAACAATTTATTTAAGGTATCTAATTGGATAAGAATTAATGCTTTATTGGTTAAAATCGCTTCGAAAATTAGCCATTATTTGTCGTAAAAAGTAAATGACAAAAAAATGTTGTTGTGGGATATCCATAAGAGATAGACATATACCATCGCGGAGTTTTCTGTAGACCTTTTCAATGTGTACAATACTTAGTACGTTATTTTGACAAATCTCGTAGGGTTCAGCCTGCGTTTGCAAAGTAAGCGGAAAAATGTTTTTTTAAGCTATTGCATAGCTTCTATCGAGGGCCTTGAGCGCGGGGACCGAATCCAGAAATTCCGTAACGAAAAAAAACCTCACGCTCCCCACTGCAACGGGCGATGCCGGTAGTGGTACTTCACACCAGGTGGAGCGGGGCCGGGGGCGGCGGCGGGAGCGGCGGCGGGGGTGGGCCGGCATAAGTTGATACAAAATGCTATGCAATAGCTTTACCGCGGCAGTCCCCGAGTGCCACGCGTCTTTTTTTATGACATCACATTGGAAACCTCAAAAATAACAGTATTTCTCCACTATTTAATGGATGTTATTATACATATAAACCTTCCTCTTTAATCACTCTATCTATTAAAAAAAACCGCATCAAAATCCGTTGCGTAGTTTTAAAGATTTAAGCGAACATGGGGATATAGGGACAGAGAAAGCGACTTTGTTTTATACTATGTAGTGATGCGTTTGCGCGGTCTGCGTCTAATCGGCGAGGTTTGCGGAGGAGACGACGCAGCCGCATCTACAGAGCGCGTCCGCGGCCGTCGCGGACGAGCGGCGGCGGCGACGGCGGCGGAGGCGGTGTCGCGCGACGTGGCCTAGCGTGGCTCGCGAAGCCGCGAGGCTTCTGCACTCTTCTCATCCGCCGCACACCCTTTCTCGCGGTCTTGAACTTCATCCTCTGCGTCACCGTATAAGGAGTGATTATGGTTACCATCGTCAGAGATTACTTCGATGGCATCCAGCTCCTCATCCGCACTTGCACCTCGTCTTTTTTTGTCTTACCTTGGCTATTTCTTCGCACTCCGTCCTGCACCCTCCGCGGTCGGCGGCGGCGGTGGAGGCGGCGGTGGAGGCGGCGGTGGAGGCGGCGGCGGCGGCGGCAGCGGCAGCGGCAGCGGCAGCGGCGGTGGCGGCAGCGGCGGCGGCGGCGGGGACAGAGGCAGCGGCGGCGGCGGCACCATGTCTGCCCCAACCGAGCTCGATGATCCTCCTACCTCCGTTCTTCCCTTAAACTGAAGCAATTGATCCAGATGTTATTTTACTGTGCCCTTTAAGGACTCTGCGTACACTAAGTAAGTGTTGGCTCCCAAAACTTTTGGTACCACACCTTTGATCCAATTCACTTTATTATGAGTGTGATGTTTAAATAACACTAAATCACCCACTATGAATACCTTTTTCCTAGATCCACTGTGATACCTAAGCTGCAAGGACTGATTTTTCTTTACAGTTTCAGCGAGCGCTTTGGCGGCGGCGCGCGAGGACTCCGGCGGCGGCGGAACGCCACACGGTTTCAAAACGTCTAGACGGGTGCGCAGCTGACGACCAAAGAGCAGACTGGCGGGAGATTTTTCCGTCGAAGAATGCACTGAATATCGATACTGAAATAAATATTCCATCAATTTACTTTGTAATTCTTTGTTTCATTTCCTGGCGGTTGGTCGCCGAATGGTAGGCGGCAGTCGTTATATGAGTAATAGTATTTAATTGACAGAATCTTTTAAACTCTCGAGACGTAAAAGACGTGCCATTGTCCGTCCGTATAATTAACTAATCTTATTTTACTGGGCAATAATGCCATGTTAGAAAAATATCGATTGTATATGTTTCCCGGAATAGCAGTTACAGATGAGCCGCTATCGACTTGACAACTTATGTCATATTTTCCCGCCAATCTTACCACTTGCGTCATCGCCCCGCCACCCATACATTGAATGTTGCAAATTTGAGCCTTACCGTCATCGGTGTCCTCGTCGGCGCCGCGCAACGTCACCAAATTATTTTTTTTATGACATACTTTGCGCAAATGACCGATCGCCCCACACTTTCGACACTTGTACTTTGCAAATCGACACCTGTCCTTTGTGTGGTTGCTGTAACCGCATATTTCGCACTTCCCCCCAACGGAGACGCGATCTCCGGCACTGTTGGTGGCGGCAGCGGCGGGTGCGCGCCGCGCCGACCCCTTGCAGACCGCTGCCGCGTCCGTCGCGGCCGTTTCCGCTGCTCCTTGACGCGCGCTGCGCACGCTCTGAGCAATGTCGATCGCCTGCGCCAACGTCAGCTGGTCGGTGCTCCTCTCGAACAGCCTGTCGCGTTCCGGTCCGGGCAGCATTCCCAGCACAAACTTGTCGCGCAGCGTCTCCTCCAGCGCACCGAACGCGCAGTGCAGCGCGAGCCCGCGCACGCGCGCAGCCCACTCCGGGAACCCTTCGCCGGTCTGCTGGCGTGCCTGGTGGAAGCTCCACCCGTCTGCGAACCCGCAACGCTTCGGCTGGAAGTGGCTATCTAGCAGCGCCGCGAGCGCGCTGAACGCGATCTTGTCGATGTCTGAGGGAATGCGAGGTCTCGTACCAATTTATACGAGCCCTCAGTGAGTGCGCTGATTAAAATCGCCTTCCTTCGTACCGCATTCTGGTCAGTCACTTCGTCGATGCCGTAAGCTACGTAGAAACTTAGTAACCGACTTTTATACACTGACCACTCTTGCGATTCGTGGTCAAACGAGTCCAGTTTCCCGAACAGAGACATTTTTTTTTCTTTCCTTTAATTTTAGCACGCACAGTTCGCGATCGTCGCCATTGATATGTATGAACGGGAAGCCAACGAAATGAAACACAAGTGACACGGAGTAGCGATGGCAGTGCACTGAATATCATTGCCTACCCGCATACATACATACTACTATGTCTGATGACTAATCTTTTTAAGATGTTTTTATTATATCGTTGAGTAATCCACCTACAAAGTTATCGTATAAAACCCGTAAAAATTCAAACTTTCGGACTTTATAACTTGAAAACCAACACAATTTTACAATGCCAACAGTAATCAGATATCTAGTTTGATCAAATAAAGCTATTTTGAGCCAAATTTTGGATCTCTGACAAGTCGCCCAAATTTAGCAGGTCATTGATGTGCATCAGATAAAGGGTTGGGAACACCACAGTGCCCTGCGATACGCCATCATTCACGGACATAGCTTTGGAGCAGCAACCGTCAACCAAGACTTTTATGCTGCGGCTATTCAGGAAGTCGGCGATCCAGTCACACAGCTCAGGTGGAAGGTGATAGCAGGGCAGTTTGGAGAGCAGTGCCTTGTGCCAGAGTCGTTCAAATGCTTTTGCGATATCCAGGTCCATAGCCATACCTTCGCCATGATTTTCATGCGAATCGCCCCATCGCGCATCTCATGTGAGACGTATACTAGGAGATCGCAAGCAGATCGATTCGGGCGGAAGGCGTATTGATGATCGCTGAGAAGTTCATTGCTCTCTAGATACTTCATCAACTGAGAGTTAATGATGCGCTCCATCACTTTGCAGAGAAGAGAGGTAATGGCTACGGGTCGGTAGCTGTAGTTGGCCGGGTCCGATCGATCGCCCCTTTAAGGCACGAGCTGACCGTTAGCCGATTTCCAAGCTGCAGGCACACATCCAGTGGAGTACGATAGTACGATTTCTCTGCCGCTCCGCCAGAATATGAAACTGTCTGCCGGCGGGGGTCTTTCCCCAATCCGCTGGGACGGTTCCTCGCTGAGCGTCGTCTCGCGAGGTGAGGTGGATTGGGCTTCATAAAAAAAGAGACAGCTATTATTGCGAGCGAAACAGGAATAAGAGTTTTCGAATGTCTTCCAAGGTTCGCGAGACCGGGCAACTCAATATGCCACTCAAAGGCGACACCATGGAGCAATATAGCTCCATATAGCCGAAATAATTTCCGAAAATTGATGGAGGTTGCTCTATATTGGTCCATTAATTGCTTCACTATGTCTCTGGCAACAGTTGCCCAGCAATAAATTGTCTCTTAAATTGTCCATGTGCGACCACCTTAAGACCTATTTATCCACATTCCATTTCTTCATCGAGACCGTGTGAGTTTCGGTTATGAAATGAAATGAAAATATTCTTTATCGCTTACAACTATTATTACATATTATGCAAAGGCGAGCTTATTGCTAAAGGCAATCTGTAATAGCTAACCCTAATATTAACAGGTAGCAAGAAACATTAGATTACTTAAAACTATGCACCATAATCTTACAAAACATTATATAACTTAAGACTATACAAACAGAAAATATGTTTATTTAGACTTTCACTGTTGTTACACATTATTATTAAAATGTTTTCGGATAGTCTTTGTTATAAATAGCTTACTTGTTTAATCCCCGTTCTCACCACCTCCAGCTACCTGAAATCCGAAAGTTAACTTTCAGATACATTGCATATTTGTGTGGTGTAAGCGAAATGTAACTTTGGGATTTTTGTAGCTGGAGGTGGTGAAACCGGGCGTAAGTCGACGTTTCGTCCACCGCATTGTGGACTTCTTCAGGACTCGCGGCACGGGCGTGGCGTGGACGAAACGTCGACTTAAACAAGTAAGCGATTTATAACACTGTCTATCCGAAAACATTTTAATAATAAACAGAAAATAATTGATAAACTTAATTGTTATAATACGTCAAGTACCAAGATTTAAATTTTACCGACGGAATAAGAAGGAGGAGATTATCTGCAAACATCATGACAAGAGAGATAATTAAAGCGATCTTTAAGGTTGCCCAACCCACTCAACTCCCCATACAAACGGGGAAAGAAGATCACGCCAATATTTCTTGTCAGAGATCCCAAATATTCAAAATAGCTTTATTTGATCGAACTAGATGTCTGATGACCATTGGCATTGTAAAATTGTGATTGGTTTCTAAGTTATAAGGTCCGAAAGTTCGAATTTTTCGCGCGTTTTATACAATAACTTTGGAGTTGGATTACGCAATGATAAAGTAAGAACATATTAAAATGATTAGTCATCAGACATAGCTTATTTAATCAAGATTTATAATCTATTTGGTTTTTGTTAGATTTTTTACTACAGCGGTCGTGGATTACTTTTAGCTATAAGTCGTTTTGTAATTAAAATTTTCGTAAATCTTACCAAATCATACACTATGCACATTATCTTTTTTGTGGACATGTTGCATCTTCCTCATCCTCCATCCTTCATCTTTTTCTTTGAAACAGAAAAGGTCCCAGAGCGCAACAGCACGGTTTTGTACCTTTCCCGCGAATGAGTTAGTCCCGCCGGGGATTAAAGTGGGGATTTGGGGAAATATAGAAATGACTTCTTGCATGTTCTCTCGCTTCTTTGAGTAAAGAAGCGAGAGAACATGCATATTACGCCTCTGGCGAATATTAAGCCATTTTAGTTCCGCGCGATAGGCGGATATATGATCAAACTTCCTTAAACCAAAGATATAACGAATTATTAAATAAATAAATAATTAATTCCATACGATCTAGTTTGTCCAGAAACTGTTGTTGTTTTGTGCTTGTACATTAGACAGCTTGTACATTAGGGGAGCATTTTATTGCAGTCATATCATATGTGTCAATGTGTTTTTGCGCCTTTTATTTCTTCAAAAAATTCTCGCTTCAGTCGGGCAAGGCTCGATGGGAAAAGGAAAAAAATTAAGAGCAAAAAACAATATTTTGGGATTCCTATTTGAGGAAAGAAATCGCGACTTTTTACAATATTGCGTATTCCTTTCTGGTCTCCGGTCTCATTATCATGCACAAATCCATTTTGTTCCTCTTTTCACTTTATTCTTCTTCTTATTTCACTTTCATTTGCCTGTCAACGAACTCAAAGAACGCAACGAACGACGTTAGTAAAACATGGTTAAAATAAATTATTTTAAATTATAATAGTAAACGAACTACTACTCTCTCCGCTACTCACTCCGTTCAGTAACGCAATCTTAAAACTGTATCAGATATGTGTGCTGATAATTGAACCACAAGAGCTTGTAGTTTGACTGAACTCAGGTTTGTATTGTTACAGAATGTAAGAAATATCTGCTATAGAAATCGTCCGCCAGAAAATGGAACAGTACAAGGTAACTTAATTAACAGATTTTTAATAGCTTCAACCACAGTCTATAACAATGAGTCAATGGTGATGTCCTGTCCTGCACGAGTGCTCTCATTCGACTTAATGTAACCAAAGTCTGAGGACCTGGTTGCTTGACGTTATGTGGTTTTATGAACGGTAAAATATTGTTGATGTTGATGTTACATGTACCACTGTAACTGATAGTCGGTATGGCTAGCACGTCTTTAAAATAAGCACATAATTATCATGGAGAATGAAGAAGTTAACATTGGGCAGGCAACCCCTTTTGAATATTAAGAGCGGCATACCATATGCCAGACCCTCATTTAAGATGTGCCCGAAAACGCCCATGGGCTGTCGAACTTTCACGAAGGCTGCAAAAACCATGCTGGCTGGCCAGGTGCTCCTTCACACCATGAACATAACCCTATAGAAAAAGGACTAAGAGGATAGATTGGTTCTAGTTTTGGGAATGCCGACAATAAATGAGTGCTTTCTCGAAATAACGAGAAATGTGAAAAAAAATTGCCCATTTTGGCAATATTTTCTATCGATCAAAGTTTATGCTATGGAAATGAAAATAATTTATTTCGTGCGGATACACCTGAAGGCATAATATTTGAGCTCTATAAGTTCATTACTATCTGAGAATTTAACGAATAACTGAGTGTCGCCTGAGCGGCATACGCAGCATTAATTTAACGAATAACTGAGTGTCACCTGAGCGGCATACGCAGCATTAATTTAAAGAATAAATGAGTGTCTCCTGAGCGGCATACGCAGCATTAATTTAACGAATAACTGAGAGTCACCCGAGCGGCATACGCAGCATTAATTTAACGAATAACTGAGTGTCACCTGAGCGGCATACGCAGCATTAATTTAACGAATAACTGAGTGTCACCTGAGCGGCATACGCAGCATTAATTTAACGAATAACTGAGTGTCACCTGAGTGGCATACGCTGCATTAATTTAATTAATAACTCAGTGTCACCTGAGCGGCATATGCAGCATTTATTTAACGAATCACTGAGTGTCAACTGAGCGGCATACGCAGCATAAATTTAACGAAAAACTGAGTGTCACCTGAGCGGCATACGCAGCGTTAATTCTGTGCAAACATATTGCTTTGATACATATTAAGAAGCTGTTCGTTATCATGGACTTATAACCTTAGAGGAGCGCCGCATAGTTGCAGACATGGCATTATTGCATGACATTGTGAACAACAACATAGATTGCCTAGAGCGCCGTGAAATTACACACGTGCCTGCACGCCTCATTCGAGGAACTCCTCTTTTCGATATTCGTGGATTTCGTAAAAAATATAGTAGTCATTCTACACTTAACAGAATTTAGGTCCTTTGTAGTAATCATTTTAGGCACATTGATCCGTTTAGCAACTCTAAATCAAGAAAGATTTCAAAAACATTACTTGCAAAGTTATGTAAAACCCCACTCTCTAACATACACACTCGGTACATCCCCTTCACGCATCCGACCCACTCACTCACCTGGTCCTCACACGCATGCACCTCCCTTTCACACCCCCACACTAGTAAACACACTTATATGATTTGAATCTCTGAGGTTCAGTGATGAGTATCGAAGGATTATGATATGTATCGGATATATCGTGCAGTGGTAAATATTTTTTTTTATCCTAATTATTTCCCATTTTACCACTTTCCAAAAAAGTAAATGCATAACGACAGTGTGAGCGAGCTCTAAGCTCGCGGGCGAGTAGCGCACGCTCCGCCGCGCCGCGTGCGCCGCCGCGGCCGCGCGGACCCTATACATAAATGCTTCTGGCGTTTTGAATTTTACCGTAACTTTTACTAGAAAAGTTTTTAAAAAAGTATTTCCAAGTGTAGAGTAAGGATCGTAGCACAATAAAATGAAGCAAAAAGTTAAGAAATGTATTATCTGATATTGGCTTACCACAGTCATTTTACTCGGTCTTTGTGGCCGACAACGCGCGAACGTGTCGAACTGTCCCGTGAAGCTCATGTTCAAGGCGAGTGCGTGCGTGCGGCTGGGCGCAGTGAACGCACGTTTGACAGACCACTGGAAAATAACTGTGGTAATCCAATATCAGACAATAGTTTAAACACCCACAGAACACTCAAATCAGTTATAGGTTAAAAATGTGTTTGGTTTTTCGAATAAAAAAAATTACTAACTATCTGAATCATTTCTGTTTCGAATTTTCCGAAGTAATATATATTAAATAAAAAACAATGCCAGAAATATGTACAAAAGACCTCAACTACAATAAAATTAAGAGATAAGTTTATAATATGATTCAGGAGACTTCACAACAAAAATCATAATTTAGTAATTTTCACGCGGTTTTTTCATACAAATATCCATAGAGAAGCAACAGACAGAACGGATACGTCTTATCGTAGGTATTCAGAAACATGTACATGGGCTGAAAAGGTTCATCACATCACAACAACTGGTATATTCATAAAGTAGTTAATTTACATAATATATACAGGTTGAATTTTTCAAGTGTTCCTTCAGGGCAAAATCCGAAACTATTAGAAATAGCCAAAAACACTCAAAGGAGTCGAGGCCGATTTTGATAAAACTAAAACTACATTATTAGATTTTTGAAGAATCGAACTCGTTGATTTTGAGAAAAATGAAGCATTCTGTATTATTGCACCAGTTAATAGTGTAGCTTATAAGGAACAAATCCTGAGAAGTAATATTATGCAGGAAACTAAAGGAAAGTGTTCCTGCATAATAAACTGATTCAAATTTCAAGTCATGCATCACGCAATATCTTCACAAATAAATTATTTTTTCAAAATATTTTTTTCTTTCCTTTATTATGGCCTTCAACCGAAAAGAGATAATGAAATTTTGAAATAAGAACACAATTTTGTGATCCTGAATGCATAATTTTTTCTGATGAAAAAATGTTTACTGTCCAACAGTATGGAAACAAACAAAATGATCGTGTTTGGCTGCAAAGTCCAACGAGAATTTAGACGATAGAGTGGCCGTTCGTAGGCAAGCGCATGCTTCTGTTATGGTCTGGGCTGCAGTGACCGCAATATCATGGATCATATCATGGCCACGTAAGCAATTCGGTACGAACAGCTGGATGTGCCAGGATGTGACAAGACTCAGCACCGTCCCACAAGCTCGCCTGATAAAATTTTTTTACATAACCACGTTCCTCGGTTCAATTTCTTCAGAACAGTGGGCTCCCTACTCTAGAGACTTGAATCCAATGGATTTCTCGGTATGGTCCATTTTGAATGCTGCCTTGTCAACAAAAAGATGTGAAAGTGTGGATACGCTGAAGGCAGCGCTCCGTCGGGAATGGAACAGAATACCGCAAACCCATGTTCGTGCAGCCTGCAATGCCTTTGACGGAAGACTTGTGCCATCACCCAAGCCAATAAGGCTATATCGAACAATAACAATGATTGTCTTAAAATCCAAAGTATTTTTTCATCATTTTGATACAAATTTTAATGAACAACCAAAAATAAAATGTAACCAAATAACATCATTTTCAAATGGTAAAACTTCGAGTGGCGGACCCTGTATGTATAAAAAGAAGGGTCCTGATTCACTGACTCATCAACGCCCAGACAAACCCTAGTCTGCTAATTGATAACTGCGCGCGTTATGTTTGTGTTTTGTCAAAACTTGAAATAAATCGGCCCCAATGTTTTACATATTTTATTTTTTAAATTCCTTCCACTGAATTAATGAATGGCAATATTTGGATGTTTTCTTATTAAATCATGCCACATCGGCTCAACCGATTATGACAAAATTTCGCAGGTACACACATTTTCTAATCTGTTCGTAAATTCGTGTCAACTAGCCTTTTGTACCAGCTCTTTGGGTTACTATTTATCAGGCATATAATTTAGCCCGACATCAGTCCAAAACAACATTGACCCGAGCGGAGCCGGTTACCTCAGCTAGTATATTCATAAAGTAGTTATTTTTACAGGGCTCATTCTTTAACGAATGTGTACTTGCATCACGGTCGATTATACACACATACAAATCAAATTGCTTGGAAAAAGTGACGTAATTGCTTAGTGAGAAAAAGTATATTTACTTTTACTTAAGGAAATATAAACGACCGTGAAGCTATGGCACATGATTTTGTTTTCTTTATTGTGGCATCTTAACATGTAAAGACATAAAAACAAAACTATTAACACAAACAGCCATTACACAACATCAGATACCACAGAGTTAACGAATATATTATCTAAATAGTTGACCTTTTTTTTTGTGCACTTCTTGAGAAAATTACGTAAACATCTGAATTGTGATGAAACGTTAATGCATCCACTGATAATGTAATTATATAAATATAATATGTAATGATTTATATTTGAAAAAAGTAACTATAAAAATAAAATAAAAGAAAATACATATATTATATACCTGTTCCGGGAAATAAAATCAAATGCTAAGACTAAACAGTAAAGAGCACTGTCGCTCCAAAATGTTTTTAATATATTTATAAAAGAGCCATGACTGTAGTTGAAGACATCAACGGTATAAAATCTCTCGTTGTGTTTTCGGAAAAGTCTGTAAAACGGCTTCGCGGAAGAAGAAACAGAACAGAGTAGCGGGTAGGAACGCGAAAATTTACTTTAGCGAGCAACTCGCTACATATGATCTTGTTGTGAAGAAGTTTGTGCTGGAACATCAAATCGCCTAGACATCCTCTATTAGCTAGAGTCATATAATTCACGGTACAAGTTATACCTTTACGGCGGAGTCAGTATCGCATAACACGGTTAAATAACTTTTACATACTTTCAAGTGTAACGGTTGCGCTAGACGGTCATATGGAAGACGCAAATATGCCCATATATTGTTGACACCTGATATGCAGTGCGGAATATGAATATCGCTATGATTGCCATGTTTTGGCAATACGCCCCTCTCAATGTAATTAACTAATTGAATTAAGTTTTTCTTCTCATTTCAATTAAAATTGTTGAACTTCCAGCATGCATTATACACAAAATATGCTGTAACCTTTCTTCATATACATACACACAATATGTATGATGTATATATTATATATATTTATATATAATATTTTATATGTAGGTTTATTGTTATAATATTTTTAAGTAAGTTTGTTACATAATTAATATATGTATGTATGCATCAAATGAGTACTTAGTTTTAGGTTAATACTCAAACTAACAAACCAAACCTACCGCCACTGCCTACGAATATATCCCTATTGAACTTCTCAAACACCCAAAGGTCGCCTGGAAGAAATCTCTTTGAGGGATAAGCCCGCCTTTGCGCTCCACTTATGTTGTTATTGCACTATACTTTCTTTTGTAAATTGTTTTTTTTTCAATCAATCAATTCTTCAAGTCGTCAAGAAAATCTGTTTAATAACTACAACACGTTTGTGGAGCTTGAGCTATGCTTGTGTTATGCGTCTGTTATTTCAGGCTGTACCAGAAATCCAGACGAGAAGTGACTGTACGGTAATCTGCTTAGTTACTACAACACTTTGGAGCTTGAATTATGCTTATCATTATGCGTCTGTTATTTCAACCTGCACCAGAAACCCGGACGCGAAGTGACTGTATGGTTGCTTAGTAACTACAACACTTTTGTGGGGCCTATAGTATGCTTTTATGCGTTTGTTATTTCTGGTTGCATTAGAAAACCACACACAAAGTGAATGTACGGTGATCTGCTTAGTAACTACGACATGTTTGTGGGGCCTGTAGTTAAGCATGTCAAGCGACAAATTAAATACTTTAGGGTGTTATTCGACGACAAGTTAACGTTTCACGATCACATGGTTCGAGTCTGCAAGGCCGTGACTAAGCTATGTAGAAACGAATGCAATCATCTGGACCCCGAAAAGGCATCATTTAAACGTATGCTGAAAAAGGTTAAATAAAGTACATCAGATTTCTATGTAAAAACAATTTCATTAATGCCCTTATTTGTACCTTTCAAAATGTATACTAGGCAAGGATACAATTCCGTCGAGTTGGTAGAGTTTAAGCCACCAAACCTTAAATTGGAAGATCAACAAACTGGTTTTCCTATAGTTGTTCGACGTCTATGTTCCCAATAACTTTCAGATCAGAGCTCTCCTCTTAACAGTGTAATTAATTGACTAAACGTGCCAAACAAGGATGGGAGGATTGATTTATTAAAATATAGCCTAGGTACATTTCAGAGGCTAATTATAAGGAATCTTGATAATTTATATGCGTAAGTTAAGGGAGACTAGTGAAGGACTTAGGATATCCTGTAAAGTTTGCTAGCTGTTCCCATGTGGTGCGTTGGGCTAATATCTGACGGTCATAATATTAGCCATCATGTCATATCATATATCATAATATAATATTATTAGCCATCCATGTCCAGTTACATAAAAAATATTGTTAGTAAATAAATTGTTTTGTTTCAGGCTGCGCCGGCAACCCTGACGCGAAGCGACTGTACGACGATCTACTAAGTAACTACAACAAGCTGGTGAGGCCAGTAGTCAACGTGACGGACGCACTTACAGTCAAGATTAAGCTCAAATTATCACAGCTTATTGATGTGGTGAGTAGATTTCATTGAAAAAAATAATTGGCAATTTTTGATTCTGACCTGTAGAATTAAGATGAACACTGCCTTGATGACTAGTTGTGTTGTAATAAATTGAAAAATGGTTACTGGTCTTACATTATTCGGTTATTATTTATTTTCCTCCATTAGGTTTACCGGATAAACCTAATAGAGGAAAATACTAGGATCTGTCAAGTTTTCAAGAGGGTTAAAGTGAAACAGAAAAAAACTTCTAAGAGAGTAAAGTACATATACCTACATATACATTGTTTTTCTTATAGCCATTCAAATTGACAATTAATTATCACCTTAAATGCTTGGATATATCGCAGGCGTATGCTATATTCAGGCTTTCTATACAAAACTAAGCCATTTTATTTTATGCCGGAATTTGTAAGAATTCAATAAATATATCAGCTATTTTATAGATTAGATTTACATTTCAAACAAATCGAAACTATAAAAATCATAAACAACTATATAATCATAATATAAATACTTATGACACAATTTCAACCCGTACTGTTGCAATATAATATACTAGCTGAGATACACGGCGTCAATGTCGTTTTGGACTGATGTCTGAATTATATACTGGATAAATAGTAACCCAAAGAGCTGGTACAAAAGGCTAGTTGACACTTCATTTACGAACAGATTAGAAAATGTATCTACCTGCGAAATTTTATCATAATCGGTTGAGCCAATGTGGCATGATTGAATAAGAAAACATCCAAATATTGCCATTCATTAATACAGTGGAAGGGATCGATTTCTTTCAAGTTTTTGAAAGCATTTTCCGGCGGGACGATCCTGCACTGCCATGGATGGAAATGCCACTACTTCATGGCCATGGATGTAAAACACGGACATTTTTTTATTGCTGCTTCGACCATCTTTCACTCAGTGCGATGGTACGTACCAACTCAGGCGGGATTAACCCTATCACCTAGTTAGTAAGAAAGAGAACCTACATTTTTGCGTGGAATCCGAACCACAGCCAGCTTCAACATCGATCACCCCTACAAATCTTGACCACGCCCATTGATCCTATACGTAGATGCAAACCGCATATTAATCGAGTGAGTAGTTCGCAGGTTATGAGCTGTTATGTTATTTATGAGTGATTTACTCCGCCAATTTCCATGCTATACATATACATGCAGGAGCAGTCCACTTATCGTTTTATTCGCTCACTCCTCTGATAAGTTAGCTTGACGTTATGTAGCCAAGTAATGCGCAGATTAAGGCTAGACTTAGATACAAACCGCATCTAAAACGGGTATTTGGTTGTCAAGTTATAAGCTTACATACTACTGGTCACCCCTTTGATAATTTAGCGTGATGCTAAGTAGCCCTAAAATAGCGGGGAAAATCGAGCCGTACGTAGGTACGTTAAATTATGCAGCATCAATATTGGACGAGCCATACAAATTGTCATACACTATATCAACCCCCTGATAGCGACATTTAATCGTTGTAATCAGATTTTTAAAACATGGCATAAAGAACCACCTGGTCGGCCAGAGAGTACTCGTCGGAGCTGCATGACACTGTCCTTCCGTCCCCTTTCTGCCATCGCTCAACGCGGAACAGGTAAAGATTTCCAACAAACTGTCGACAATCCGAAAATAATGACCAATCCATCCTGTAGATCTATATGAATCTATATGGCCGGTAAACAATGGAATCAACTCCCAACCAATATATTTCCTCCAAAGTACAACCTGGGGTCCTTCAAACACGGTGTGAAGAAGCATCTGGCCGGCCGGCATGGTTTTCGCAGCCGCCGTGAAAGTTCGAAAGCCAATAAGAATTATTTCAAATCAGGCACTTAGTAGTATCTGGGAGTATGTACATTTTTCTCTCATATTCCCCTTACTTGGATTTCGAATGTATACTATACAGGCGCCATGCTTATCATACAGCTAAGCCACTCTGAGATGTTAACGTTTATTGGTTTAATGGTTCTAGGGATTTCGTGAGTTATTTGAAAACGCGTTTCTTTTACCCCTTTAACAGTTAAATTGCAACAAAACCTTTCTTAGTGAACATTTTGATCTTAACAAAGCTACTGTTAAAATTTGTACATTCCAGTTTAAGCGGTTCCAGAGATTTCGTGTTTTATGAAAATTCGTAAATTTTTACCTCTTTTACTCCATTAGAAATTTAATTTTGAATAATTCTTGCCTATTAAGTGTTATCACCACCTTAAAAGGTGGTTTCTAGGTTCTATGGTTCTAGATATTTCGAGTGTTATTTGAAAACTCGTTCATTTTGGCTTCTTTTAACCCTTTAGAGCTAAAATCCTTTTGCAGCAAGCATTTTTTTCTTAAAAGAAAGCTATTCTAAACGTTTTACATTGCTAGGTTAAACGGTTCCGGAGATTCGGTGTGTGATGCCTAATTGCTGAATGAATATGTGTACTTTTTGGCCTCTTTTCGGTCCTTAACAGATCAATTTTAAATAATCCTTTCTGATTAATTATTCGCATCGTAACAGGAAGCCAAACTGTTAATTTCACGTTTAAATGTTCATGGATTACGGAGATTTCTATATGAGTGTGTAGGTGGTTTTCACTTTTGTCTATTTTGTCATCATTTACCCCCTTAACAAAGGAATTTCGTAAAATCCGTTCTTAGTGAGCATTCTCACTCAACCTTCGCTGCTGTGAAAATTTTAATTTTGTTGATTCAGTGGTTCCGGAGATTCCGTGTTTAATGCCTAATTGTTGTAGAAAAATGTGTACATTTTGTACTTTTTAACCCCCTTAACAATAGAAGTTTCCTTTACCTTCGTACCCTTTCTTGGTGAGCGTTTTTGCCGTAAAAGGATGCCACACTGAAAATTTCAAGTTTCTAGGTTCAGTGGTTTCGAACATATCGTGATGGGTGAATGAGTGGATTTCGCTTAAATATTCAAAGAAACACTACTGTGGTTTCATACAAACGTTCGCTTCGCCTCTACAAGAGATGGCAGCAACTGCATTGGGAAATTTGCCTTTCGTTAAGAAAACCATGCTATTTAGTGAAAATGTTATTAATGAGTTGCAATGATATTGAAACTAGAACATGATAAAGTGTTAAATTAATAACACTTATTTAAGCATCTCGATTAGCTTCGATTTTTGGTCTAAATAACAAAATAAGTAATAATTTCTTTACTCACATCACGTGTGCAGAATCTTACAATTACTTTTAAAAATTATATTGCTTTCTTTTAATAGATCACAAACAACTATTGTGATAGAAAATGATGATTCCAATTTTCTTTAATTATTTGTAATATTGTTATCGAAACTTGGTTAAACTGTAAATATTACTATTGTGAACACATTGATTTGACCACACCGCGTGGTGGCATTCGGGATTTGAGCGAATAAACGGACGGTTGTGTGCACTCGTATTCACCTATTATTTCACCCGATAAGATGGAAAATGGAGAGTCTCGATGGTGACGGCGCACCTGACCCACCACTGAGACATGACATCCTTCCAGGCAAGGACCATGGTCCCGCTGCTGTTTCATATATATTATACTAGCTGCGGTACCCACCTCCGCTCGGGTCAATGTCGTGTTGGATTGATTTCGGTCTGAATTATTTCCTGGATAAAAAGTAACCCACCAAAAGGCTGGTCCAGGAATTCAATCCAAATAGTTTGAACCGATATGGCATGATTTAATGATAAACATCGACATATTCCCTTTTAGAGCTTCGTAAACATTTGGGAGCGAGTTTTAAAAGCATGTGCCGCCAGACCCTTAGTGCACTGGCACTGCTACATTTTATGAGGAATACGAACCACAGCCACCTTCAACATCGAAAACGGTAACCAATCCCCAATCTGACTGCGCCCGGAGTTGCTATACGTTGATAAAATACGCAAATAAATCGGGCGAGTGGTTCGAAGTTATCGCTATACATGATATCGTGGAACTTTCTGTAGGCCTTTTTAACACCTACTATTTTCAAGTACATAGTTTTCGTTTTTCTCTTAAGGTGGCCCAACCCGCTCATCTCCCCATACAAAAGGGGAAAGAAGATCACGCCTATATTTCTTGTCAGAGATCCAAAACTTTGCTCAAAATAGCTTTATTTGATTGAACTAGATGTCTGATGACCATTGGCATTGTAAAATTGTGTTTGGTTTCTAAGTTATAACGTACGAAAGTTCGGATTTTTCGCGCGTTTTATACAATAACTTTGGACGTGGATTACGCAATAATAAAGTAAGAACATCTTAAAAAGATTTGGCATCAGACATAGCTTATTTAATCAAGATTTATAATCTATTTGGTTTTTATTAGATTTTTGACTACAGCAGTCGTGGTTTACTTTTAGCTATAAGTCGTTTTGACATTAAAATTTTCGTAAATCTTACCAAATCATACACTATGCACATTGTCTTTTTTGTGGACAGGTTGCATCTTCCTCATCACGGAGCCTGTCTTATTCTTAGAAACAGAGAAGGTCCCAGAGCGCATCAGCACGGTTTTGTACCGTGCCCGCAAATGAGTTGAGGCCGCCGGGTTGGGCCACCTTAAGGTTTTATTGCGGTCACACAGGCGGGCGACGCACGCACGCAAGCTCGCTGAACGCGGTTACAAAAGACGCGCGGCCGCCTTGCCACCTCAGTCCGTTTCAACCTACTCACTGGTAACCACTAACGAGAACGCACTTGTACATCTACGAAAATATACAGTGTTGCTGCGGAAACCTGCCTACGTCATTGAGTAGCCTCACCTAGCTTCCCGTAGGCAGTCAACCCGCACATTGGTGACCCCGAACGTGCAACCCCTCGACGTGATGAAACAACGTATAGTGCGGACTCAAAAGGAGCGATGTGAAGAAAGAAGTGATCTCCGGGGTTGGGCGTTTGGGCTCGCCCACCCCGCGCCGACTGCACGCTACGAGTTCATCAGGGCGGCAACGGAGCGCAAACATGTTGCCACGCTTCTCCGAGCATCTCCGGGATACTCCCCGGTTCGCAACCTGGCCGCAGGGATCATAGTGTAGGTTTCTGCAATGGGGCAGCACTCCCCCGTGGCGGCGGCGGCGCTACACACATCGCGCGTTTTGCAACACATCGCCACGCCTTGCTTCATTTCGTCAAGAGCAACGTAGAGCACGACAAGAAGGTGGGTGATTCAGCGGAAGCGGAACGAACAAGGACAAGACCGCCAGGCCGACGATATCGCCCAGCTATGACGACATAAAGGAGCTTTACTTTAAGGTTGACTACGCCGCTTAGGCCGGCACCTAGCTTTTCCCCATTGACCTCACCAGCGAGATGGCAGTCAAGTTGACCGATACCTGTTTTTTGTGCAGCACGGCGCGAAGTTACCATAATTAGCGTGACGCAGTTAATGGGCACGGAAGGACAATCCGTCTCCCATGGAGGTTCTTCGAGCTTCAAGAGCCACAGAACGCACCGATGGAGCAACCTTCGTAGACCGGCTACAGTGCTCATCGGCAACCTGGCAGCACGCCACAGCGCAGACGCGATTGGGCTCCGTTTTCGTTCATCGCTAGTTGCAGGTCAACCACGGAACCCTGCACCAGTGGTGACGAAATCAACACATCGGACGATCAGGCGGGCGACGCACGCACACAAGCTCGCTGAACGCGGTTACAAAAGACGCGCGGCCGCCTTGCCACCTCAGTCCATTTCAACCTACTCACTGGTAACCACTAACGAGAACGCACTTGTACATCTACGAAAATATACAGTGTTGCTGCGGAAACCTGCCTACGTCATTGAGTAGCCTCACCTAGCTTCCCGTAGGCAGTCAACCCGCACAATTTGTATTAAACATTTAAAAATTACATACGCAATCCTTGCTCGTTGATCGCTCCTTATATTAATGAAAACCATATCAAAAAGTCCGTTGCGTGGTTTAGAAGAAGTAAACGAAAAAATTAAGGCAGATTGTGATTACCCCCCAAGCCGCCGCCTCGGAGTAATTCGGGTTGTATGACAGCTACATCTTAACGTAAGCGGAACTGAATTATATATAGCCTATCCTGTGCCCCGTGTATTCACATATGCGTGTAGTAAGTTTCATCAAATTCGGATGATCGGTTTACGAGTTATGGAAAAACATACATACATACATACAGAACTGATTTCTAAAAATCATCAATTTAGTCTTAGTATCATACATAAAGTCTACAAACGAAGTATCTTAGAAAACAAAGCAACTTACTCCATGAACACCCCTTACAGATTTATTATTAGTATAGATGACGTATTGTGGGCTTTATGGGGCTAGCCAGGATGATCAACATCCTCTCCTGGTACCTGATGCATCGTGGGTTTTCTTTGAGCACAGTGAAGTCAACGAACTTGTTACATTAGGCACACGTTACACAGCAACAAGCGAAACTGACAGGTCGGATCTGCCTGTCTGGTGCGGACGAATATCCAATAACAAGTGCGTGGCCACTCCGCATGTCCCCCACCAGTAAGATTTTTCAAACCTGCCCAGGTGTGACAACTTGAGATACTCGATTCTAATTGGTCGCTAGCATGTCATTCGGTTGGCACACCTGCGTTTCCTCTCAGTAGCGCCATCCGTCTTGATTAAAACGCACATTGAAAACAACATCATAAACAATGCTAGAACCGAAACCTTCCAGTAGTATGAAATTAAAACGAACTTCCGTCATAAATCATACCGTGAACTAAAATGATTATCGATCATTGCGACATATATATTGCACTCATAAGATTTTGTTTATTGTTTATTGTTTATTCATCATCCATAGACAGTACACTGCACTCGGATTTGTCATATTTTATCATTAGCCAGTTCGGGGAAATCCCAGCGAAGAACTGGAAAGAAACTCCGCTGGATTTTTTTTTTTTGTAACAGCATAACAATTTACTTAAAATAATGTAACTCAAATGTATTTCTGAAAATCATAAAGTTAGTTAATTTAAAATAATGAAATAGTATATTATAGTTGTCAACCTCAGTGGCCCAGTGGCGCGACACTTCGGCGATCGCTCTCCGAAGTTAAGCAACGCTAGGTCCGGTCTGGTCTTGGATGGGTGACCATTCGACCGTTGAGAGAGGCTGGCCGTGGTTCGGATTCCACGTTAAACTGTAGGTCCCCTTCCTTACTTACTAGGTGGTAGGGTAAATCCCGCCCGGATTGGTACCAGCGCATTGGATGAACGATGGTCGAAGCGGCAATGAAAATTGTCCGTGTTTTCCATCCAGTTCAATGTAGCCGTGCAATATAAGGAAGGTCCTGGCATGGCACCTAGTTCCCATGTGGTGTGTTGGGCTAATACCATGACAGAAGTTGTGGTATTAGCCAGCCATGTCGTCACATAAAAAAAAAAGTTAAAATATGTAAACGGCTGCGTCTATTGTGGTCGGTGACCCTCGTGCGGTGCCCGTTAAACGATATAATAAATGTCCTCCAAATAAAAATATTGCATTTGACTCAACTTTTTCCGGCTATTATGATTATCGGGTTCAGGTTTTTTCGAAAATGCCTGAAATCAGCCAGTCAAATACAATAAAAGTTATCGTTTGTAGCAACTGCCTAAGATCTCAAGGCATAATCGATTACGCCTGAAAAAGTACAGTCAATTGAAATATTTTTATAGAATTCTTACATTTGACGGCATAATCACAAATGCCTAGGCTATATATAGAAAGCCTATTTATAGAATAAGCCTGCGACAGATACAATTGTTATAGTCTTAAGAATAATGTTTATTTCATGCTCAAGACATATATGTACATACATTTACCATTCTTAAATTATTTTACCATAGCCTTCTAAGTCATATTAATGCTGCCAACATACATGAGGCATACATGATTTTCCGTCTAGACTTCATCCGCCAAACGTGCGGAAAAGGAACACAGCTCCAAAAAGTAGCCACCATTTTTTCGCCAATGTTTTTAGGTCTTTGCAATTTTGTTGGAAACTTGCCATTCGGAAACACCCGCATCGAAGAAAGTAAGAAGCTTACCGGATCATATTTATGCATCCATGTCTCGTCACCACTAATCATTTCAGAAACACGAATCGAAGACACATTTTAGAAATATAGTCGAATTTCTCTGCACCAAACCCACTGAGATCGACGTGACCAATCCACACGGACTTGTTTTTCCGGTTCGGAGTGCACGTTCCAAGCTGAAAATGTTCTCGCTTGAGCTCCTTCGTCGCAAATGTAAAGGCAACAAGTGATGACTGAAAAAAAATTGTAAATGTTTGTTTTAATGCTCTAAATATCGCTTCAAGTTAGATATTTAAATACATTTCATACTCAAAAACAAATGATATAGGTGCATTATATTTTAATATTTCGAGCATCTATAAATGTATACAGTGACCCATATACTTCGTGTGTGTAGTTATATCCTGAGCGAGGAAGTTTAAGTATCGAACAAAATAAACCCACGGCCCTACAAAGGTTTTAGCGAGACATCCCTCGCGTTCATGGCCCAGGAAATATAATGATAATAATTTTAAAGATATTTGCGACGAGATTAGCTACAATTCGTAATAAAATGTTTGTCAACACCACAATATAAACTTTTCCAGCAGTATTCAGAGCGGGCGGACTAACTTTAGTACGCGTATTAAGCGAACGAAACCGGTTTTTGTATCCGGTGCTAATCGCATACTAAGTTTTGACAGGTTCTCTCTGAATACCACTGTTCGTGTTTACATGCAAGAACCGTACAGGGCAAACCCAATAGTCCAATATATTCGAGTGAAAAGTCCGGAGGCGGTTCCGCTCCTACACCGCCCGCCCGCGCGCCCTCCCGCGCTCCACACGAGGGCTCTCGACGTGCGCCGACTCAGACGAGGGCCATATTAAAAAGATATTAAACTTTTACGAGTGTGTAAAAAGGCAATCGAAAAGATGGAGTTTTAGTTGGAACCTCCCTCCAAACCCTTCCACGCCCCGAGTAAGTTGCCACCCCACACCATACCTCGCACGTCTCTGTGAAGCAGTTTTTCATATAATATTTTATGCATTACTAGCTGCGGTACCCGGCTCCGTTCGGGTCAATGTCGTTTTGGTCTGATGGCGTTCTGAATTATTTCCAGGATAAAAAGTACCCCAAAGGGCTGGTCCAATAAGCTAGCTCAGGACAATGTATCCATCTACAAAACTTAATCAAAATCGTTTGAGCCTGTATGGCATGACATATGATAAACATCCAAAAATTCCCATTCAGTGCTTCGTAAACGTTTGGGGGCGATTTTTTCCAAACTACTTAGTAGCACATGCCCCAGACCCTTCCTGTACTGGCACTGCTACATTTAAATGGATACAAAACCAACACAGGC
This sequence comes from Incurvaria masculella, assembly GCA_946894095.1. Classification (NCBI taxonomy): domain Eukaryota; kingdom Metazoa; phylum Arthropoda; class Insecta; order Lepidoptera; family Incurvariidae; genus Incurvaria; species Incurvaria masculella. The sequence continues at coordinate 21,103,417 of OX335651.1, forward strand.
GGGATTAGCCTTAACCTCTAGTAAGTAAGGAAGGAAGGGGACCTAAAGTTTTACGTGTATTTCGAACCACACCCACCTTCACAACCCATTCCGAACCTTATTGCGCCCAGAGAAGGTATATGTTGATAATATACGCAAATGAATCGGGTGAGTGGTTCGCAAGTTATAAGCATTTAACACTTTCTGTTCACCTCTCTGGTAAATGAGCTTTATATTATGTAGCCTATACGGTTTGAGTAAAATTGGGCTAGATCAAACTAATAGATATTAACCGCATCAAAATCGGGTAATTGGTTCTCAACTCATAAGTATTTTATCCCACTGGTCACATCTCTGCCATTCGTTTGTTTATTTTTAGCAGAAAATCTCTTGTTTATTATGTCGTGCCTATTGTAACATCATTTTTAAATAGCAACAACAGTTTCGTTACTTGCATTTAGGGTTGCCATCCGTCCGGGTTTCCCCGGATTTGTCCTAGTTTAGAGGGCATCCGGGGAGCGTCCGGGCGGGGCTTCATTGTAGTCCGGGTTTACAAATTTAAAGTTTTACTATGCGTATCTAACTGATTTGTAAAATAATTTGTAACATACTACAATCATATTTTGTTTTTTTTAGGTAAGTACATTTAAAATTAAGATAAAAGATCACTAAATTTAATTTTAAGGTCTGAAAATAAATAAAAAGGGGATTAATGATATTTTCAACTGTTTTTTATAACACTGACTGTTTAAAAAACCTGTTGACATGTCCGGGTTCTGGGGTCTAAAATCCGGGGTTTTCACGCGTATTTTCACATCTTGTCCTGGTTGCCAAATTTTAGAGATGGCAACCCTACTTGCATCACGCAGTCGTTGTCATATCACCATCTAAATAAACACGTTGCGCCATGTCTTTGCGCGCGGCGGTGAAACATTCCGTTCATATAAAAGCAAGTCCATGCATAAAATACTTTATTTTATATTGCGCGGTACAGTGAGCTTGAACTGAGAGATTTTTTCTGGTGGACGAAATTATGAATCGGTGATAATATCTTGAGCACATTTTTAAAATGCCATAATGTAAAAAAAAATGCAAAGTGGGACATTATATGTATCTGAATAAGGTTTAATAATGAATTGTAGAAAAATCTTCGACCATAGCCTAAATTTTTTTAAGTAAACTGTAATATATAAAAAAAATAATGTTAGTGTACTGCATTTAAAATAATATGAGATGGCCACTATTGTCCCTAATACAATATATATTAATTAAAATCAAATGAGAACGTCTTGTTACAATATTCTTGGTGAATTATCTAGGAATCAAAACAGTAACGAACATTATATTAAATTGTAATGTGTCCACCATGACTTCATGTGTGAAATGTGTAACATCGTCTGATAACAAGGATATTTTGTAGGATTCTGTACCCAAAGGGTGCCAACGGAACCCTATTACTAAGCCTCCGCTGTCCGTCCGTCCATCCGTCCGTCCGTCCGTCCGACAGTCCGTCCGTCCGTCCGTCCATCCGTCTGTCACAGGGCTGTATCTCATGAACCATAATAGTCAGGAAGCTGAAATTTTCACAGAGTGTGTATTTATTTTGCCGCTATAACAACAAATAACTAAAATTTAAAAATAATAAAAAATAAAGGGAGCCCGGGGATACAAGAAAAACGTGACTGTTTTGTATTAAATCTTGTACGATGGTACGGAACCCTTTGTGTGCGAGTCCGGCTCGCAATTGGCCGGTTTTTTATGGTAAGGCCAAACTTGCAATATTGTTATTTTAATCAGTGAGCCTCGGTAGCTCAGTGGTGCGACGCCTTGCGATTCGGTAAGCTGGGTAAGAACCCCTGAGCGCGGTTGGGTTCTGGATGGGTGACCATTTTAAACTTACTGGGTGGTAGGGTAATTCCCAGATATAAATACAAAGAGATTTACTCGTGTTGTTGATAAACATAAAACATCTTTGGTCATTTTCCAACAAAATGTTCAAGGCTTGCGCGAAAAAAATCTCTTGTTAGAACTTGTGTTAAAAGAGTACAAAGGTGATGTATTTTGTGTAACGGAATCATTGATATATGTGCTAATGAATTAAGCATTCAAACCGTAAACCATTATTCTATTGTCGGCAGTAGTCACAGAAAAACCTTTATTAGGGGAGGTCATCGATATAATCTAAAACTAAAGATGCACCATCAGCTTTTCCCCGCGTACCACGTAATATGCCCCCTATCCGCTCGTTGATGCCCTATTGCGTGTCAGTCTATGGTCGACTTGACATCCGAGCGTGCGCGCCATCTACAGGCTTTGAAATGCGACATAATGCCGAAATTCTCGGTCAAAAGGTATCAAAATCGGAGTAAAAGGCATAAAAAAGATCCCTGGAATTACTTATCACAGAAGAAACGAGATGGCGAAATCATTTGTTTGTGTGCGGGTGCGAGTTTGCGAATATTAGTGAGCGAGATAGAGCGTATGAACACGAAAGCGCGTGTTCATCCAAAGCTTTTGACTGTGTAAATCACAACGTACTGATTATAAAATTAGATCATTATGGCATTAGAGGAAAGGAATTAGATTAGTTTAAATCATACTTTTATAATAGGCAGCAGATTTGTTGCACGTAACGGTACAAAATCTTAGACAGAACCCACAGGGGTCTATTTTGGGTCCTTTGCTCTACCTCATATATATTAATGATATTTCTGGTTGCATATCGAACGATATTTATGTTGTTTTAGATAATATAAATGTAGATTTGTTGCGGGAGTCTATTGCTTATGTAAATATACTTTTTCGTACTATGCAGGTACATCGCTTATTCCAAGGAATGTGTTATGTATGTATGTACAATCGACCGTGAAGCAAGGACACATTAATTGAAGAAAGAGCCCAGTAAAAAAACGACTTTACGAATATACTGCAAGGCTGGACCCGAACCAGCAATAATACAATTCGAGGGTATTGCGTCTATCAATTTTGCCACCGGCTGTATACCCATAATTTGGAATTCTCCTACAGTCCCTCCTCCTGTAATGAATGCCTACTACTAACACAGCGTTTAAGATTATTACTAAATACATTTATTTAAGGCTTCATCTGCGTTGCGGACATTGACAGAGAAGATTGAACATTCAAACATATTGCCGTCATCACCAAAATCGTATTGGCATCAGACTAATTTTTTCAAGAAAACATTGATTTATAGGTACCGATACCATTTAATTTGACAAATACAATTCTCAAAGCCGCAAGTTTTCGTCAAAACACACGGTCCACGAGAACACGGAGCGCGCGTTACGAGTTTGCGAACAAAACACAAACACAAAGCATGCGTTTAGCAAACTGCGTTAGTAGAATACGATCTCGCCGAAACTCTTGAAACTCGAAAAAAATTAAGTTTTCAAATAGTTAAAGTACTTTTCAAATAGGTGGAGTGGTTCCAAACACATAAACGAAAATACAAAATCGGCTCTCTTTATAATAGTAGCTGTACCCTACGCTAGGTGGCTAGGTAGATATGTTTTTCTCCTATGTAGAAACTTTGCTCGATAGAAACAAATCTACTCACATTCATTATATACATATAGTAGGGCAGAACATTGGCTGCTAACACTTTGCTAATAATTGCTACAATCTATTTTGTTTTTATCGTTTCAGAACCTCAAGAATCAAATAATGACCACTAATCTGTGGGTAGAGCAGGTGAGTTTTATGTTAAATTAGGTACCAAAATTTGTCGCAAAATGTTTTTAGAAGAAAGTTCAAAAATCGCCGGGTCCGCATACACGGTTGTTCTGAAACAGAATCTGGAGCATAGTCCAAATAATTTCGGAAGCCAAATGTAGGAACTCTTCGAGACAAAAGCAGTCTCGGAATCACCATAGGCTTACGTATAGGCGCCAAACTGTGTCATCCACACGAATGAGTTTGCGGCACTATTGTCGATGCTTTCGGGCAGCACGGACTATCGTCGAATGTTTTATTTACCAAGTATTTGAATGTACATATCATACATAGGTCGAAGAAAGAGAGAGAGCAAATATTTCCTTATACGTAGAGAGCTTATAATATATTCTCTTTCAACTGCAACGACTGATCAAATAATAATTATGTGACTGGTATTGCAGAGCTGGTTCGACTACAAACTGAAGTGGGAACCGCGAGAATATGGCGGCGTGGAGATGCTACACGTGCCCTCCGACCACATCTGGCGGCCGGACATCGTGCTCTACAACAAGTGAGTGTACAGCAATAGCGCAGTCCCTACTCAAAGCTGTACCAATAGTTGCCAGAGTATGGCGGCATGGAGATGCTACACGTGCCCTCCGACCACATCGGCGGCCGGACATCGTGCTCTACAACAAGTGAGCGTGCAGCAATAGGGCAGTCCCTACTCAAAGCTGTACCAATAGTTGCCAAAGTATGGCGGCATGGAGATGCTACACGTGCCCTCCGACCACATCTGGCGGCCGGACATCGTGCTCTACAACAAGTGAGTGTGCAGCAATAGGGCAGTCCCTACTCAAAGCTGTACCAATAGTTGCCAGAGTATGGCGGCGTGGAGATGCTACACGTGCCCTCCGGCCACATCGGCGGCCGGACATCGTGCTCTACAACAAGTGAGCGTGCAGCAATAGGGCAGTCCCTACTTAAAGCTGTACCAATAGTTGCCAGAGTATGGCGGCATGGAGATGCTACACGTGCCTTCCGACCACATCTGGCGGCTGGACATCGTGCTCTACAACTAGTGAGTGTGTAGCAACAGGTCAGTCTCTACTACTAACTTTACCAATAGTTACGAGCGAATGGCGGCATGGAGATGCTACACGTGCCCTCCGACCACTTCTGGCGGCCGGACACCGTGCTCTAACAAGTGAGTGTACAGCAATAGGGCAGTCTCTACTCATAGCTGTACCAATAGTTGCCAGAGTATGGCGGCATGGAGATGCTACACGTGCCCTCCGACCACATCTGGCGGCCGGACATCTGGCGGCCGGACATCGTGCTCTACAACAAGTGAGTGTGCAGCAACAGGGCAGTCCCTACTCAAAGCTGTACCAATAGTTGCCAGAGTATGGCGGCGTGGAGATGCTACACGTGCCCTCCGACCACATCTGGCGGCCGGACATCGTGCTCTACAACAAGTGAGTGTGCAGCAATAGGGCAGTCCCTACTCAAAACTGTACCAATAGTTGCCAGAGTATGGCGGCATGGAGATGCTACACGTGCCCTCCGACCACATCGGCGGCCGGACATCGTGCTCTACAACAAGTGAGCGTGCAGCAATAGGGCAGTCCCTACTCAAAGCTGTACCAATAGTTGCAAGAGTATGGCGGCATGGAGATGCTACACGTGCCCTCCGACCACATCTGGCGGCCGGGCATCGTACTCTACAACAAGTGAGTGTGCAACAATAGGGCAGTCCCAACTCAAAGCTGTACCAATCGTTGCCAGAGTATGGCGGCATGGAGATGCTACACGTGCCCTCCGACCACATCTGGCGGCCGGACATCGTGCTCTACAACAAGTGAGTGTGCAGCAATAGGGCAGTCCCTACTCAAAGCTGTACCAATAGTTGCCAGAGTATGGCGGCGTGGAGATGCTACACGTGCCCTCCGACCACATCGGCGGCCGGACATCGTGCTCTACAACAAGTGAGCGTGCAGCAATAGGGCAGTCCCTACTTAAAGCTGTACCAATAGTTGCCAGAGTATGGCGGCATGGAGATGCTACACGTGCCTTCCGACCACATCTGGCGGCCGGACATCGTGCTCTACAACTAGTGAGTGTGTAGCAACAGGTCAGTCTCTACTACTAACTTTACCAATAGTTACTAGCGAATGGCTGCATGGAGATGCTACACGTGCCCTCCAACCACTTCTGGCGGCCGGACATCGTGCTCTAACAAGTGAGTGTACAGCAATAGGGCAGTCCCTACTCAAAGCTGTACCAATAGTTGCCAGAGTATGGCGGCGTGGAGATGCTACACGTGCCCTCCGACCACATCGGCGGCCGGACATCGTGCTCTACAACAAGTGAGCGTGCAGCAATAGGGCAGTCCCTACTTAAAGCTGTACCAATAGTTGCCAGAGTATGGCGGCATGGAGATGCTACACGTGCCTTCCGACCACATCTGGCGGCCGGACATCGTGCTCTACAACTAGTGAGTGTGTAGCAACAGGTCAGTCTCTACTACTAACTTTACCAATAGTTAATAGCGAATGGCTGCATGGAGATGCTACACGTGCCCTCCAACCACATCGGCGGCCGGACATCGTGGTTTACAACAAGTGAGCGTGCAGCAATAGGGCAGTCCCTACTCAAAGCTTTACCAATAGTTGCAAGAGTATGACGGCATGGAGATGCTACACGTGCCCTCCGACCACATCTGGCGGCCGGACATCGTGCTCTACAACTAGTGAATGTGTAGCAACAGGTCAGTCTCTACTACTAACTTTACCAATAGTTACGATCGAATGGCGGCATGGAGATGATGCATGTGCCCTCCGACTACATTTCGCGACCGGGCATCGTGCTCTACAATTAGTGAATATAGTTATAGTGCAGAAGCGGAAAAAGTTACATTGGCCAGACAAAACGGAACGTCCAAACGAGAATAGGAGTACACATCAAGGCACTTAAAAACAACGAGTTCCACAAGTCGGCGATCTTTGAGCATGCCTTGAATATATTGCTATAGAAAAACAATACATGCCACGCTTGGTTCGAGAATCGATAGAATTTACAAGGCATCCCAATTTTAACAGAGACAATAGTATGAAGCTGTCAGCGTCTCGGTCTCCATTACTGGCGAAATATGGCAACACAAGAGTTCAGCTGCCAACACTGATGCAAAGTGACACCGTTAGCATAGTTTGCACGGATAACTTCATTGCTGAACGGGGTTGTTCGTCACTACCCTCCTCTGCGGCTGAACCTGCCACAGCTACAATCTACGCAGTCGACGACCTGCAGTTGACATCTGACTGGACGAAGCGTCGGAGGTCCTCCAGGTCGCGTCGCGAATTCTGATGATGTCCACAGCGTGGTGGACGAAACGTCGATTCAATAAGTAAGCTGAACTCTGTGTATCCGTAAACCTAAAATAATATAATATATTATTATAAAATATAAAAATATAGCATGTAATAAACTAGCTGGCAACGAGGAAAAATAATATGTTTCAAAAAATTTACTTCCCTTCAAGTGAGTTACACAATTCGTAGAGAAATATGTATTTTCTGGTGAACGTTTTGACCAGGATTAAGAAAAAGACTGCGTCTATGATGGTGACGTTTCAACAAAGAGCTTCGTCTCTAGTCTGATTCTAGATCCTGGTTGAGACATCCACCTCAACAAGGATCTAGAATTGGACTACGTGTCTAAAGAAGGCTTTATATCTGATAGTGAACGTCTTCTCGGCCGAGTAAAAAAAAATATTGCGTCACTAAACCAGGGTCCTAAAAGTCTCCTTAACCAGGTGAAAGAAAGAGAAGAAATTATTGTGATTCTTCTGAATCTAACAACGAAACGGACATATCATCAATCCATTATGATATAACAAATACCGGCCAAGTGCGAGTCGGACTCGCGCACGAAGGATTCCGTACCATCATACAAGATTTAACACAAAAAAGTTTTTTTTTCTTATTTTTATTTTTCTTATTTTACCTATTTGTGGTTATAGCGGCAAAATAATACACACTCTGAGAAAAATTCAGTTCCCTACCTATTACGGTGCATGTGATACAGCCCTGTAACAGACGGACGGACGGTCGGCCGGACGAGTAGACGGACGGACGGCGGAGGCTTAGTTATAGGGTTCCGTTGTCACTCTTTGGGTACGGCACAATAAAAATTAAAAAAAAATTTTACAAAAAAAATAACCGACTTCAAAGAAAAAGCACTAAAAAGTAAAAAATAATTTCCATTTTTGTAGTTACGATTTCTGTTATTTTTTGAGTCGGCGTCAGCCGGGCACGCGCTGCGCCAATCAAGAGAACCTAACCTAACCTAACCTAACCTAACCAAACCTAACCTAACCTTGGCTGACACCGACTCAAAAAATAACAGAAATCGTAACTACAAAAATGGAAATTATTTTTTACTTTTTAGTGCTTTTTCTTTGAAGTCGGTTATTTTTTTTGTTAATTTTTTTTATTTGTTTATTTTTAGTGAATCTGAAGTACACTTACTAATTAGTACACGTCCTTTCCAATAAAAAAAGAATCACCGAAATCGGTTGGCGTTATATTGAGTTATTCGTCCATTTGTCGCGCACATCTTAATACAAATTTAAGACTTTTATAATTTTCTCATGGAAATCATTGTCAGAACTTAACCAAATTAAAATGGCACCACTTGGGAAGCACTAGCTATCATACAGACGAATTGATAACCTCCTCCTTTTTTTGAAGTCGGTTAAAAACAGACTTTTTATTCAAACAACGAAAACAATGAACAACGACTCTCTGATTCATTAAGCAATTCCTCTTCTTAATATTCTGACCACGACAAGATAAATTCGGCATCAGTAAACAATGGCGACATGGAGTCGAATCAACAACAAGTGAAAACGAAGAGCGAATCCAGCCGGAAGTATAAAAGCTATTGCAAAACGTTTAAGAAATGAAAGTCGTATTCCGAGAGAGCTGTCAAAACTTAAAACGAAGACTAAATTAGAACTGTCAGTTTTATAAAAAATGGTATTCAGAGAGCCGGCTTAAAGTTAGTCCGCGCGTTAATACGGGACTATTTTGCGAACATCGGTTAAACCACCTCAGAGTAGGTTTAACAGCGGATTAAGTCCGTATTAACGGCGGCCATTATAGTTTGAACAGCTGTTTGCCAATATTCTTGCATCAATTACACTCATAATCGTAAGGTGGCCCTTCCCGACGGGACTAACTCACTCGCGGGCAGCGCTCGGTGCAAAACCGTGCTATTGCTCTCTGGGACCTTCTCTGTTTCAAAGAAAAAGACAAGCTCCGTGATGAGGAGGATACAACATGTCCACAAAGCAGGCAATGCGTATAATGTTGATTTGGTAAGATTTAGGAAAATTTTAGTTTTAAAATGACTTATAGCTAAAAGTAAACCACGACCGCTGTAGTCAAAAATGTGACAAAATCCAAATTGATTATATATGTTTATGAAACAAGCTACGTCTGATGACTAATCTTTGAAGATGTTTTAATTTTAACGTGGAGTAATCCACCTCCAAAGTTATTGTATAAAAATTCTAACTTTCGGACCTTAAACCTTAGAAACCAAACATAATTTTATAATCCTATGGTCATCAGACATCTAGTTCGATCACATAAAGCTATTTTGATTAAAATTTTGGATCTCTGACAAGAAATATGGCCATGATATTCTTTCGCCTTTTGTATTTCGGGAGTTGAGCGGGAAGGCCCACCTTCCCGGCGGCGCGTAAAAATAATATAGTTGGACCCACTGCCTTTCTTCCCGTGCATGTCGTTAGAGCTGACTACGGAATCCGTCGTTTGTGGTTCGGACTCCTCAAAGGCCCAATGTAATATCGAGGGAGGGATCACCTAACGTTGAGTTATACGTGAAAAGAGGACCAAGAAATGTTTGCATTTTCCTTCGTGAGGATAGCGAGTGTACTAGGCCAGTTGTAGTAGGGCGACAAAAGTGACGATGAATTGAATTGGCGAGAGACCAGAATGCCGGCTGCCTGAAGGATATCACACGAGTCTATCGAGTCCTGCAAGAGGCACCTTAACACTTACCTTATAACCTGCCTCAAGGCTACATATGTACATCGCTCCCCCAGAGAAAGACTGCGTGATATTTGAAGAGAAATAAAATATAGGAACATAGGAAGAAAAAACATAGCCTGTTAGATGTGTATTGATCAAGAACGTAAACTTGTTACATTGGGGTAACGCAACCCACCCGGAGTGGCAGCTGGAAACGGTGATGAATCTAAAGGAGGGATTGGAGATGACTCTCCCGACACGTGCGGGCCCAATTACCCCTGTCTTGCGAAGACTAGAAGTTCGGGTGCTGTGGAGGCCAAAGGCATTGGTGGAGTTTAGTGTAGGCTACGTATTTTTGGAGTACACGCACAACCACTGGATTTTACAATGGCTCTATAATCGAGTCCATCACAGCTTCAGACGCGGCCTCAAAAGCCTCTTGGAGGGGACGCACCCCATACTAAATTTACGAAGGCGCTATGACTCATAACTATTTTTTTATTTGGACGATTAAAATTTTGAGTTCATAAATGGATTCCCCGTCCTTGAATTATATGAAAAGGATACCAAACTCGGTATAGTTGCTTAATGTATGCAGATATCCAGCATGGAGTGATATGCGGTGGATGCAGGTTTCCCCCTTCTCCCCCCGCCCACCTGCGCGGTGGCTCCTCGTGGCTCCTCGTGGCTCCTCGTGGCTCCCGGTCTAAATAATCTCAGAACTCCCCCAGGTGCACCTGTGCCAAGCGCCACCCTTTGTTGAGAATTTGCAAGGTGGATCGCATTAATATCCGCACTAGTATGCGGCTGCTCGCTTTATCATTGTTGTGGGTGTACATCCTTATTATTTTGTTTATTGTATTTCTTCTCCCGAGTAAAAAATATTTTTAAATAAAAAAAAAAACACCTTCAGAAAACACTCCGGAACTAAAAAGCAAAAAATAATTGGTAACTTTTATTTAATATACGATAAAATCCAAATAAATTACAAGGTGGTGTACCTAAATATTTACCATTTACGTTGTCGTTGTTTTTTTATGCAACCGGACATGGATAGCTAATACCACACAACTACCGTTATGATATTAGCCCAATACACCACATTCCCGAAAGAGATAGGTGCCATGCCAGGACCTTCCCTTTATGAGCACGGCTACATTGGAGTGGATGGAAAACACGGTTTGTACATTTTTTGTATTTACTGTGTTACGTATTTAGTGTAACTGTACAATATATTAAAAATAAAAGGTACACTTGCGTAAATACCTACTTACGTACGTTTTTCCGACCTGTTTGTTTATTTAATTTTTTTGTTAATCAAAGGTGATATTTATCTAACTACTTATAGCTCTAACAAACGAATGTCCATTCAAGGCACCGACTTCATAAGTTGATTAGAAATTAGGAATTTGTATATAACTAGTTATGAAACAATTGTAAACGGACTGCTCCCTGCGCTTCTTAGGAGCACCAACAGACTTCTCCTTATTTGCTCCGTCTCGCTTCCACTCGCTCATCGACCATCTGAGGGAGTAAGAGAAAAGAGACGCCAAGAAAAATGCACAAAAGGTGACAGCAGTGATGAGAGCCAATGAAACTAGTATTGTTTGTGTGTCGATTTGTTTTGATTTTTTTCGTAATAATCAGCTTGATTGCAATCGAACACGCTTAGAACAGTAATGTATTAAAATATTTTATCGTATATTAATTAAAAGTTACCAATTATTTTTTGCTTTTTAATTCCAGGGTGTTTTTGAAGGCATGTGACATGTATGTATGTATAATCGACCGTGAAGCAAGGACACATTTATTGAAGAAAGAGCCCAGTAAAAAGAACTACTTTACGAATATACTGCAAGGCTGGACCCGAACCAGCAAAACATACCATTCGCGGGTATTGCGTCTACCAATTTCGCCACCTGCTGTATACCCATAATTTGGAATTCTCCTACAGTCCCTCTTCCCGCAATGAATGCCTCCTACTAGCACAGTGTTTAAGATTATACCTACATACATTGATTTAACGCTTCATCTGCGTTGCGGACATTGCCTGCAAAGATTGAACAATCAAACATATTGCCGTCATCACCAAAATCGTATTTGGCATCAGACGCTAGAGCCAGTCCTAGGTTGACTTAAGTAAATATACTTTTTCGTACTAAGCAGGTACGTCGCTTATTCCAAGGAATGTGACATGTATGTATGTATAATCGACCGTGAAGCAAGGACACATTAATTGAAGAAAGAGCCCAGTAAAAAGAACTACTTTACGAATGGTATGTTTTGCTGGTTCGGGTCCAGCCTTGCAGTATATTCGTAAAGTAGTTCTTTTTACTGGGCTCTTTATTCAATTAATGTGTCCTTGCTTCACGGTCGATTATACATACATACATGTCACATTCCTTGGAATAAGCGACGTACCTGCTTAGTACGAAAAAGTATATTTACTGTTTTTGAAGGCGGTTTTTTTTAAATAATTTATTTTTTGCTTTTTAGTGGTGTTATTAAAATATATCTATCTTCTTCTCTTCACTACACAGTATTTAAAATCAACCGAATGAATTGAACGAAAGCTTAATAAACACAAGATCATAGACTCTCGCTCAAAGCTAGTCGCCGCCTGAGGCTCACTGGCAAGCAAAATGACTCGGTAGGACCGATGTAAACGCAAACTCGCGCGCCCGCACCTCGGCCCGCACGGGACTCGCACGGGACCGACGGCCAGCAAATGAGACTATCGGATTTATAACCCTTTAACTAAACCCCAAAATGAACTAGCATTAGCAGAAATTTCTTGTTAATTTCTTATCCTAAAAGAAAGCTGCTGTGAATATTTCATATTTGTGGGGACAACGGTTCCGGAGAGTCCGTTTCATGCGAAAGTGTAGTAAGAAAATGTGTACATATCGGCCTCGTTTCTCTCCTTAACAGTAAAATTTTGTAAAATCCGTTGTGAGCGAGCCTTTTTGTCGTAAAGAGAAAGCACTGAAAATTTGAAGTTTCTAGAATACTTTAATTTAATAATTGGTAATTGGTTTTGGAAATCTCAACATGAGTGGTTTTCACCTAAATGTGTTCATTTTGCCCTAACAGTAGGATTAAAAAAAATATTTTCTTAGTAAGCATTCACATCTTAAAAAAACCTCCTATACAATTCTGGGTTCAGTGGTTCCAGACATTTGAAATGTGTACAATTCGCCCTCTTTTACCCCCCCTAACATGTGAAAATTAAAAAACCTCTCTTGAAAACCTCGTTTCTGGGTTCAGCGGTTCCGAGAATTCGTTGTTTGTTGTATTTAAGTACCAAACTACAAAACCCATTTTGATAAAAAAATATGGGACCAACTAGAAAGTATACCCATCAAACAAAAAAAGAATTTTCCAAATTGGTCCAGGCGTCTTCAAAAGTAATCGGGGAACATACATAAAAAAACAAAGATTCCGAAGAATTGAGAACCTCCTCCTTTTCTTGAAGTCGGTTAAAAAATTATAATTTACGACGAGAAATAAAGCATATTCTATTTTTATTTAAAGTAATGAATGGTATTTTTGAACCTCTTGTAGATTTAAATGATGATTATAAACACAGTTTATGGTACGTTTATTTACTATTTAATTTGTTAGACGATGCATGATTGTACAATGTATTGAGTGGACCGGCGGCGATGCTCTCTCACTGCCTGCCGCCTGGTCGCATGCTTTGTAGCCAGATGTTGAAGGATCGTTCTTGGAGCAGGTAGTGGAGACACGGGGTCACTCATCATTTATAAGGTTCAATTCGTTCCGGGTGCTTTGTGCAAATTACTCGCTATACATAATTATTTCTTGTTCGCTGTAATTACGGTAGAAATGTGTTTTTCTTCGTACTTGTAAGACTTATAATGCCACCTATGCAGACGTAGGTATGTTATGTAAACCCGTGAAGTTTCTTTGCGGGTTCTTCTTTACTGGGTTGATCCAATCCGCGGATCTTTGTGACGTAACTTAGTGTAGTTTGACTACCAAAAAGTTTAAATAAATGAAATGAAAAAATAAAGAAAAATTGTGGAGTAAATACCTCTGTTTGGAATTGTTTTTATTTTTTAACTAGATAATACTTTTCATACATTTAGTAACTTTTATTGTTTTAAATTATTTGTGTTTTGTTTACTTGAATTTCAGGCCTTTTTTCTTGTATTGTGTATTGTTCAATTAGTTTTTATTTTCGATATTAAATGACTTGACTTTTTATGTTCTTTTTTACAAGTAGAATTTTTTATGGTTTTGTTTTAGATTTTTAACTGTAAGAACTGCACATTTCCCGATAATCATAACTAAATACAATAAAGTGGTCCATAACAGTCTTCGCTTCAAAAGCCAACCTTTCCAGAATTTTAATAAAAAAATGGTATTTAAAATGTTAGCATTGACATGGTATTGGTGTGCGTTTGCGCAGTGCCGATGGTAACTTCGAGGTGACGCTCGCAACGAAAGCGACGCTGAACTACACGGGGCGCGTGGAGTGGCGCCCGCCCGCCATATACAAGTCGTCCTGCGAGATTGACGTCGAGTACTTCCCCTTCGACGAGCAGACGTGTGTCATGAAGTTCGGCTCCTGGACCTACGACGGCTTCCAGGCGAGTGCCGCCATCTGTTCATCTTTACTTTCAACTATTCTTTACGTCACGAACTTTTTGAAGTATCGACGTGCTGGTTCTACTTCACGTGCGGTTCTAATAGAAAGGCCCGAAGTGTTAAGTTTTGCAACGAGATTTCTGTTTTAGGTCGATTTGAGGCATATCGACGAAGTGCGCGGCACCAACGTTGTCGAGATCGGCGTCGACCTCTCCGAGTTCTATACTTCTGTGGAGTGGGACATTCTCGAAGTACCAGCGGTCAGGTGAGAGCGCATCCTTGCACCTCCTTGCTTCTCTAACATCGACGAGGTGCGTGGTATCAACGTTGTAGAGATCGGCGTGGACTTCTCCGAGTTCTACACTATGTTGGAGTGGGGCATCCTCGAGGTACCGGTGGTCATTTATTACGTTTATCCATCAGCTTATTCCCAGAGAATTTGCACTGTCCTGTCCTATTAAAACTCAATGAACGAGCCCTTAGCACTTAAGCAGCGACGCCGTGAGGACTTAAAAGGCATCCACCTTGTCCCAGTCAACTCCTGCCGCCCCCTTTCAACCGACACGACATGAAAGTTCCGCCGCTAAACTCGGCCTGTTCCACTCCCTCCCCCCATCCCAACGGAACACTCTTCAACACTGTAATATTTATGGTGAAGCAGCATTCGGCAATGGGCCACTTGAGCGCTGGCTCTTAATTGTCTGCACACTCGGCTGCCCCTCTGCGGCGGCGAGAGGGAGTAAGGGCTGGGAGGGAGGGGGGAGCCGCAGCTGAATCAATGGCGAGCAATTAAAACAGAGCTCGATGTGCTTGAGTGCCTCGGGTGGCACAAGTGGGGGCAGTCCCATGTCCCGTGCCGACAACCGCACGGCGCGCGGCGGCGGCGACCTAACTCGTAATTAAGAGCTGCGCTACCTTTTCTTTCAACAAGGAATGTTGTTAGATTAGTTTTCTAGGAAAGTATTAATTTTTAAACAGAATTTCCCTCCGAGTATTATGAATATTTAAATTGTGAGCAGAGATATAAATACGCACTTAAATATTCAAACGAAACTGCATTTTACAACGTGCCCTGTACCTTTGAAACATGCTGCATTATTAAAAACTGCAAGTATATATGCAGTTTTCTAGATTAGCTGTTAACTTTCCGTATAAAGTTTCTACTACACCTAATTGTTCAAAGTTTTTTGAGTGTAGTGTGCAAATATTTTTTTCTAATGCCTTAGCTAGCGTATTATAAAACTTAAGTAGCTTATGTAATAATAATATATGTTTTAACAATATTGGACCATCCACATTCAACCTTACCGATCGCATAGATGACTTCATAGACCGGTTAAAACAGAAAGTTGGCCAGAGGATACGGCGGTACAGAGCACGGTACGACCGACATAGACAGAGTAAACTCTTCGAGCGTAACCAAAATAAGTTTTATTCTGGGCTTGAGGGTACGAAGAACTCTATTGGGAACCTTCCGGATCGGACAAGAATAACGGAATTTTGGTCCGGTCTGTGGAATGTTCCCATTGCACACATAGAGGAAGCATCCTGGATTGAGAGTGTTGAGGAAAATTATAACAACTTAACACCGATGGATGCATATCAACCAAAAAGATATGCAGGAATTTACTGAACCAGACTGGATGAGGCTATCAACTGCGGAGAAGCGGACAAAAACAATCCTGCCGAACACCTAAACGTAACATCAACATTTAGTGACGGTATACGTATGGAGTTCGGCCTCGATAAATGTGCAGTCATTCATGCTAGAAGATGCGTTGTCCAGAGATCGCCTGACCTTTTCTTGACCTTCACGGGCGAGCATGCGATTCGAGCCCTCTCCGCAGGAGGCTCCTATAAATATCAAGGTCTTAACCACCAATCACTATCATCGAGTAGAGCATCGCTTCAAGGTCCGCTTGGTTCGGGTCTCCTCTTCCCCTAAAATATGTTTGAGAGGCGATGGCTGGACCCGGCGTGATGCTCGTGAACGGGTGCTGTTTGTGGGGACTGGCCTGTTCCAATTGGCAACATGTTAGATGGCGGACATGACTTTGAAAAATAAACCGATATTTGTCATGAACTGTTGCATACGGCATGAACGATAGATTTTTGTGAATCAATATTAATTTAATGGATTGACATAGACGGGTACCAATAAGCCGTATTTCTGTAAGCAGTGGCCAACAAATTTGTAAACTTAGACTAAGTGGACGTTGAAAAAAAATCAGCGAAGTTTCTTGCCAGTTCTTCTTCGCCGTGAATGCTGAACTGACTCCGAGCTTTTAATGTTTGGGCAGTAACCGTGATTGGGTACACCTTTGGCATAGTGCGTTGGTCTAACACCGAGCTGGAGGCCTTGGATCGCAAAGGTCGCACAACTATGACCAATTTCCGTATGCACCACCCGCGGTCGTCGGTCATGAGGTTGTACATACCTCGGAAATTATGTTGTAGAGGAATCCTTAACCTCACAAACCTTCATAATTCCGAGGTGTGTAACCTTCGTGACTACTTTTTGACCGCTGCGGAAAACAACAGGCATATCGATGTAGTGCGATTCTAAGCTCACTGCTTAATCTGTCCGACGCGAGCTTTTCGCTTCTGGTTTTAAGCACTACCGCTAGCCAAAATAGTCCATCAGCAACTTGCCTGTAAGCACGGCCTCATCGACTCAGTTGTGCCATAAAATAAGTAAAAACCGGAAGACGTGTTAGAAAAGGATGGCACTAAGCTCTATTGGAATCGATCAATACAAACTCATAAGACGAGATCTTCCTCGTAGACATAACAATACCACATGACGAAATCTCGACAAGGCCGAAAATGAAAAGCTAATGAAATATTTAGACCTGGCCCACGAGGTTACCGCCATGTGGCGTGCACGGAAAACCACCATCGTGCCACTTGTTATGTCTAGTAACGACGTTGTTCCAAAGAATTTGGCCGAACATTTAACAAAATTGGACATCAATACTGGGCTCCGATTCTAGATGCAGAAAGCGGTTCTACTTCCGAATACGAGAATCGTTCGGCGGATTCGGTCTCTGTAGCTCGGAGCGGCCTTAAAGGATTTGTCCCAGATGGGACCACCCTAAGGTTACTTAAGGGACTTAGTTTTTGTATTTAATTATATAAACCTAAGAACCGTGAATAATCATTTTAATGTGAAAATAAAGATATAAGTACGTAATAATAATAATTATTATTATTCATGTATATTTATTTATTTGCACATTTTTTTAAATTATTTTTAAATTTTTACAAAAAAAAAATATATAAAAAAATGGAGAATACACAATCGGAGAGAGGGGGCCTACTCCAAGCGCGCCGGTGGGTGCAGGCCGTGGTGGCGGCGCTCTCCGGGGCGACGCGAGCCAGGCTTCGAACGATAAGTGGTGGTCTTGACACGCAGGCCTCCACCACTCCTATGTAAAGGCTGTAACCATTTGTTAGGTAGTAAAGAAATATTAACAAGAACCATCCCATCTGCATGTGGATCGGAGATTGTCCTTTACCTATGGATTCTGTTGATTGAGTTTAGTCTTTGTTTTTTATCGTTTCAGAAACGAGAAGTTCTATACGTGCTGTGACGAGCCGTATCTTGACATCACATTCAACATTACCATGCGTCGCAAGACGCTCTTTTACACCGTAAACCTCATCATACCTTGCATGGGCATCTCTTTTCTCACCGTGCTCGTCTTCTACCTACCCTCCGATAGTGGCGAGAAGGTAAGTCCTTTGCGCAGTGTCGAGGCGAATCTAGAAATTAATATACATCGGAAGATGTTATCTATATCATTGATGTTATTATGTCCGTACCGGTCGGTATGTGCACTAGAAGAGCTATATCATTGATCTTATTATGTCCGTACCGGTCGGTATGTGCACTAGAAGAGCTATATCATTGATCTTATTATGTCCGTACCGGTCGGTATGTGCACTAGAAGAGCTATATCATTGATCTTATTATGTCCGTACCGGTCGGTATGTGCACTAGAAGAGCTATATCATTGATCTTATTATGTCCGTACCGGTCGGTATGTGCACTAGAAGAGCTATATCATTGATCTAATTATGTCCGTACCGGTCGGTATGTGCACTAGAAGAGGACAGGTACGCTCTTGTAGCTTTCTTCGTCAAATAAAATGTTTAATATAGATTGCACATTTCTGTTGAGTGCCATCATGATGGGTTGACCCCAACTTTGGCAAAAACCACGGCAAGAGATCCGCTGCAACTATTTTATACATATTTCATGCATACATATCGCCTATAAAAATAATTAAATACAAAAAATAATTTCAAAGATATATTTTGTTTTGTAAAAAAATATCAAAACGGCGTCCTGTTTCTAAAATGTACATCGGTTTCATTCTGTTAAACTATGTGTATTGCAACGTGAGTTCGCAATGTCGTTCGCAATTTCAGTTCGTAAGGTTGTTATAGAATGTCCCATAGTTAATAGGTTTTGCGATAAATTATGTAATACAACAATAATTGAAATGCTTCTTTCTTTTTAATACCTGTCTCGTTATTAGAAATCGTTATTGGAACCGGTGTTCGGTGTCAAATGATCATGGAGCATGCATACGTTTACAGGTATCTCTGTCCATCTCGATTCTGCTGTCCCTGACTGTGTTCTTCTTGCTGCTGGCGGAGATCATTCCGCCGACGTCGCTCGTGGTGCCGCTGCTCGGCAAGTTCGTGCTCTTCACCATGATCCTTGACACCTTCAGGTAGGCGACTCATTCGGCCACAAACTATAAATCTGGCCCTACTGGGCACGCGAAGAAACCGGCCGGATAGTTCATGTGCTGACGATTTTATACACGATAACATGAATATAAAAATAGCTACCTGCTATTTTTATATTTTTAAAACAGAATAAATATAAAAATTGTCTCATAGTCATTCGTTACAATAAAAATGACTAAATTGACTAAATAATCGATAGTACTCTAATCATATGAGTCGCTTAATTGAAAAAAGCATACCATAACCCATAGTATTTAATTACAAAATTTCTACTCCTCATTTAATTACATCAAAAGAAGTTAAAAGACAAAATTACGTTTTTATTTTCCTCCAAACGTTTTTTTACTACTTGATGGAGTAAATATTTAATTTATAATCTCGTGAATAAAACTCGACAGTGTTGTGTAGTTATTTTAGAAGTAAAATATCTGCTTAGAAAAGCACCATTGTATTTTCATATTAAATGTGTTGACAACTGAGAGAAAGATTATTCTTTTTAATATTGTATGGCGTCACACAACAGCTCCCCCTGCAGTTTGAGCAGCGCCGGCGCAGCGTCGAAGTTGATCGATATGTCTTCTTATTCTGCGACCATCTTCGATTTCGATTCCCATATCGTAGAATGCCATGTTTTGCTGTCACCGTTCCAAAAAACCATTTGCTTCCATCATTCGCGTAATTTATAGCTATCACTTTATCTCCACAGTTGCAAACTCTGATTATTTGTTTTTGTGTCTCAGTTTTCGGTATTGACCTGCTAGGTTGTGAACTTGGACCGTCAACCATAGCATCTAGTCTTGTTCTGACGGGTCTAGCAAACATACGTTGATAAAGCGATTCCCCATCAACACTCGGTGTTGATCGAAGCTGTTGAATGATGTTTGTCAACTTGTTTTGTATTGTTCCCCCTCTCCCTCCAACGATTTCAGGGGTTTATTGATTGTTTGCACGAACCTCTTCGCTTGTCCGTTTGTTGCTGGATGGTATGGGGCTGACGTCTTATGAGTGATATTTAAATAGCATAAACAATTTTCAAACTCTGTTCAAATAAAATGAGGCCCATTGTCAGAAACTAAAACATATGAGAATCCGAAAGTATTGAAAAGTTGTCTTAGTTCATTCGTACACCATTCTGATTTCGTGTTCTTTGTCGGTATGAAGTCGACCCATTTGCTGTAGGCGTCGACCACTATAAAAAAGGTTAATTCCGTAAATAGGTCCTGCAAAATCAAGTACTTTCGTTTTTACAATACCTTGATGACCAATATGCAGTTCTTTTAGCACAAATTCTTGTAGCGTTTTAGGTATCATGACTTTATTTCCTTTAAATAGGCCATCATCTTGTAAGATTACTTCGTCCTTTCTAAATCCATACCGTTCTATGCGTTGTCCCATTTTAAGCGCCGTCAGTAGGTTATTCAGTTTGTATCTTTATTTGTTTCTGCGGCCAATATTTTTCTTGTAAAAATGGTAAAACATCTAGCTGGTTTGCCTGAAATATGTAATGTGCATCGGTATTTTTTCTCGGGGCAGGTTCTACTGGGAATCTTGATAAAAATCTGCATTTGCATTGTCTAAGCCCTTTCTGTACTCTATTGTGTAATCAAATCCCGATAAAAGTTAGCATAATGGAATAGTCGCATCGTACTGAGTGCCGGTAGTGTTTTGTGCTGATGAAATATTGTGACAAGCGGTTTGTGGTCAGTCACGAGTATGAACTTTCTACCGTAACAATACTAAAAAAAATTTTTTTGTTCTTAATAAATTCTCTTCAGAGACTGTCTGTTAATGAATAATCTGTCGAATAGATCTATATCTATCCTATATATATCCAATAACCATCTACCGTTTGAATTCGTAGTTGTAATTCTTCATTCGAAAAATGTTTGTCGGAATCGTCTAATATAGATTGTATCCGGGTAAGTTGGCTTCGAATTTTAGATCGATTTTTATTACATTTTTAAATGCTTTCTTCCGTCCTCGTCGCCATTGTTGTGTATTTATTTCAGAAGTAAAATATCTGCTTAGAAAAGCACCATTGTATTTTTATATTAAATGTGTTGACAACTGACAGAAACATTAATCACTACATAGTATAAAACAAAGTCGCTTTCTCTGTCCCTATATCCCTATATCCCCATGTATGCTTAAATCTTTAAAACTACGTAACGGATTTTGATGCGGTTTTGAAGAGGAAGGTTTATATGTATGATAACATCCATTAAATAGTGGAGAAATACTGTTATTTTTGAGGTTTCCAATGTGATGTCTTAAAAAATTACATTTTTTCCGCTTACATTGGAAACGCAGGCTGAATCCTACGAGATTTATCAAAATAATGTACTAAGTATTGTACACATTGAAAAAGTCTACAGAAAACTCCGCGATGGTATATGTCTATCTCTTATGGATATACCACAATAACATTTTTTTTGTCATTAATTAACTTTTTACGACAAATAATGGCTAATTTTCGAAGCGATTTTAACCAATACAGCATTAATCCTTATCCAATTAAATCCCTTAAATACATTGTTGATTTAATATAGATTTATATTGCCCTTTACAGCATATGAGTTAAATGAATATTTTCGAAGATATTACAGATTTAAAAATTGCGGGACGTAGCGTTTGTGGCAGTACTGGCCGGCCGGGGCGGCGGGAGCGTGCCTAGAAATAGTGCGTCGGAGGCCGCGGTTCTCCCTATAGCACTTTGAATTTAGCAGCGATCGGACGCGTTTATTACTCTTCCTCCTTAAAAAGGCGCAGATAAGGTATTGCGTGGAGTATTGTTCGCTGCTGCTGCTGCTGCAGGTGCTTATCGCAGCGGGACCGGATCGAATTGCTACGCTTCTCTGCAGCCTTCGCAGCACCGGCACGCAGTGAGCGGCCCGTTGGGCCGACGTCCCTCAGGGTAGTTCACTGGAATGCCAGAGGAGTCGCAAAGAAGCGCGGCATGCTCCGAGCATTCTTGGCGGAGCAACAGATCGACGTGCTCCTAATGAGCGAGACGCATCTGCGGCCAGGCGAAGACTTCGTGGTGCCCAACTACTTTGTCTACCGACAGGACGAGACGTCCCCGACGGGAACCGCCTACAGGGGACTGGCTGTCTTCGTTCGAAGAAGAGTCGTCCACCAAGAAATCCCTCCAACCACGCTGAGCTCCATCTACGCGCTGGGTGTAGCGCTGAGAATCTCCGGTAGCGAACTTCGGCTGTTCGCTGCGTACAAGCCACCGGCAACCCGGCTCGCCGTGTCCGACATCCGAGCTCTGCTCTGACGTGAGGAACGCAACGATAGCGAGGGACCTCAAAGCGAAGATTGAGCCACTGGACGACTTCATCGGCCGTCTGGCGACGTCGATGTTCAAGCGTGTCGACGCGTCTCAGTTCCCGCACATTCGGGAACTGACTCCGCTCCACGCCCGACCGCCAGATGGCAGAAAGAAGTACCCGCGCGACCTCGTCGTGGAAGACGAAAAACCCGTAGAAGACCTGCAGTGAGGAAAGCCAATATAAAATAGACCACCACCTAAAAATGGCCTGAACAAGGCCACACCATCGACCTGCCTGCAGTAGCAGGCAGCGACATGAGACCACGGCCAAGAGGCAAACGCCAAATGCCGTTTCCCCCGCCCGCTGACGCGGGCGGAAGAAAACAACGATTCGATTCGGTTCTCCCTATAGCACTTTGAATTTAGCAGCGATCGGACGCGTTTATTACTCTTCCTCCTTAAAAAGGCGCAGATAAGGTATTGCGTGGAGTATTGTTCGCATTTGTGGGACGACTCAGCTAAACATCTGCTTGGCTCCTTGGACTTGATACAGCGTCGGGCCGTGCGTCTCGTAGAAGATCGCGAAGTGTCCCTGAATTTGGAGACCCTCCAACTGCGAAGGGATGCAGGGTCTCTCTCTGTATTCTATCGTCTTTACCATGGAGAATGTCGACAGTCTTACAGTCGACATTCTAAAAATAAGAACCCACCGATCTTTTAGATCCTTCATCCATAGGGTCTCCATCATCTAAACTATGGAATGTACTTTCTTACGAGGTAATTGCCCCAAAGTACATATTGGGGTCCTTCAAACATGATGTGAAGAAGCACCAGGCTGGCCGGCATGGTTACCACAGGCCCCTTGTAAGTTAGAAATCCCATGGGCATTGTCAGGCACCTTTAGAGGTCCTTGCGTACGCCATATGCCGCACTTAATATAAAAAAATGCCGTTGGATAACCTAAAATCAATGGGACGCAGCGAAATAAGTCAGCCCAATGGGTGTCATTTAAAATTATTTAAGGATTCCTGTAGGATTCAGTTTATAGGCTCGATAAATATTTAAATTTAGTTATTTGCTTACTTCAAACGGTGCCATGATATTGGTTTAGTAGCTTCATGGCTGTGGTCCCAAATAAAAATCAGAATTAAAAACAAAAAGGTTTTTAGGAATTTTTTAAAATATTTGTTTGCTCGGCCGTTTCTGAAAATCTATTTATAAAACGCGGTGCATGTTGCAGTATATGTGTGACCGTGGTGGTGCTCAACGTGCACTTCCGCTCACCACAGACGCACACCATGGCGCCGTGGGTGCGCCGTGTGTTCATACACATCCTGCCCCGCATGTTGGTCATGCGACGGCCGCACTACCGTCCCGAGCGCCACGCCACGTGAGTGTTGACACAAATCCTGCCTCGCACGCTGGTCATGCGGCGGCCGCACAACGTCCTGAGCGCCATGCCACGTGAGTGTTGAAACAAATCCTGGCTGGCAAGCTGGTCATGGTGCGGTCGCACTATCGTCCTGAGCGCCACGCCACGGAGTGTTGACACAAATCCTGGCTCGCAAGCTGGTCATGTTCGACCGCACTATCGTCCCGAGCGCCACGCCACGTGAGTGTTGACACAAATTCTGCCTCGCATGCTGGTCATGCGGCGGCCGCACAACGATCTGAGCGCCACGCCACGTGAGTGTTGACACAAATCCTGGCTCGCAAGTTGGTCATGCTGCGGCCGCACTATTGTCATGAGCGCCACGCCACGTGAGTGTTGACACAAATCCTTGCTCGCAAGCTGGTCATGTTCGGCCGCACTATCGTCCCGAGCGCCACGCCACGTGAGTGTTGACACAAATTCTGCCTCGCATGCTGGTCATGCGGCGGCCGCACAACGATCTGAGCGCCACGTCACGTGAGTGTTGACACAAATCCTGGCTCGCAAGTTGGTCATGCTGCGGCCGCTCTATCGTCATGAGCGCCACGCCACGTGAGTGTTGACACAAATCCTGGCTCGCAAGCTGGTCATGTTCGGCCGCACTATCGTCCCGAGCGCCACGCCAAGTGAGTGTTGACACAAATCCTGGCTCGCAAGCTGGTCATGTTCGGCCGCACTATCGTCCCGAGCGCCACGCCACGTGAGTGTTGACACAACTTCTGCCTCGCATGCTGGTCATGCGGCGGCCGCACAACGATCTGAGCGCCACGCCACGTGAGTGTTGACACAAATCCTGGCTCGCAAGTTGGTCATGCTGCGGCCGCACAACGTCCTGAGCGCCACGACACGTTAGTGTTGACACAAATCCTGGCTCGCAAGTTGGTCATGCTGCGGCCGCACTATCGTCATGAGCGCCACGCCACGTGAGTTTTGACACAAATTCTGCCTCGTATGATGGTCATGCGGCGGCCGCACAACTTCCCGAGCGCCACGCCACGTGAGTGTTGACCCAAATCCTGGCTCGCAAGTTGGTCATGCTGCGGCCGCACTATCGTCATGAGCGCCACGCTACGTGAGTGTTGACACAAATCCTGGCTCGCGAGCTGGTCATGCGGCGGCCGCACAACGTCCCGAGCGCCACACCACGTGAGTGTTGACAAAAATTCTGCTTCGCAAGCTGGTCATGCTGCGGCCGCACTATCGTCATGAGCGCCACGCCACGTGAGTGTTGACACAAATCCTTGCTCGCAAGCTGGTCATGTTGCGGCCGCACTATAGTCCCGAGCGCCACGCCACGTGAGTGTTGACACACATTCTGCCTCGTATGATGGTCATGCGGCGGCCGCACAACTTCCTGAGCGCCACGCCACGTGAGTGTTGACCCAAATCCTGGCTCGCAAGTTGGTCATGCTGCGGCCGCACTATCGTCATGAGCGTTACGCCACGTGAGTGTTGACACAAATCCTGGCTCGCAAGCTGGTCATGTTGCGGCCGCACTATCGTCCCGAGCGCCACGCCACGTGAGTGTTGACACAAAGTCTGCCTCGCATGCTGGTCAAGCGGCGGCCGCACAACGTCCTGAGCGCCACGACACGTGAGTGTTGACACAAATCCTGGCTCGCAAGTTGGTCATGCTGCGGCCGCACTATCGTCATGAGCGCCACGCCACGTGAGTTTTGACATAAATCCTGGCTCGCAAGCTGGTCATGTTGCGGCCGCACTTTCGTCCCGAGCGCCACACCACGTGAGTGTTGACAAAAATTCTGCTTCGCAAGCTGGTCATGCGACGGCCGCACAACGTTCTGAGTGCCACGCCACGTGAGTATTGACACAAATCCTGCCTCGCAAGCTGGTCATGTTGCGGCCGCACTATAGTCCCGAGCGCCACGCCACGTGAGTGTTGACACACATTCTGCCTCGTATGATGGTCATGCGGCGGCCGCACAACTTCCTGAGCGCCACGCCACGTGAGTGTTGACCCAAATCCTGGCTCGCAAGTTAGTCATGCTGCGGCCGCACTATCGTCATGAGCGTTACGCCACGTGAGTGTTGACACAAATCCTGGCTCGCAAGCTGGTCATGTTGCGGCCGCACTATCGTCCCGAGCGCCACGCCACGTGAGTGTTGACACAAAGTCTGCCTCGCATGCTGGTCAAGCGGCGGCCGCACAACGTCCTGAGCGCCACGACACGTGAGTGTTGACACAAATCCTGGCTCGCAAGTTGGTCATGCTGCGGCCGCACTATCGTCATGAGCGCCACGCCACGTGAGTTTTGACATAAATCCTGGCTCGCAAGCTGGTCATGTTGCGGCCGCACTTTCGTCCCGAGCGCCACACCACGTGAGTGTTGACAAAAATTCTGCTTCGCAAGCTGGTCATGCGACGGCCGCACAACGTTCTGAGTGCCACGCCACGTGAGTATTGACACAAATCCTGCCTCGCAAGCTGGTCATGTTGCGGCCGCACTATAGTCCCGAGCGCCACGCCACGTGAGTGTTGACACACATTCTGCCTCGTATGATGGTCATGCGGCGGCCGCACAACTTCCTGAGCGCCACGCCACGTGAGTGTTGACCCAAATCCTGGCTCGCAAGTTGGTCATGCTGCGGCCGCACTATCGTCATGAGCGTTACGCCACGTGAGTGTTGACACAAATCCTGCCTCGCATGTTGGTCATGCTGCGGCCGCACTATCGTCATGAGCGCCACGCCACGTGAGTTTTGACATAAATCCTGGCTCGCAAGCTGGTCATGTTGCGGCCGCACTTTCGTCCCGAGCGCCACACCACGTGAGTGTTGACAAAAATTCTGCTTCGCAAGCTGGTCATGCGACGGCCGCACAACGTTCTGAGTGCCACGCCACGTGAGTATTGACACAAATCCTGCCTCGCAAGCTGGTCATGTTGCGGCCGCACTATAGTCCCGAGCGCCACGCCACGTGAGTGTTGACACACATTCTGCCTCGTATGATGGTCATGCGGCGGCCGCACAACTTCCTGAGCGCCACGCCACGTGAGTGTTGACCCAAATCCTGGCTCGCAAGTTGGTCATGCTGCGGCCGCACTATCGTCATGAGCGTTACGCCACGTGAGTGTTGACACAAGTCCTGCCTCGCATGTTGGTCATGCTGCGGCCGCACTATCGTCATGAGCGCCACGCCACGTGAGTTTTGACATAAATCCTGGCTCGCAAGCTGGTCATGTTGCGGCCGCACTTTCGTCCCGAGCGCCACACCACGTGAGTGTTGACAAAAATTCTGCTTCGCAAGCTGGTCATGCGACGGCCGCACAACGTTCTGAGTGCCACGCCACGTGAGTATTGACACAAATCCTGCCTCGCAAGCTGGTCATGTTGCGGCCGCACTATAGTCCCGAGCGCCACGCCACGTGAGTGTTGACACACATTCTGCCTCGTATGATGGTCATGCGGCGGCCGCACAACTTCCTGAGCGCCACGCCACGTGAGTGTTGACCCAAATCCTGGCTCGCAAGTTGGTCATGCTGCGGCCGCACTATCGTCATGAGCGTTACGCCACGTGAGTGTTGACACAAATCCTGCCTCGCATGTTGGTCATGCTGCGGCCGCACTATCGTCATGAGCGCCACGCCACGTGAGTTTTGACATAAATCCTGGCTCGCAAGCTGGTCATGTTGCGGCCGCACTTTCGTCCCGAGCGCCACACCACGTGAGTGTTGACAAAAATTCTGCTTCGCAAGCTGGTCATGCGACGGCCGCACAACGTTCTGAGTGCCACGCCACGTGAGTATTGACACAAATCCTGCCTCGCAAGCTGGTCATGTTGCGGCCGCACTATAGTCCCGAGCGCCACGCCACGTGAGTGTTGACACACATTCTGCCTCGTATGATGGTCATGCGGCGGCCGCACAACTTCCTGAGCGCCACGCCAAGTGAGTGTTGACCCAAATCCTGGCTCGCAAGTTGGTCATGCTGCGGCCGCACTATCGTCATGAGCGTTACGCCACGTGAGTGTTGACACAAATCCTGGCTCGCATGTTGGTCATGCTGTGGCCGCACTACGGTCCCGAGCGCAACGCCACGTGAATGTTAACACACATCCAGCTTCGTATATTGGTCATGCCGCGGCCGCCCTAGCGTCCCAATTCTTTCTGCTTCCGGTATTCATGTTTGATTGTTAATGTCCGTACATAGTCATATTCCGAAAAATATTCAATATTCCTTTTACATTGTATTTTATTCAATGTAAAATTATTTGATAAAAAAATTGATAGTCTCTGAATCACAGACCTATCAATTTTTCATTTATTATTAGTTTATTGTATACTAGCTGCGGTACCCGGCTCCGCTCGGGTCAATGTGGTGTTGGATTAATTTCAGTCTGAATTATTTCCTGGATAAAAAGTAACCCATCAACAGGCTGGTCCATGACTATGTATCCATCTACCAAATTTAATTAAAATCGTTTGAACCGAATGGCATGATTTAATGATAAACATCGACATATTCCCATTTAGAGCTTTGTAAACATTTGGGAGCGAATTTTAATAGCATGTGCCGCCAGACCCTTATTGCACTGGCACTGCTCCATATAAATTGATACAAAACCAATAAAGTCGGTATAAACCCTACTACCTTCCTTACTTTTACAAAGTTTTATGAGAAATACGAACCACAGCCACCTTCAACATCGAAAACAGTAACCTATCCGGAATGTGACTGCGCCCAGAGTTGCTATACGTTGATGAAATACGCAAATAAATAGGGCTAGTGGTTCGAAGTTATCGCTCTACATGATATCGTAGAACTTTCTGTACCCTTTTTTAAAACCTAAAATTTTCAAGTACATAGTTTTCATTTTTCTCTAAGGTCTCATTAAATATTTGAAAATTACATACGAAATCCTTGCTCGTTGATCGCTTCTTATATTAATGAAAACCGTTTCAAAAAGTCCGTTGCCTGGTTTAGAAGAAGTAAACGAAGAAATACAGGCAGATAGTGATTACCCCCCAAGACGCCGCCTCGGGGCATTTCGTTTTGTATGTTAGCTACATCTTAACGTAAGCGGAACTGAATTATATGTATATAGCCTATCCTGTGTCCCGCGTATTTACATATACGTGTAGTAAGTTTCATTGAATTCGGATGATCGGTTTAAGAGTTATGGAGGAACGTACATATATACATACATACAGAACTGATTTCTAAAAAACATCAATTTAATCTTAGTATCATACATAAAGTCTACAAACGAAGTATCTTAGAAAAAAAGCAAGAACACCCCTTACAGATTTATTATTAGTATAGATTATTATTTATTAGTATATTATATAGTTTATTGGTAAATAACGCTTCGCACGCCTCCAACTTCAAACACAACCTTATTATGCCTAAAGTTATTAGTTATCATAACTTACTAGTTATTAACCCCGAAGTTTGATTGGACTACGATGCCGCATTCAAAATTAAAGTCTAAAAAGTTGAAAATTGGTTGTACAGATTGGGTTCGTCCACGCGGTCGGCGGCGGCGGCACACGTTGTGGTGCGTACGTGCAACGGACTCGAGCTGAGCGGCGCGCGCGACCTGCACGTGCTCAGCTCGCACGACGACCTTCATCCCAGGTTATTGTTTATTGTTTATTGTTTATTGTTTATTCATCATCCATAGACAGTACACTGCACTCGGATTTGTCATATTTTATCATTAGCCAGTTCGGGGAAATCCCAGCGAAGAAGAACTGGAAAGAAACTCCGCTGGTTTTTTTTTTTTCAACGTCCACTTAGTCTAAATTTACAAAAGTATTTAGACTCACAGATAAACACGCTAAATTAATATGAATTGACGAGAATCAGCAATTCATGTCATATGCAACAGTTCATGACAAATATCAGTTTATTAGTAAAGACCATGCCCGCCATCTAGAATGTTGCCAATTGGAGCAAGCCAGTCCCCACAAACAGCACCCGTTCACGAGCATCACGCCAGGCACAGCCATCACCTCTATCAACCATATTTTAGGGAAAGAGGAGACCCGAACCCAGCGTCGCCGCAAGTAGGGACCTTAAAGCGATGCACTACTCCAGTGGCAACATGAAAAAGTTGTGAAAGCTCTGTACGATTTAGTTTTAATACGATTATTTCTGTCATGAACTACTACAGTGACCTGTAAACAAAGAGTCAAAATACAAAATACATTATTATTCTTACAGCTAAAAAAAAAAACTATATAATATTACAATTTAAATGCTACCACCTACAGAAAATTAAGAGTACAATGGTTTGAGAGCAACCATATACGAATAAGATACCGTTATTGACTGTCCTCTCCTCACTCTGGCACAGAGCTGCTATTTGCAATACCGAGCACCAATTCAAGAACACAACAAAAGTAAAAAGTAAAGAAAACCTAAAATTGGTTATTGAATAAAACTGTTTATCGATACATATTCAGACACATTACTTACAGGTAAACCTAAAATTAATTACCATTAAAAATATGGTTTGTATTAATTATGGCCGAGCGATACTGTTTACAATCAATTTGAGATGTTTCACCTTCAATATATGTCGTATCTGTTTAAAGAAAAAATAAAATCGCAATTTTGAAGTCGTTTTTTCGATGTGAGCGCGCCAGGTGAGTCTATTATCGATTATGATTCCGAGATATTTTATAATGTCAACGGACTTGATTAAAGGGCAGCGAAAATTGTGAGTGATATTACAGTGTGTGTGCATTGTTATATTCGTTTTCTTTGGAAGGCTCATTTCTGTGATGCCGTAGTACATGCAGCTGGTTTTATTTCTATGAAGCGTCAATAGGTTAGTGTCATACCATTTATTATACAATTGAATTCATCAATTTACCAGTTTTCAGATTCTTCCCAAGTTAGTGTCATACCTATATTATACAATTGAATGCATCAATTTACCAGAGTTTTCAGTTTCTTCCCAAGTTAGTGTCATACCATTTATTACACAATTGAAAGCATCAATTTACCAGAGTTTTCAGTTTCTTCCCAAGTTATTGTCATACCATTTATTATACAATTGAAAGCATCAATTTACCAGAGTTTTCAGTTTCTTCCCAAGTTAGTGTCATACCATTTATTATACAATTGAAAGCATCAATTTACCAGAGTTTTCAGTTTCTTTCCAAGTTAGTGTCATATCATTTATTATACAATTGAAAGCATCAATTTACCAGAGGTTTCAGTTTCTTCCCAAGTTAGTGTCATACCATTTATTATACAATTGAAAGCATCAATTTACCAGAGTTTTCAGTTTCTTCCCAAGTTAGTGTCATACCATTTATTATACAATTGAAAGCATCAATTTACCAGAGTTTTCAGTTTCTTCCCAAGTTAGTGTCATACCATTTATTATACAATTGAATGCATCAATTTACCAGAGTTTTCAGTTTCTTCCCAAGTTTTCCCACGAAATAGCATTAACCGTGAATTCAGGAAATGCAATTATCTCTCCATCAATTAATTCTAACTCGCAGAGTTCATTGACGTATATTTGGAAGATTATAGGACTTAAAACACTACCCTGCTGCACCCCAAACAAAACACTGCATTCCTCACTCAACATTTCCCTTAACTTGGTAGAAAGAGTTATCCCGATGAGATAATCCTGAAAAAATCTAAGAGCAACCCCCTTTTTAAAATTTGCATTTCTAATTTTCGTAGCAAACAGAATTGATGGCTTTTCGTCTGGCTAAGTAGATGCCAATATAGTTTTTTCCCGAGTCTAGCGTTTAAACAGTATATTTTGTTAATGTTTCCAGAGCATCCTCGCTACTAGTTTTAGCTTTAAAATATTGTCACTTAGAAATAATATCATGTTTATTCAAAAGACTACTAGACAAGGTTTAACGTTTTTTCCTAAAATTTTCGATTTTGTATTTAGTAAAGCGGTTAGACGATAAATTCCACAGTGCGAAGCGTCTCTTTTTATTATTGTTTTTTTACAAGTTACAAGATTTTGTTTAACGTGCCATGATTGTATGTATGTATTCACGTTGTAGGTATTTAGGTCAAATCTTGCAAAATTAATTAGAACCACTTCCTCTCATCCTACGGAATTTTTGCATGTTTTTTATATAAGGCGCGGCATATGGCGTACGCCAGGACCTCTTACGGTGCCCGACGACGCCAATGGGACTTCGAACTAACAGGGGGCTGCGAAAACCATGCCAGCCAGCCAGGTGCTTCTTCACACTATGTTTGAAAGACCCCTGGTTGTAGGTACTTTGAGGGAAATACCTCGGAAGGGAGTTCATTTCGTTGTTTTCCGACTGACTAATCTAGAAGACCGGTGTGTTATTATTTTTGGAATATTGACTGTGAATATGTACATTTTCTCCCTGTCGGTTACCGATGTGGTTCAGTTCCGATGACAATGCATTTTTATGGTAAGCATGACCTGAATCGATATCGAGGTTAGCTCCCGACAAAGGAACTCTTCAACGGTCAACAGCACAAACACGAAATTACGTATACGCATTGAATTCTGATAATCCATTCTAAGTGTCACCATGACATGGCTATTGTACTCAAGTTTGGCTCCTAACGAGGCAACTCCTCGACGGTCACCAACGAAAACACGAAATTTTGTATACGCATTCAATTATGATAACCTTTTCTAATTGTCACCGTGATATGGCTACTGTACTCAAGGTTGGCTCTTGATAAGTGAACTCCTGAATGGTTAACCACACAGACATGAAATGTTGTATACGCATTTAATTGCGAAAGCCCATTCTAAGTTTTATTATGACAAGGCTACTGCCCTCAGCTTGAATGCTGAGAGGTACTAATTATAGAACTGACTGACTGACTACTTTTTTTTAACTTTACTTTGCACAACCTCCGTCAATTTAAATATAAAAAAAATCATGAGGAAAAAAGTCTCGGTTTAGTTGTATACAATGGATTTACCCTAAACAACCTTTTCAGAAACTGTCCTGACCAAAATAAATAATTATCACCCCATTAAAGTTATCCTTGATCTACCTAATGAAAGTTTATTGAAATATGTATTATTGTTTAGGAGACGTATTCACCCCGCCGAAGTTGTTGCGCTATAATTTGAAGTCGTGGGCATTGGGCTGGGAGAGGAAAATAAGAGCTTACGAGTGCGGCCGGTCCCCGTGGTACTCGTTGTATCTTGCGAAACACTTCACGGCCATTACAGTACACAAAAAACAACCCTCGAGGACACGTAGACTATCTGAAAACTAAGAGCCGCGCAAAAACGTGTCCTTTTTGACAACAAAACACGACTATCGTCACAGACTATTGAACGTAGTGATAGCGGGAAAACTGTATTTTGGTCGCCCGAACTCGCGATCGATCTCAGTCGTCGCGCAATTCGGTAACTAAACACGTTTTTTTTTTTAATGTTTAATTTTCGCAAAGCTGATTATTTGTTGATTGATAAAAAAACGGTGATCTGTATTGGGATAAATGTCTTTGCAATTAATTGTCAGTCGAACAAAATGGTCGATTTTTTCTATGCAAAATTTAAACTAATAATAGAAAGACATGCCCCTTAAACGAATTGCTCTCGTCGCCATTATCCGTGTTGGTACTCAAATAACCTTATACAATCAATAAAGGAAAAAGAAAAATTTTAAAAAACTATTTGAAACACCAAAATCCTCTCCATAAAATAGATTTTGAATTTGCCGAATCACATTGTCATTCACTCACTAAACGCTGCTAAAGTAGTAAATTATAAATAATGGAACTATCTCTAAACAACCAAAATATTAAATCTTTCTGGTCAAATCTAAAATCTAAACGCAACAACACACCTAACATTCCCACTGAAATGTACCTCAGTGACCTAAAAGCAAAGACTCCTGAGAATATGTGCGAATTGTTAACCAGTTTTCTTCAGTATACCAAAGTTTTGATGCTACAGTTACACAAATTAGCTTTTCACCAAAATAATCTACGCCAACTAATTCAATGCCCACAGCAAGTCTTAGCTCCTTTCATTTTAACCGAAAAAACTGTTGAAGACACCCTTAAGAAATTAGACCAAAGCAAAGGTTCAGGGCCTGCTGGGATCCCACCATTATTTATCTCACTGTTTTAAGAGGCGGTGCTAAGATCTAAGTAGTGCCGCTGCAGAGGTCATGAGCATATGGGTCTGGGATAGGATTATAGGGAGCTCACTGAATCCTCGGCGTGACACGAGCGGCGTCGTGGGTTGGTGTTGGCTGGCTGAAGAATGCGACTTCACGGCACTACACCAATAACAAAAGCCCTCCACGAGCACGGTAGCCCGCACCGAAAACACTCACTCGAAACCACACCCGCACAAAATATACGTGTCGTTGGCCTCCCAACAAAATCCAAGCTCCATTCAGTTCGTTCAACTAATTTTGACAGCTTCATAATTTTTTTTTGTTTGTTTATCCAATGGACAGGCAAAAGCTTTCGCTATACAGCCTTCTCTTTATTGTATCTTATGGATTGTAGTCCATTCTGGAGTGTCATGTAGTTAAATATTTTCTATTGTCTCATGTATATATAGAAATATGGGTTCAAAGTTGGTCGGTTGACTTAATATCTTTTTCAGGTCGAGCGGGATTTTTTCTCTTTCTTTGTATGTAATTTCTAAGCATTTATATAGTTTTCTCTTTGCTCATCAAAAGCACAGCAATGAAAGAAGAGGTGGTCCAGGGATTGATCAGCTAAGTTGCAGTGTGGGCATACGGCGGTGTCGATAAGGTTTAATCTGTAAAGATGGGATTGAAAAAGACAATATCCGAAACGTAGACGACAAATTGTTGCATAATATTTTCTTCTTTTTGGTAAGGTTTTATTGAACCAAGGTGGTTTCCCAACTAAATAGTTTATTTCGGCGTACCAACGACCCGTATTGGACATTTTCCATTGTTCGGTCCACACACACACACAGCTCCATAATCACAGACTAAACAGACCGTACTACGGTAGCGCGAACTCGGCAATGCGTGATTCTAGTTTTCGATATCGGTGCTCAGAGATCCGCCCAACTCGGTCACTAAAATAAACAGTAGTGATTCGTCCAACGTACAAAATTACAGACAAATTTCAATGATTTCCACATTTGCTAAATCATTGGTGGTAATCATATATCCAGTTCTCAGTAAGCATTTGAAACCCTTATTGATAACTCAACAACATGGTTTCCGTGTCAATATGTCAACCTCGTCAAACCTTAAATGTTATTTAAACAATTTAGCTGAAAGCATAGATAAATCTAAACAAATTGTTGCTATCTAAACGGACCTTAGTAAGGTGTTCGATAAGGTAGATCATTATATATTGGTTTAGAAGCTGGAGTGGAATCCATGGAAAATTACTTGAGTGGTTTTATTTATATCTTAATGAAAGTGACAGCATAGCTCTGGTGCGCCGCAGGAGTCCCACTTTGGCCTATTCTATTTCTTGTATTCTAACGATACCTGATGATTGCCGACGATCTAAAAATGTATAGAATTATAAACAATGTTTCTGATTCCATAATGCTCCTTCAAGATTTACAACGATTCTCTGATTGATGCACTGAAAACAAGTTAGAATTAAATTTAAGTAAATGTAAACACATACAATTTGCTAGAAAAAGAATACCATTCAAGACTCAATACACAATCCAGGGAGTATTGTTGGACAAAGTAGATTAAATTGTCCTTCAGATGACATTATGACCACAAACTTAGCAAGTCTCTTAAAATGCTCGGCTTCATCGCTAGAAATTGCATTCGCGTGCACGGCTCGCTGGGCGGGTCGGCGCGCGGCTCGCCGGCGCCACCCTCCGCCGTGCTCGGTACTAACGGTACGAGCGTGCTGTGTGCAGGGAGCTGGAGGCGGCCATGCTGGGCAGCCCGTGCCGCGTGCACGGCTCGCTGGGCGGGTCGCTGGGCGGGTCGACGCGCGGCTCGCCGGCGCCACCGTCCGCCGCCGCCGCCGCCGCCGCGCTCGGCGTGGAGGCGTTGTGCGGCCGCCTGCAGCGGTGGCACCGCTGCCCCGAGCTGCACAAGGCGATAGACGGCATCAACTACATCGCCGAGCAAACGAGAAAGGAGGAGGAATCGACGCGAGTCAAGGAGGACTGGAAGTACGTCGCGATGGTGCTCGACCGGCTGTTCCTGTGGATCTTCACACTCGCGGTGGTGGTGGGCACGGCCGGCATCATCCTGCAGGCGCCGACGCTGTACGACGACCGCGCGCCCATCGACGTGCGCCTCTCCGAGATCGCCTCCGCCACGGCCAAGCCGCGCCCCCCCTCCGCGCGCCCCTCCACACCCGCACCGCTCTAGTCTCGCCTCCCCCACCCCACCCCACCGCCCGCACCTCACCCCACCGCACCGCACCGCACCGCACCGCACCGCACCTCCCTCTCTAATGCACGTGCGATCTCGTCCAATCGTAATACAAATTATGAAATTATATTACTTAATATGTACATGTACATAAGTGAAAAACGAATTATATTGATATTTTTGTATAAAATGAAATATCTGTAGTTATACATTTGCAACAGTTTTAGTATACATCTACGACTTGTTGAATTTTATGTTAGTGATACGGAATTGACTCAGCACGATGAACTCACACTGTAAATACAAGTACGTAGGTACTCAGATAGTTTAATGACGAATTACAGACAACGATGATGTCGGTAGGTACGTATATACCGCCTGCTCTACCCCCGCGCCGGTCCGCCTGCCCGCCCCTCACCTCCGCCGCTTGCCCCCGCGCTATTAGTGTAAACCCTAATAAACACTCGAATTATTTCGGAAAACTAAATAACTAGTGGAACTCTGCAGTCCTATTCCTGGAATTCCGTAATCAGGAATCAGGAATCCTGAGTCTATAGAAGCGCTTTTATAGCGGTTTTAAAAGCGATTTTTTCGACGGAAAATTTGATTCAATTGGAATATTATGCTCCAGAATATTTTCGGCAAGAAAATCGCTTTGAAAACCGCTACAATAGCGGTTTTCTAGACTCAGAATTCCTAATCACTGATTAAGGAATTCCAGGAATAGGCTTGCTGAGCTGTGGACCCCCCGAGTCTGTTTTACATAGATGAATACTGAATAACTGTTCACCGCTCAACATCCAAAAGATTCGGTGCCAGACACCCCGCCAGAAGCATAATCAGCCGGGTCGAGGTCACCTGGTAATCAGGTGTGTTTGTGAATTCTGAATCTGAGAAACCCGATTGAGAGCTCAACCAAGCGAGAATAATCTCACTATCAGTCTTTGCGAAAACATCTACCCCGTTCAAATTCAGCCTAAGAATACCGTGAATATGGTTTTGAAGGCGCACCTGATAATTCCAGCTTCGTAATAGTGAGTCGCGTACGAATAGGAGCGAACTTTCTTTAAACTGAATGCACCGCGACTGCCCCGAACGTGTCCACAGTGCGCAGTAAGTCGCAGGCGGCATATCCGCGCTCTGATGCGTCACAAAATCCATTAAGGCTAACGAAGCCTCGAAGTTCAGTTTGATCCAGTTTAAACAATGTACGAATCGCAACATAACCTCCTCCTTTTTTGAAGTCGGTTAAAAAGGAGCTTGATTTGAGCCCATACGTATTCGTCTTGAGCTCAAAAACTGCAAGGTGTGGCGGGTCTTCCCTCCACAAGACTAATTGATAAAGCCGATCATCTGGATGAACAAAGCCGAAATCTGCCGATGCCGAAATTTGCTAAAAATATCTGCCGAAATAGCATTTTGATGTCGGCTACGATAACAATCTGATGGCGTCGAGAATTAATTAGAATGCATTGAGCATCAAGCATTGGTTCAATGAGACTCCGTTGGAGGTGGGAGCAGAACCATAGAAAATCACACATATTCTAACCATTTGTGGGTCAAGCTCGCCGTGATAAGGTAGAAAGTAATGTTCCTCACGACGCCAATCCATTAGGATACCGACGTGTAGCCTAGGTTCTAGTATTCATATATTTCTCTCGTAGGTTCGGTTCTCTACTCATGCGGTGCTCCATGGGTGAAAAACACTTTTCAGCAAGCGCGCGTGACTCCCCTAATGCTGGTCGGGATGCTAAAAAGGGTAACCTAGTTAGGAACTGACCAGTAACGTACCTACCAGTGATGTTCTGGTAGAACAACTCGCATTCCTGGTGTTCCGGGTTGATTCGGTCAACAGTGGGTGGTTCTTCGACTTCCGAAAACCGCTGAATGCTTGCGAAAGGGACAGCCCAGACTAAAACGCACACTCTACATCTGGAGGAGTGGGCATGGTGCGAACGTACCCACTATTACGTGGCCAAGCAGCGTCGGGATGGCTATCAGGCAATCCGCCTGAGGCTTTAATGCATTCTACATTAACAAGCCATTTTCCTCGGCCCCGAGCGTCCACATGTCCGGGTGCTCGGAATTTCGGATCCGCCAACGGCAAATTTGCCGCCAAAGAAACGTGCGTCCGGCACGCGTCTGGTGTGGCATTACGAGTCGGCAGATTGGGACGGAATGCGAGAACACTTCTCCTTCCCATGGAGACAGCTCTATTCCAGCGCTATGGATCCGTCGATCTGTGCGAATGCCATTTCCAAAGTGATTCAGGGAGCTTTGGAGCTTTTTATTCCCAGCTCCACCAAATTTCTCGGTGGTAAAAGCCAGCTATGGTTTAACGCGGAATGCGCAGAACGCAGAACGCGGCCCACTGTGCATGGGACCCAGACGTAAAAGCGCTGATACAGGCCTTTAACGTAGCCTCCAGATCTAGTAAGAGAGGAATTGCCAAAGCGAAGTTCGAGCATATCGGTAGAATTGGCAAGAAGTTGATGGTATGGCTATCGGCTTGGATATCGCGAAAGCATTGGACCGGGTCTGGCACAAGGCTCTTCTTTCCAAGCGGCCCTCTTACGGCCTGCCACCTGAGCTTGACGACTTTCTGCATTCCCGCAGCATCAACTTCTTGGTTGACGGCTGTTGCTCCAAAGCAATGCCTATGAATGCCTCCAACCTTTTTCTATTGCAAATTAATTATCTGCTCGATTTGGATGACATTGATTGTTACTTAGACGACAGCACAGTGCTAGCCTGGTACACCAGTCACCAGACCGCAAGTCGGGCTGAAGTGGAGGAGAATAGGCGCCTCGTTGTTACACTCGAGGAGACCCTGGAAAAAGTTTCCAGGTAAGGTCTCCAGAACCTCGTCGAGTTCAACGCGAGCAAGACACAGGCGTGTTTATTCAGCGCGATTCCTCGCTGCTCCGACCTTTCAGGACACAACTCTTCGAATGGATGAATATGCGCATATAGGGATTCTTGGTGTCGACCTGACGCATAACCTTAATTAGGCGCCATATCGAGCATAAAGCCAAGCTCGCCTCGGAAAAGCTGAGACTTCTCAACAGGGTGCGTCAGAATTTCACGTCTGACCAAAAACTGCTCCTTTACAAGGCGCAGAATAAGGTCTTGCGTAAAATAAGGTATTGCTCGGATATGTGGGACGGCTCAGCTCAGCACCTGCTTGGCTCCCTAGACTCGATACAGCGTCAGGCCGTGCGTCTTGTCGACGCCCCCAAGGTATCTTTGAAGTTAGAGACCCTCCAACTCCGAAGGGATATTGGGTCTCTCTCTGTGTTCTACCGTCTTTACCATGGAGAATGCTCATCTGAGCCTTCCGTCCCCTTTCTTGGTAGGATGGTTCGCACAACGCGGAATAGGCAGGAAATTAACCAGTTCATTGTCGATATTAAAAAATATCAGAACCAACCGATCCTCTATGTCCTTTATCTATGGGTCGGTGAACAATGGAATGCACTCCCTGCCGAGTTATTTCTCTCAAAGTACAACCTGGTATCCTTCCAACATGGTGTGTAGAAGCACCTAGCCGGCCAGCATGGTTTTCACAGCCCCCTTAAAAATTCGTAAGTTCATGGGCGTCGTCGGGCACCTTAACAGTGCTTGGCGTACGTCATATGCCGCGCTTTACGTTAAATTATAAACAACTCTAGGCTACAATTTTACATGGAAATACCTGCTGGTAACGAACCTAACCTAAATCTGGCCGGATAAGGAATAGAGAATCTAACGATCCTCGACGCTGGGTACTGATCTATGTTGGCGCTCTCACGCGCATCGCCGATACTTCACTTGGCTCCAAGACACTCGCGCCTACGCAGCTGGCACATGGGTCTTGCGTTGACCAACGCTCAAAAGCACTCACAACACTAAAGACAGCACAAAAAGCAATTATCTCTTATGTCTATTTCCCCTAGCTAGCACATGCTAACCGGAAATACAAAGTGAACTATCACAATACTGCATAAAGCCAAAACGACATTGACGCGATCGGAGCCGGATACCTCAGCTAGTTTTTAAAGCTCAGCTAAAATTGCTTTCTCGTTGTCAACATGGCGTCGGTGGAAGCGGGGCGGGGCGGGGCGGAGCGGGTTAGAGTGACGTTAGCAAACGCGATGGCGGCGATAACGCGAAGTTATCGTTTTGCGACGTAATTTTTTTATAGAATCCAAATAAACGCCGCAGTAAACATTTTTAAAGTATTGTTTTTTATTTACTGCCCCTTAGATCGGTAACAATACTCTTGATATTTGTAAAATATAAAAGGCTCCGGTATTGTACCTATGCCATTTTGTCAAGAGATCTGCAGGCCTATTCCTGGAATTCCGTAATCAGGAATCCTGAGTCTCGAAAACCGATTATATAGCGGTTTTTAAAGCGATTTTTTCAACGGAAAACCTCCTGATTAATTAAAAAAACTATGCACCGGAATCTTTTCATCAATAAAATCGCTTTGAACACCGTTTTAAAAGCGGTTTCCAAAACTCAGAACTCCTGATTCCTGATTACGGAATTCCAGGAATAGACCTGCTGCCCCGCCGGTTTTCAAGATGAATGTAATGTTACGGGGTCAGCAGGGAAAAAAAATTCTTCTGACAAAAGGTTTAACATCATGCGACCATAATTACATAATTAATTAATATAATTACTCAGCGATAATGGTCGTGCTCACGTAGAGTGATGTGGCTTCACCCTGCCCGAGACGCCGGGAGGTCGGCTCGAGGCGCAGCACTGGATTGAAGCAGCGAGCGTCGAGTTCCGACAGTTGGCAGTCGCAGCTGCGGCACGGCGACACACGGTCGGAGCTGGCCGAACCCGAACCAGAACCCGTCGAGGTGCAGCTCGACACCGGACGTGGCCTCCCAACGCCGAGAATATTAGTCACCAGACTAATTTCAGTTTCAGCGACATCTACATTTGAAGCATTGTAATCAGATTTTGAAAATAATCTGAAAAAGTATTGGTAGTGACATTCGTCGGAAGCAGGAATAGGTAAAATAAAATAATAATAAAAATTATAGGGGGGTCCCATACAAAAAACGTGATTTTATTGTGTTAGATCTTTTTCGATGGTACGGAACCCTTCGTGTGCGAGTCCGACTCGCACTTGGCCGGCTTTTCAGATTATTTTCAAAATCTGATTACAATGCTTAAAATGTAGGTGTCGCTGAAACTCAAAATAATGAGATAACGGTAATGTCGTATCCATTAAATACATAAAATTATCTAGTCATCAGACATATAAATGTTCAATACTTACGTGGTTTCCAGTTGGAGGCAAGCGTTGCCTCTACCGTAGATGGAATTTAGGTTAGATTCAGTTTATGTGAAATGATAATTGATGAGAACTATATATGGTCATCATAGAATTTAAATTTGAGAAACATATAACGTATGCAATTGGCGGTTAATATGGGAAAAGTAAAAAAAATGGGGCATCCATGGGCTTTCGGCATTTTATAGGTATTTCATTGATTCCCTTGCTCGAAAACCAGTGGAAGAGGGAGTCAATAAAAGCTTTGAAGGCGGTTTTAAGTGCCACATCGGAATGGATTTTTTTCCTTGCAAGAACTTGTCCAAATTCCAGAAAAAAGTTGTAATCTGTTGAAACAAGGTCCGGGAAGTATGGTGGGTGTCGGAGACATTCCAATCGCAGCTTTAGCAAGTATTTAGCGACCGTTGGTTGTCTAGCGTTGTCAGCAAAGAGCAGTTTTCCAGTCTCGGGCTAGCTTTTCCATCATGGTTTACAAATGTTGACAATACAGATCTTCCGTAATCATCTGGCCAGGTCTTAGGAAGCTGTATTGCATTGTATCTAGACACGTGGCAGCGTCTCAAGCCAAGTTCAAGAAAAAGGAACTGGCGCGCAGTCGCCGTGTTATATTCACTGTTATATTACACGAACCATTTGGAGCCACTTTTGACCCCTTAATACCTCAAAATCTATTGAACATAAGCATATGACATTAAGTACATTTATTAAAACATTTTAGATTAACTGAACCCCATCGATATACTGAACCCCCAAATTTCATAAATACAGCACAAACGGTTATTGACATATTAACATCCAAAATTCGACATTTTTATCACTAACTGACATATAGATCAACATCCTAACCCACTTCCAGATCAACTAGAAAGTTGAAATGAGGTGTCCAGCAGAGTTATTGTGTGTATACAAAGGAATCAATCTGAAAACAGTGAATTTTTACTATTTCAAGTATTTTCCAAGCTGGCGCTGGAGCTAATATCGATTATAATAGCTCCAGCGCGGAGCTGAAGGGGTGGGGGGGGAGGGGGGGTTGTACGCGAGCGCCTCCTCCTCAGCATGGGCTGCCCGGTTGTCTCTCGAAACCTTACCTTCACGCCGGTTTCCCGGAGGGATGATGATAGAGCGCCATACGGTAAGATCACAGAGAGTCTGGGCCGTGATTAGTCCCGCAGCTTAAACCGATGCAGGTACCGTGACCTGTCCACATTTGAGCTTTGGTGCAGGAGAGGCGGACACCACAGAGGTACTTAAATGCCAGGTGAACGTCCGAGAAGAACCACTTCGTTACGCGGCCAGTGCCTGAGTTATAGAAGTTGGAAAAGTTGGAAAAGATGGAAAAGTAAGATTATAGAAGTTGGATAAGTTGGAAAAGTAAGATTATAGAAGTTGAAAAAGTTGGAATAGATGGAAAAGTAAGATTATAGAAGTTGGAAAAGTAAGATTATAGAAGTTGGAAAAGTTGGAAAAGTAAGATTATAGAAGTTGGAAAAGTTGGAAAAGTCAGATTATAGAAGTTGGAAAAGTTGGAATAGATGGAAAAGTAAGATTATAGAAGTTGGAAAAGTAAGATTATAGAAGTTGGAAAAGTTGGAAAAGTCAGATTGTAGAAGTTGGAAAACTTGGAAAAGTTGGAAAAGTAAGATTATAGAAGTTGGAAAAGTAAGATTATAGAAGTTGGAAAAGTAAGATTATAGAAGTTGGAAAACTTGGAAAAGTTGGAAAAGTAAGATTATAGAAGTTGGAAAAGTTGGAAAACTCAGATTGCAGAAGTTGGAAAAGTTGGAAAAGTCGGATTGTAGAAGTTGGAAAATTTGGAAAAGTAAGATTATAGAAGTTGGAAAAGTTGGAAAAATTGGAAAAGTAAGATTATAGAAGTTGGAAAAGTTGGAAAAGTTGGAAAACTCAGATTGCAGAAGTTGGAAAAGTCAGATTGTAGCAGTTGGAAAATATGGAAAAGTAAGATTATAGAAGTTGGAAAACTTGGAAAAGTAAGATTATATAAGTTGGAAAAGTAAGATTATAGAAGTTGGAAAACTTGGAAAAGTTGGAAAAGTAAGATTATAGAAATTGGAAAAGTTGGTAAAGTAAGATATAGAAGTTGAAAATGTTGAAAAAGACAGATTGTAGAAGTTGGAAAAGTTGGAAAAGTAAGATTATAGAATTTGAAAAACTCAGATTGTAGAAGTTAGAAAAGTTGGAAAAGTCAGATTGTAGAAGTAGGAAAACTTAGAAAAGTCAGAATGTAGAAGTTGGAAGACTTGGAAAACACCCTGCCCGAGACGCCGGGAGGTCGGCTCGAGGCGCAGCACTGGATTGAAGCAGCGAGCGTCGAGTTCCGACAGTTGGCAGTCGCAGCTGCGGCACGGCGACACACGGTCGGAGCTGGCCGAACCCGAACCAGAACCCGTCGAGGTGCAGCTCGACACCGGACGTGGCCTCCCAACGCCGAGAATATTAGTCACCAGACTAATTTCAGTTTCAGCGACATCTACATTTGAAGCATTGTAATCAGATTTTGAAAATAATCTGAAAAAGTATTGGTAGTGACATTCGTCGGAAGCAGGAATAGGTAAAATAAAATAATAATAAAAATTATAGGGGGGTCCCATACAAAAAACGTGATTTTATTGTGTTAGATCTTTTTCGATGGTACGGAACCCTTCGTGTGCGAGTCCGACTCGCACTTGGCCGGCTTTTCAGATTATTTTCAAAATCTGATTACAATGCTTAAAATGTAGGTGTCGCTGAAACTCAAAATAATGAGATAACGGTAATGTCGTATCCATTAAATACATAAAATTATCTAGTCATCAGACATATAAATGTTCAATACTTACGTGGTTTCCAGTTGGAGGCAAGCGTTGCCTCTACCGTAGATGGAATTTAGGTTAGATTCAGTTTATGT
Organism: Incurvaria masculella; assembly: GCA_946894095.1. NCBI lineage: Eukaryota > Metazoa > Arthropoda > Insecta > Lepidoptera > Incurvariidae > Incurvaria > Incurvaria masculella. Next base: position 21,147,708 of record OX335651.1, read on the forward strand.
GAAATGATAATTGATGAGAACTATATATGGTCATCATAGAATTTAAATTTGAGAAACATATAACGTATGCAATTGGCGGTTAATATGGGAAAAGTAAAAAAAATGGGGCATCCATGGGCTTTCGGCATTTTATAGGTATTTCATTGATTCCCTTGCTCGAAAACCAGTGGAAGAGGGAGTCAATAAAAGCTTTGAAGGCGGTTTTAAGTGCCACATCGGAATGGATTTTTTTCCTTGCAAGAACTTGTCCAAATTCCAGAAAAAAGTTGTAATCTGTTGAAACAAGGTCCGGGAAGTATGGTGGGTGTCGGAGACATTCCAATCGCAGCTTTAGCAAGTATTTAGCGACCGTTGGTTGTCTAGCGTTGTCAGCAAAGAGCAGTTTTCCAGTCTCGGGCTAGCTTTTCCATCATGGTTTACAAATGTTGACAATACAGATCTTCCGTAATCATCTGGCCAGGTCTTAGGAAGCTGTATTGCATTGTATCTAGACACGTGGCAGCGTCTCAAGCCAAGTTCAAGAAAAAGGAACTGGCGCGCAGTCGCCGTGTTATATTCACTGTTATATTACACGAACCATTTGGAGCCACTTTTGACCCCTTAATACCTCAAAATCTATTGAACATAAGCATATGACATTAAGTACATTTATTAAAACATTTTAGATTAACTGAACCCCATCGATATACTGAACCCCCAAATTTCATAAATACAGCACAAACGGTTATTGACATATTAACATCCAAAATTCGACATTTTTATCACTAACTGACATATAGATCAACATCCTAACCCACTTCCAGATCAACTAGAAAGTTGAAATGAGGTGTCCAGCAGAGTTATTGTGTGTATACAAAGGAATCAATCTGAAAACAGTGAATTTTTACTATTTCAAGTATTTTCCAAGCTGGCGCTGGAGCTAATATCGATTATAATAGCTCCAGCGCGGAGCTGAAGGGGTGGGGGGGGAGGGGGGGTTGTACGCGAGCGCCTCCTCCTCAGCATGGGCTGCCCGGTTGTCTCTCGAAACCTTACCTTCACGCCGGTTTCCCGGAGGGATGATGATAGAGCGCCATACGGTAAGATCACAGAGAGTCTGGGCCGTGATTAGTCCCGCAGCTTAAACCGATGCAGGTACCGTGACCTGTCCACATTTGAGCTTTGGTGCAGGAGAGGCGGACACCACAGAGGTACTTAAATGCCAGGTGAACGTCCGAGAAGAACCACTTCGTTACGCGGCCAGTGCCTGAGTTATAGAAGTTGGAAAAGTTGGAAAAGATGGAAAAGTAAGATTATAGAAGTTGGATAAGTTGGAAAAGATAGAAGTTGGATAAGTTGGAAAAGTAAGATTATAGAAGTTGAAAAAGTTGGAATAGATGGAAAAGTAAGATTATAGAAGTTGGAAAAGTAAGATTATAGAAGTTGGAAAAGTTGGAAAAGTAAGATTATAGAAGTTGGAAAAGTTGGAAAAGTCAGATTATAGAAGTTGGAAAAGTTGGAATAGATGGAAAAGTAAGATTATAGAAGTTGGAAAAGTAAGATTATAGAAGTTGGAAAAGTTGGAAAAGTCAGATTGTAGAAGTTGGAAAACTTGGAAAAGTTGGAAAAGTAAGATTATAGAAGTTGGAAAAGTAAGATTATAGAAGTTGGAAAAGTAAGATTATAGAAGTTGGAAAACTTGGAAAAGTTGGAAAAGTAAGATTATAGAAGTTGGAAAAGTTGGAAAACTCAGATTGCAGAAGTTGGAAAAGTTGGAAAAGTCGGATTGTAGAAGTTGGAAAATTTGGAAAAGTAAGATTATAGAAGTTGGAAAAGTTGGAAAAATTGGAAAAGTAAGATTATAGAAGTTGGAAAAGTTGGAAAAGTTGGAAAACTCAGATTGCAGAAGTTGGAAAAGTCAGATTGTAGCAGTTGGAAAATATGGAAAAGTAAGATTATAGAAGTTGGAAAACTTGGAAAAGTAAGATTATATAAGTTGGAAAAGTAAGATTATAGAAGTTGGAAAACTTGGAAAAGTTGGAAAAGTAAGATTATAGAAATTGGAAAAGTTGGTAAAGTAAGATATAGAAGTTGAAAATGTTGAAAAAGACAGATTGTAGAAGTTGGAAAAGTTGGAAAAGTAAGATTATAGAATTTGAAAAACTCAGATTGTAGAAGTTAGAAAAGTTGGAAAAGTCAGATTGTAGAAGTAGGAAAACTTAGAAAAGTCAGAATGTAGAAGTTGGAAGACTTGGAAAAGTCAGATAATAGAAGTTGGAAAATTTGGAAAAGTCAGATTACAGAAGTTGGAAAATTATAGAAGTTGGAAAACTTGGAAAAGTAAGATTATATAAGTTGGGAAATTTGGAAAACGCAGATTAGATGAGTAAGGAAATTTGGAAAAGTCCGTTTTTTGTGTTACGGTGTGTTTTTAGGTGTTATGGGGTGTTTTAAGGTGTTACGGTGTGATTTAGGCGTTACGGTGAGTTTTTGGTGTTACGGAGTGTTTTCAGGCGTTACGTTGTGTTTTTGGGTGTTTTGGTGTGTTTTTAGATTTTACGGTATGTTTTTGGTTGTTTTGGTGTTTTAAGGTGTTACGGTGTGTTTGTAGATTAGGTTAGACCTTCTTTCAAGTGGTGCCGTGATCAGGATTTTAGGTTGCTCTCAGGATTGGTGCCGTGACCAGGATGTTAGGTTACGTTAGGTTAGGTTAGGTTAGGTTAGGTTAGGTTAGGTTAGGTTAGGTTAGGTTAGGTTAGGTTAGGTTAGGTTAGGTTAGGTTAGGTTAGGTTAGGTTAGGTTAGGTTAGGTTAGGTTAGGTTAGGTTAGGTTAGGTTAGGTTAGGTTAGGTTAGGTTAGGTTAGGTTAGGTTAGGTTAGGTTAGGTTAGGTTAGGTTAGGTTAGGTTAGGTTAGGTTAGGTTAGGTTAGGTTAGGTTAGGTTAGGTTAGGTTAGGTTAGGTTAGGTTAGGTTAGGTTAGGTTAGGTTAGGTTAGGTTAGGTTAGGTTAGGTTAGGTTAGGTTAGGTTAGGTTAGGTTAGGTTAGGTTAGGTTAGGTTAGGTTAGGTTAGGTTAGGTTAGGTTAGGTTAGGTTAGGTTAGGTTAGGTTAGGTTAGGTTAGGTTAGGTTAGGTTAGGTTAGGTTAGGTTAGGTTAGGTTAGGTTAGGTTAGGTTAGGTTAGGTTAGGTTAGGTTAGGTTAGGTTAGGTTAGGTTAGGTTAGGTTAGGTTAGGTTAGGTTAGGTTAGGTTAGGTTAGGTTAGGTTAGGTTAGGTTAGGTTAGGTTAGGTTAGGTTAGGTTAGGTTAGGTTAGGTTAGGTTAGGTTAGGTTAGGTTAGGTTAGGTTAGGTTAGGTTAGGTTAGGTTAGGTTAGGTTAGGTTAGGTTAGGTTAGGTTAGGTTAGGTTAGGTTAGGTTAGGTTAGGTTAGGTTAGGTTAGGTTAGGTTAGGTTAGGTTAGGTTAGGTTAGGTTAGGTTAGGTTAGGTTAGGTTAGGTTAGGTTAGGTTAGGTTAGGTTAGGTTAGGTTAGGTTAGGTTAGGTTAGGTTAGGTTAGGTTAGGTTAGGTTAGGTTAGGTTAGGTTAGGTTAGGTTAGGTTAGGTTAGGTTAGGTTAGGTTAGGTTAGGTTAGGTTAGGTTAGGTTAGGTTAGGTTAGGTTAGGTTAGGTTAGGTTAGGTTAGGTTAGGTTAGGTTAGGTTAGGTTAGGTTAGGTTAGGTTAGGTTAGGTTAGGTTAGGTTAGGTTAGGTTAGGTTAGGTTAGGTTAGGTTAGGTTAGGTTAGGTTAGGTTAGGTTAGGTTAGGTTAGGTTAGGTTAGGTTAGGTTAGGTTAGGTTAGGTTAGGTTAGGTTAGGTTAGGTTAGGTTAGGTTAGGTTAGGTTAGGTTAGGTTAGGTTAGGTTAGGTTAGGTTAGGTTAGGTTAGGTTAGGTTAGGTTAGGTTAGGTTAGGTTAGGTTAGGTTAGGTTAGGTTAGGTTAGGTTAGGTTAGGTTAGGTTAGGTTAGGTTAGGTTAGGTTAGGTTAGGTTAGGTTAGGTTAGGTTAGGTTAGGTTAGGTTAGGTTAGGTTAGGTTAGGTTAGGTTAGGTTAGGTTAGGTTAGGTTAGGTTAGGTTAGGTTAGGTTAGGTTAGGTTAGGTTAGGTTAGGTTAGGTTAGGTTAGGTTAGGTTAGGTTAGGTTAGGTTAGGTTAGGTTAGGTTAGGTTAGGTTAGGTTAGGTTAGGTTAGGTTAGGTTAGGTTAGGTTAGGTTAGGTTAGGTTAGGTTAGGTTAGGTTAGGTTAGGTTAGGTTAGGTTAGGTTAGGTTAGGTTAGGTTAGGTTAGGTTAGGTTAGGTTAGGTTAGGTTAGGTTAGGTTAGGTTAGGTTAGGTTAGGTTAGGTTAGGTTAGGTTAGGTTAGGTTAGGTTAGGTTAGGTTAGGTTAGGTTAGGTTAGGTTAGGTTAGGTTAGGTTAGGTTAGGTTAGGTTAGGTTAGGTTAGGTTAGGTTAGGTTAGGTTAGGTTAGGTTAGGTTAGGTTAGGTTAGGTTAGGTTAGGTTAGGTTAGGTTAGGTTAGGTTAGGTTAGGTTAGGTTAGGTTAGGTTAGGTTAGGTTAGGTTAGGTTAGGTTAGGTTAGGTTAGGTTAGGTTAGGTTAGGTTAGGTTAGGTTAGGTTAGGTTAGGTTAGGTTAGGTTAGGTTAGGTTAGGTTAGGTTAGGTTAGGTTAGGTTAGGTTAGGTTAGGTTAGGTTAGGTTAGGTTAGGTTAGGTTAGGTTAGGTTAGGTTAGGTTAGGTTAGGTTAGGTTAGGTTAGGTTAGGTTAGGTTAGGTTAGGTTAGGTTAGGTTAGGTTAGGTTAGGTTAGGTTAGGTTAGGTTAGGTTAGGTTAGGTTAGGTTAGGTTAGGTTAGGTTAGGTTAGGTTAGGTTAGGTTAGGTTAGGTTAGGTTAGGTTAGGTTAGGTTAGGTTAGGTTAGGTTAGGTTAGGTTAGGTTAGGTTAGGTTAGGTTAGGTTAGGTTAGGTTAGGTTAGGTTAGGTTAGGTTAGGTTAGGTTAGGTTAGGTTAGGTTAGGTTAGGTTAGGTTAGGTTAGGTTAGGTTAGGTTAGGTTAGGTTAGGTTAGGTTAGGTTAGGTTAGGTTAGGTTAGGTTAGGTTAGGTTAGGTTAGGTTAGGTTAGGTTAGGTTGGTTGGTTGGTTGGTTGGTTGGGTTACGTTGGATAGGTTACGCCCACTACTACTAGTTCGGGGGGGGGGGGCCCTGGAAAGCCCCACCTCGCTCCAAGTCACAGCACTTCACCGCACCTCAACGACATAACCAAACCACCAACGAAAGCCATAAAAAGGGCGGTGCTTTGGTGCGGGATGACGTCATCACATCTTTGCAAATTTAAAGGTTTTAACGTATTTTTTTTAATTTTGCAGGGATAATTCACTGGGTTAAATTAGAGCGAAAAATAAATTTCTAACATTTTTCTAACATTTTTCTAACATTTTTCTAACATTTTTCTAACATTTTTCTAACATTTTTCTAACATTTTTCTAACACCATTAGAAAAAAAAATGGGGTATCTAACATTTTTCTAATAAAACACTTGGGCAAAAAACATTTATTAAGTTCATAACCAACCCACCAACGTAAGCCATATAAAGGGCGGTGCTTTAGCTGCGGGTTGACGTCATCAGATCTTTTTAGACAGGACCGAACCGAGCAGCAGAGTATGAAAATAAAGGGCCAGCAGCCGTTACTTAAGTCGAAAGGTCAACTGGTCGCGCGGTCGCGCGGTGGGAAGTTATTTCGGGCGTAACGACAGTGACGCGAGCTGAATATAAAAGGGCATACAGTGGGAACGGAGCGTCAGTTATGCATCGGCAGCAGACTAAGTATTACTACCATATTATCACAAGTAATAGTGAAGTGCTCTTTCATATCAACAATGGAATCGAAGGTAACAACATCGGAAATGGAAACCACGCCGTACAAAGAAGAGATACTTCAAGAAGAGATTGCGCAGTCCCAAGTAATGGAGGACAAATCTACGACGAGCCGAACGGAGAAACCGACAACCAGTACACCGAAGTCCCAATCCTCAATCTTGTTGAGTGGCCTGATAGCGGCTCCCAGGAAATTGAGATTTTCGGAGGAATCAATACGGACAACTTGCAATGCGGACAAGAGTGGCCAGAAAATGAACGAGCAGCGGGTTATTGCAGAGTACCTGATGAGCGGGAAAATGATGAGCGGACCGAAACAAGGCCTAATAACCGCGTTCGCGTTAGCCCTTGGAAATGCATCATTGACCATTCAGGCCCACGAGTCAAACGTCGACACTGGCACTTCATATATATCAGTACGTCTAAACAGTGGGGTCATAACAGCCAACTTGGACGCGCTATTCGATCGCAACCCCACACGTGCAAGGGAATTACATGCGTCACTTGTCTGGGTGAGTACCTTCATAGCGGCGATGGTCGTGAAATCATTAAAGACACTATCACCGGAGAAGATAGAAGAAATTGCCGCTGCGTCTTTCATTCGTTGGGATTGGGAGGACGAAGAGGACAGAGAGAAGAAAGCGTCGTTGCTAATCCCGAGGGGGGAATTCTGCTACCTGAAGTACAAGGCGGAGCACCTGGAATATCTAACGGAAGAATGGTGGAAACAGCTGGTGAAACCAGTCCAGTGTTATCTTCAAACGGATGCGGGGGAATGGAGCTTGAACAAACATACCCTGGTGCTGGAGAGGAACAGGCGCAGATACATGGACGACGCAGTGCTGGACAGAGAGGAAGTGGAAAACTTGATTACTCGAATGCACAACTTGTTCTACTATTTTGCGAAAAACGCGCTTTCAATGAAGGAGACGCAGAGAGAGTTCTATCAGAGACGCCTGAAGGGATTGAATTCCAATTTAAACCGAGAGCAGACCAACGACTCCGCACCGCTGTCAACATCGCAAGGATACTGGTATTTTCGGAAACGTTAAAAAAACGAGTGGAACGGTGCAAAAGACTACAAAGTAAAGCACTGAACATTGACGAAGAAACAATAAACAAGTGTTACGATACTCTAATGGACATTCTGACTAACAACAATATAAGTGTGAGAGAGTTTGCAAAAAAAACATACATGCATACCACCAGACAGAGCGGAAAAAAAAACAACTTATTTTTTTTCGGACCACCTTCAACCGGCAAGACAATGATAATGGAATCACTGGTGGAACTACAGTACAACTACGCGAGACTGACGGGGCTAACACCGTCGAGTTCTTTCAATTTCGCAAGTCTACTGCATGTAAACGCCTGTTTTATGGATGAGTGCAAATTAACGGACAATCAATTCGAGCAGTGGAAATTATTGGCGGCAGGATCGCCAATGTGTACTGACGTAAAATATAAAGAACGTCACAATGTAGAAAATTGTATTCTGTTTACTTGTGCTAATCACCCAATAAATATGTACTTGCAAATCGGAGATGCACACGACGCTATAGCGACCAGAACAACTCAGTTCACTTTCTTTAAAACTATAGACGAACACACAATAATTCCCGCAATTGTATGGGAAAAATTGTGGAGCGATTTCCATTTTTATATTTAGACATTTTTAAAAATACTATTGTATGAACTTGTAATAATGTGTATTATTAATTAGTCTGCTGCCGATGGTGACTCCAAACGAACGAAACGCTTATAAATATGTATGCTGCTTATAAATATATGTAATAAAAATTAAAAAGAAATGATGTTTTATTGTGCGTGACGAGTGACGTGATGAAGGGTGTGCATGCATGCATGACGAAAGTATATAAGGGGTGAAAACCAGTTTACATAATTAGTATGTCGAGTGACGACGAAGAAGAAACACCTAAACGGGGATATACATTACCAGGATATAAATTCTTAGGACCGGGAAACAGTTTAAATATCGGTGAACCGAGTAACCAATTAGACAGTTTGGCTAAGGACCACGACTTGGCGTATGAACAAATACAAATCAAATTCGAACAAGACGAAGACTACGAACAAGCAGTGAAAGAAATAAAAAAAGCAGATGAAAAGTTTCTAATTGAAGTTTACAAGTACGAGCCGAAAGGAATATACGACGAGTTAGCTAAAGGATTAGCATTAGGAGGTATCGGAATTAAAACAGCGGCTGAGAGAGTGCTCGGATCGTTATATCCCAGATTCAAAAAAAAAGGAGGAAAAGCAATGAGCGGACAAGAAGGATCAGCGGCACCGCTGCAGAGCGTCATCACTGGAGGTACGAGCAATCAACCTAATGTACACACATACACTTTCAAAAAGAAATTCAATTTCAACATTAAGTCTTCAAAAATTACATACGAAAAAAAACAAAAACAATTAAACACAAGACAAACTACGATAATCAAAAGTTACATACATTCAATGCCTTGGCAATACTTATACATGTACATGACGGAAAAAGAATACGATGACGTGTGCCACTTGAACCATACGGCGAAAGTGAAAAAGGTGGGAATTAAAATATTCAATCTCGGAAATCGAACTCCCTTCATTACATCGGCGAAGACAGTCCAATATGCTAATGCAAATTCCCAAACGACAATAGGAATTTGGGAAAATATGGAAAACATGGGACCCATAACACTCGGAAGTAATATAACTCCGACGTTACTGTACGGAACGAAAATTAAAGAATTGGAAGCTAACACCCAACATAGATTCATAGCGCACGAAAATTACGGAAGCACCTCACAAGCGAGAGTGATAGATAACAGAATCACATATGACTATATGGTAAATAATGCTGACAACTTGGAAGAAAACGACGGAGAATTATTCCTACCGCCGTTGATTGCAGAGGCGACGATCCTATACAATGCGACGAACTCTATTGGACTGATATATAACAAAGAATATGTCCCATCCGATGGATTGTTTCACAACTATAGCAAATATTGGAAAATGGGTTATGTATACCAAAAATCTACAAGCGGACTACAAAATGTGGACATGTACAGCGGACAAGCGTCGCATGTAAACATGACACAATCGGATAGACTGAGTTATGAAATGGCAACGATAGACAATATATTATATAACATGGCAAAGGGTGAATGCATTCCGCGAATGGCACCGAGTATTGGAATCGGAATTTTACCATTGATGGCGACCGACGGCAACATAGAAGACAGCATATTGAGTTTCATAGTCGAAACGTACATAGAAGTAGAAGCTATTTCGCACGGCACAAACATACTGATGGGAAAATTCGACAAACCACAACCCAACACACACATGTACGGATACATGCACGAAAACAAACATTTTGCAAACAGATATGGAATTTCAGGTCTACCGTGCATCGACAACATACAAGACGGAAGAGCAGCACGAGAAGCGGACGAAACCGAAGAACACGAAGACCTGAGACACGGAATCGAGTTGGAAGAACCGCAACCGAAAAAAAAGAAGGACGAACCGAAACCGGTCGAACAACCGAAACCAGCGGAGAAGCCGAAACCAGTGGAGAAGCCGAAGCCGGCGGAGAAGCCGAAGGCGGTGGAACATCCGAAGCCAGCGGAGAAGCCCAAGCCAGCAGAGAAGCCGAAGCCGGTAGAAAAACCCACTCGACCGAAAACACCGGTGCAACACGTGGAACCTAGAAGGGTCATCGACAGAACTACTCTGTGGGAAGCGATGGGCTGGGGTCTCCCACCTCAGGGATCGATACTGTACGCGGATAATAAGGAAAGAGAGAGACATTACGTACAATACACTCCGAACATTGTAGTTCGAGATAATTATTAATAAATAAATACGAAAGACCTTGTAGTTTCATTGAACTCTACGACACAAACACCGCCCTAATTTGGGATACGTTGGTGGGTTGGTTAGGTTGAGTCAGTTGGAATAAAAAAAGAAAGGGTAAGGTCGAGTTCGTTGAACCCGACCGAACCCCTTCTTTTCGGGGTTAGGTTAGGTTAGGTTAGGTTAGGTTAGGTTAGGTTAGGTTAGGTTAGGTTAGGTTAGGTTAGGTTAGGTTAGGTTAGGTTAGGTTAGGTTAGGTTAGGTTAGGTTAGGTTAGGTTGGTTGGTTGGTTGGGTTACGTTGGATAGCACGAAAACAAACATTTTGCAAACAGATATGGAATTTCAGGTCTACCGTGCATCGACAACATACAAGACGGAAGAGCAGCACGAGAAGCGGACGAAACCGAAGAACACGAAGACCTGAGACACGGAATCGAGTTGGAAGAACCGCAACCGAAAAAAAAGAAGGACGAACCGAAACCGGTCGAACAACCGAAACCAGCGGAGAAGCCGAAACCAGTGGAGAAGCCGAAGCCGGCGGAGAAGCCGAAGGCGGTGGAACATCCGAAGCCAGCGGAGAAGCCCAAGCCAGCAGAGAAGCCGAAGCCGGTAGAAAAACCCACTCGACCGAAAACACCGGTGCAACACGTGGAACCTAGAAGGGTCATCGACAGAACTACTCTGTGGGAAGCGATGGGCTGGGGTCTCCCACCTCAGGGATCGATACTGTACGCGGATAATAAGGAAAGAGAGAGACATTACGTACAATACACTCCGAACATTGTAGTTCGAGATAATTATTAATAAATAAATACGAAAGACCTTGTAGTTTCATTGAACTCTACGACACAAACACCGCCCTAATTTGGGATACGTTGGTGGGTTGGTTAGGTTGAGTCAGTTGGAATAAAAAAAGAAAGGGTAAGGTCGAGTTCGTTGAACCCGACCGAACCCCTTCTTTTCGGGGTTAGGTTAGGTTAGGTTAGGTTAGGTTAGGTTAGGTTAGGTTAGGTTAGGTTAGGTTAGGTTAGGTTAGGTTAGGTTAGGTTAGGTTAGGTTAGGTTAGGTTAGGTTAGGTTAGGTTAGGTTAGGTTAGGTTAGGTTGGTTGGTTGGTTGGGTTACGTTGGATAGGTTACGCCCACTACTACTAGTTCGGGGGGGGGGCCCTGGAAAGCCCCACCTCGCTCCAAGTCACAGCACTTCACCGCACCTCAACGACATAACCAAACCACAACCAACCCACCAACGTAAGCCATAAAAAGGGCGGTGCTTTGGTGCGGGATGACGTCATCACATCTTTGCAAATTTAAAGGTTTTAACGTATTTTTTTTAATTTTGCAGGGATAATTCACTGGGTTAAATTAGAGCGAAAAATAAATTTCTAACACTTTTCTAACATTTTTCTAACATTTTTCTAACATTTTTCTAACATTTTTCTAACATTTTTCTAACATTTTTCTAACACCATTAGAAAAAAAAATGGGGTATCTAACATTTTTCTAATAAAACACTTGGGCAAAAAACATTTATTAAGTTCATAACCAACCCACCAACGTAAGCCATATAAAGGGCGGTGCTTTAGCTGCGGGTTGACGTCATCAGATCTTTTTAGACAGGACCGAACCGAGCAGCAGAGTATGAAAATAAAGGGCCAGCAGCCGTTACTTAAGTCGAAAGGTCAACTGGTCGCGCGGTCGCGCGGTGGGAAGTTATTTCGGGCGTAACGACAGTGACGCGAGCTGAATATAAAAGGGCATACAGTGGGAACGGAGCGTCAGTTATGCATCGGCAGCAGACTAAGTATTACTACCATATTATCACAAGTAATAGTGAAGTGCTCTTTCATATCAACAATGGAATCGAAGGTAACAACATCGGAAATGGAAACCACGCCGTACAAAGAAGAGATACTTCAAGAAGAGATTGCGCAGTCCCAAGTAATGGAGGACAAATCTACGACGAGCCGAACGGAGAAACCGACAACCAGTACACCGAAGTCCCAATCCTCAATCTTGTTGAGTGGCCTGATAGCGGCTCCCAGGAAATTGAGATTTTCGGAGGAATCAATACGGACAACTTGCAATGCGGACAAGAGTGGCCAGAAAATGAACGAGCAGCGGGTTATTGCAGAGTACCTGATGAGCGGGAAAATGATGAGCGGACCGAAACAAGGCCTAATAACCGCGTTCGCGTTAGCCCTTGGAAATGCATCATTGACCATTCAGGCCCACGAGTCAAACGTCGACACTGGCACTTCATATATATCAGTACGTCTAAACAGTGGGGTCATAACAGCCAACTTGGACGCGCTATTCGATCGCAACCCCACACGTGCAAGGGAATTACATGCGTCACTTGTCTGGGTGAGTACCTTCATAGCGGCGATGGTCGTGAAATCATTAAAGACACTATCACCGGAGAAGATAGAAGAAATTGCCGCTGCGTCTTTCATTCGTTGGGATTGGGAGGACGAAGAGGACAGAGAGAAGAAAGCGTCGTTGCTAATCCCGAGGGGGGAATTCTGCTACCTGAAGTACAAGGCGGAGCACCTGGAATATCTAACGGAAGAATGGTGGAAGCAGCTGGTGAAACCAGTCCAGTGTTATCTTCAAACGGATGCGGGGGAATGGAGCTTGAACAAACATACCCTGGTGCTGGAGAGGAACAGGCGCAGATACATGGACGACGCAGTGCTGGACAGAGAGGAAGTGGAAAACTTGATTACTCGAATGCACAACTTGTTCTACTATTTTGCGAAAAACGCGCTTTCAATGAAGGAGACGCAGAGAGAGTTCTATCAGAGACGCCTGAAGGGAAACCGAGAGCAGACCAACGACTCCGCACCGCTGTCAACATCGCAAGGATACTGGTATTTTCGGAAACGTTAAAAAAACGAGTGGAACGGTGCAAAAGACTACAAAGTAAAGCACTGAACATTGACGAAGAAACAATAAACAAGTGTTACGATACTCTAATGGACATTCTGACTAACAACAATATAAGTGTGAGAGAGTTTGCAAAAAAAACATACATGCATACCACCAGACAGAGCGGAAAAAAAAACAACTTATTTTTTTTCGGACCACCTTCAACCGGCAAGACAATGATAATGGAATCACTGGTGGAACTACAGTACAACTACGCGAGACTGACGGGGCTAACACCGTCGAGTTCTTTCAATTTCGCAAGTCTACTGCATGTAAACGCCTGTTTTATGGATGAGTGCAAATTAACGGACAATCAATTCGAGCAGTGGAAATTATTGGCGGCAGGATCGCCAATGTGTACTGACGTAAAATATAAAGAACGTCACAATGTAGAAAATTGTATTCTGTTTACTTGTGCTAATCACCCAATAAATATGTACTTGCAAATCGGAGATGCACACGACGCTATAGCGACCAGAACAACTCAGTTCACTTTCTTTAAAACTATAGACGAACACACAATAATTCCCGCAATTGTATGGGAAAAATTGTGGAGCGATTTCCATTTTTATATTTAGACATTTTTAAAAATACTATTGTATGAACTTGTAATAATGTGTATTATTAATTAGTCTGCTGCCGATGGTGACTCCAAACGAACGAAACGCTTATAAATATGTATGCTGCTTATAAATATATGTAATAAAAATTAAAAAGAAATGATGTTTTATTGTGCGTGACGAGTGACGTGATGAAGGGTGTGCATGCATGCATGACGAAAGTATATAAGGGGTGAAAACCAGTTTACATAATTAGTATGTCGAGTGACGACGAAGAAGAAACACCTAAACGGGGATATACATTACCAGGATATAAATTCTTAGGACCGGGAAACAGTTTAAATATCGGTGAACCGAGTAACCAATTAGACAGTTTGGCTAAGGACCACGACTTGGCGTATGAACAAATACAAATCAAATTCGAACAAGACGAAGACTACGAACAAGCAGTGAAAGAAATAAAAAAAGCAGATGAAAAGTTTCTAATTGAAGTTTACAAGTACGAGCCGAAAGGAATATACGACGAGTTAGCTAAAGGATTAGCATTAGGAGGTATCGGAATTAAAACAGCGGCTGAGAGAGTGCTCGGATCGTTATATCCCAGATTCAAAAAAAAAGGAGGAAAAGCAATGAGCGGACAAGAAGGATCAGCGGCACCGCTGCAGAGCGTCATCACTGGAGGTACGAGCAATCAACCTAATGTACACACATACACTTTCAAAAAGAAATTCAATTTCAACATTAAGTCTTCAAAAATTACATACGAAAAAAAACAAAAACAATTAAACACAAGACAAACTACGATAATCAAAAGTTACATACATTCAATGCCTTGGCAATACTTATACATGTACATGACGGAAAAAGAATACGATGACGTGTGCCACTTGAACCATACGGCGAAAGTGAAAAAGGTGGGAATTAAAATATTCAATCTCGGAAATCGAACTCCCTTCATTACATCGGCGAAGACAGTCCAATATGCTAATGCAAATTCCCAAACGACAATAGGAATTTGGGAAAATATGGAAAACATGGGACCCATAACACTCGGAAGTAATATAACTCCGACGTTACTGTACGGAACGAAAATTAAAGAATTGGAAGCTAACACCCAACATAGATTCATAGCGCACGAAAATTACGGAAGCACCTCACAAGCGAGAGTGATAGATAACAGAATCACATATGACTATATGGTAAATAATGCTGACAACTTGGAAGAAAACGACGGAGAATTATTCCTACCGCCGTTGATTGCAGAGGCGACGATCCTATACAATGCGACGAACTCTATTGGACTGATATATAACAAAGAATATGTCCCATCCGATGGATTGTTTCACAACTATAGCAAATATTGGAAAATGGGTTATGTATACCAAAAATCTACAAGCGGACTACAAAATGTGGACATGTACAGCGGACAAGCGTCGCATGTAAACATGACACAATCGGATAGACTGAGTTATGAAATGGCAACGATAGACAATATATTATATAACATGGCAAAGGGTGAATGCATTCCGCGAATGGCACCGAGTATTGGAATCGGAATTTTACCATTGATGGCGACCGACGGCAACATAGAAGACAGCATATTGAGTTTCATAGTCGAAACGTACATAGAAGTAGAAGCTATTTCGCACGGCACAAACATACTGATGGGAAAATTCGACAAACCACAACCCAACACACACATGTACGGATACATGCACGAAAACAAACATTTTGCAAACAGATATGGAATTTCAGGTCTACCGTGCATCGACAACATACAAGACGGAAGAGCAGCACGAGAAGCGGACGAAACCGAAGAACACGAAGACCTGAGACACGGAATCGAGTTGGAAGAACCGCAACCGAAAAAAAAGAAGGACGAACCGAAACCGGTCGAACAACCGAAACCAGCGGAGAAGCCGAAACCAGTGGAGAAGCCGAAGCCGGCGGAGAAGCCGAAGGCGGTGGAACATCCGAAGCCAGCGGAGAAGCCCAAGCCAGCAGAGAAGCCGAAGCCGGTAGAAAAACCCACTCGACCGAAAACACCGGTGCAACACGTGGAACCTAGAAGGGTCATCGACAGAACTACTCTGTGGGAAGCGATGGGCTGGGGTCTCCCACCTCAGGGATCGATACTGTACGCGGATAATAAGGAAAGAGAGAGACATTACGTACAATACACTCCGAACATTGTAGTTCGAGATAATTATTAATAAATAAATACGAAAGACCTTGTAGTTTCATTGAACTCTACGACACAAACACCGCCCTAATTTGGGATACGTTGGTGGGTTGGTTAGGTTGAGTCAGTTGGAATAAAAAAAGAAAGGGTAAGGTCGAGTTCGTTGAACCCGACCGAACCCCTTCTTTTCGGGGTTAGGTTAGGTTAGGTTAGGTTAGGTTAGGTTAGGTTAGGTTAGGTTAGGTTAGGTTAGGTTAGGTTAGGTTAGGTTAGGTTAGGTTAGGTTAGGTTAGGTTAGGTTAGGTTAGGTTAGGTTAGGTTAGGTTAGGTTAGGTTAGGTTAGGTTAGGTTAGGTTAGGTTAGGTTAGGTTAGGTTAGGTTAGGTTAGGTTAGGTTAGGTTAGGTTAGGTTAGGTTAGGTTAGGTTAGGTTAGGTTAGGTTAGGTTAGGTTAGGTTAGGTTAGGTTAGGTTAGGTTAGGTTAGGTTAGGTTAGGTTAGGTTAGGTTAGGTTAGGTTAGGTTAGGTTAGGTTAGGTTAGGTTAGGTTAGGTTAGGTTAGGTTAGGTTAGGTTAGGTTAGGTTAGGTTAGGTTAGGTTAGGTTAGGTTAGGTTAGGTTAGGTTAGGTTAGGTTAGGTTAGGTTAGGTTAGGTTAGGTTAGGTTAGGTTAGGTTAGGTTAGGTTAGGTTAGGTTAGGTTAGGTTAGGTTAGGTTAGGTTAGGTTAGGTTAGGTTAGGTTAGGTTAGGTTAGGTTAGGTTAGGTTAGGTTAGGTTAGGTTAGGTTAGGTTAGGTTAGGTTAGGTTAGGTTAGGTTAGGTTAGGTTAGGTTAGGTTAGGTTAGGTTAGGTTAGGTTAGGTTAGGTTAGGTTAGGTTAGGTTAGGTTAGGTTAGGTTAGGTTAGGTTAGGTTAGGTTAGGTTAGGTTAGGTTAGGTTAGGTTAGGTTAGGTTAGGTTAGGTTAGGTTAGGTTAGGTTAGGTTAGGTTAGGTTAGGTTAGGTTAGGTTAGGTTAGGTTAGGTTAGGTTAGGTTAGGTTAGGTTAGGTTAGGTTAGGTTAGGTTAGGTTAGGTTAGGTTAGGTTAGGTTAGGTTAGGTTAGGTTAGGTTAGGTTAGGTTAGGTTAGGTTAGGTTAGGTTAGGTTAGGTTAGGTTAGGTTAGGTTAGGTTAGGTTAGGTTAGGTTAGGTTAGGTTAGGTTAGGTTAGGTTAGGTTAGGTTAGGTTAGGTTAGGTTAGGTTAGGTTAGGTTAGGTTAGGTTAGGTTAGGTTAGGTTAGGTTAGGTTAGGTTAGGTTAGGTTAGGTTAGGTTAGGTTAGGTTAGGTTAGGTTAGGTTAGGTTAGGTTAGGTTAGGTTAGGTTAGGTTAGGTTAGGTTAGGTTAGGTTAGGTTAGGTTAGGTTAGGTTAGGTTAGGTTAGGTTAGGTTAGGTTAGGTTAGGTTAGGTTAGGTTAGGTTAGGTTAGGTTAGGTTAGGTTAGGTTAGGTTAGGTTAGGTTAGGTTAGGTTAGGTTAGGTTAGGTTAGGTTAGGTTAGGTTAGGTTAGGTTAGGTTAGGTTAGGTTAGGTTAGGTTAGGTTAGGTTAGGTTAGGTTAGGTTAGGTTAGGTTAGGTTAGGTTAGGTTAGGTTAGGTTAGGTTAGGTTAGGTTAGGTTAGGTTAGGTTAGGTTAGGTTAGGTTAGGTTAGGTTAGGTTAGGTTAGGTTAGGTTAGGTTAGGTTAGGTTAGGTTAGGTTAGGTTAGGTTAGGTTAGGTTAGGTTAGGTTAGGTTAGGTTAGGTTAGGTTAGGTTAGGTTAGGTTAGGTTAGGTTAGGTTAGGTTAGGTTAGGTTAGGTTAGGTTAGGTTAGGTTAGGTTAGGTTAGGTTAGGTTAGGTTAGGTTAGGTTAGGTTAGGTTAGGTTAGGTTAGGTTAGGTTAGGTTAGGTTAGGTTAGGTTAGGTTAGGTTAGGTTAGGTTAGGTTAGGTTAGGTTAGGTTAGGTTAGGTTAGGTTAGGTTAGGTTAGGTTAGGTTAGGTTAGGTTAGGTTAGGTTAGGTTAGGTTAGGTTAGGTTAGGTTAGGTTAGGTTAGGTTAGGTTAGGTTAGGTTAGGTTAGGTTAGGTTAGGTTAGGTTAGGTTAGGTTAGGTTAGGTTAGGTTAGGTTAGGTTAGGTTAGGTTAGGTTAGGTTAGGTTAGGTTAGGTTAGGTTAGGTTAGGTTAGGTTAGGTTAGGTTAGGTTAGGTTAGGTTAGGTTAGGTTAGGTTAGGTTAGGTTAGGTTAGGTTAGGTTAGGTTAGGTTAGGTTAGGTTAGGTTAGGTTAGGTTAGGTTAGGTTAGGTTAGGTTAGGTTAGGTTAGGTTAGGTTAGGTTAGGTTAGGTTAGGTTAGGTTAGGTTAGGTTAGGTTAGGTTAGGTTAGGTTAGGTTAGGTTAGGTTAGGTTAGGTTAGGTTAGGTTAGGTTAGGTTAGGTTAGGTTAGGTTAGGTTAGGTTAGGTTAGGTTAGGTTAGGTTAGGTTAGGTTAGGTTAGGTTAGGTTAGGTTAGGTTAGGTTAGGTTAGGTTAGGTTAGGTTAGGTTAGGTTAGGTTAGGTTAGGTTAGGTTAGGTTAGGTTAGGTTAGGTTAGGTTAGGTTAGGTTAGGTTAGGTTAGGTTAGGTTAGGTTAGGTTAGGTTAGGTTAGGTTAGGTTAGGTTAGGTTAGGTTAGGTTAGGTTAGGTTAGGTTAGGTTAGGTTAGGTTAGGTTAGGTTAGGTTAGGTTAGGTTAGGTTAGGTTAGGTTAGGTTAGGTTAGGTTAGGTTAGGTTAGGTTAGGTTAGGTTAGGTTAGGTTAGGTTAGGTTAGGTTAGGTTAGGTTAGGTTAGGTTAGGTTAGGTTAGGTTAGGTTAGGTTAGGTTAGGTTAGGTTAGGTTAGGTTAGGTTAGGTTGGTTGGTTGGTTGGGTTACGTTGGATAGGTTACGCCCACTACTACTAGTTCGGGGGGGGGGCCCTGGAAAGCCCCACCTCGCTCCAAGTCACAGCACTTCACCGCACCTCAACGACATAACCAAACCACAACCAACCCACCAACGTAAGCCATAAAAAGGGCGGTGCTTTGGTGCGGGATGACGTCATCACATCTTTGCAAATTTAAAGGTTTTAACGTATTTTTTTTAATTTTGCAGGGATAATTCACTGGGTTAAATTAGAGCGAAAAATAAATTTCTAACATTTTTCTAACATTTTTCTAACATTTTTCTAACATTTTTCTAACATTTTTCTAACATTTTTCTAACATTTTTCTAACACCATTAGAAAAAAAAATGGGGTATCTAACATTTTTCTAATAAAACACTTGGGCAAAAAACATTTATTAAGTTCATAACCAACCCACCAACGTAAGCCATATAAAGGGCGGTGCTTTAGCTGCGGGTTGACGTCATCAGATCTTTTTAGACAGGACCGAACCGAGCAGCAGAGTATGAAAATAAAGGGCCAGCAGCCGTTACTTAAGTCGAAAGGTCAACTGGTCGCGCGGTCGCGCGGTGGGAAGTTATTTCGGGCGTAACGACAGTGACGCGAGCTGAATATAAAAGGGCATACAGTGGGAACGGAGCGTCAGTTATGCATCGGCAGCAGACTAAGTATTACTACCATATTATCACAAGTAATAGTGAAGTGCTCTTTCATATCAACAATGGAATCGAAGGTAACAACATCGGAAATGGAAACCACGCCGTACAAAGAAGAGATACTTCAAGAAGAGATTGCGCAGTCCCAAGTAATGGAGGACAAATCTACGACGAGCCGAACGGAGAAACCGACAACCGGTACACCGAAGTCCCAATCCTCAATCTTGTTGAGTGGCCTGATAGCGGCTCCCAGGAAATTGAGATTTTCGGAGGAATCAATACGGACAACTTGCAATGCGGACAAGAGTGGCCAGAAAATGAACGAGCAGCGGGTTATTGCAGAGTACCTGATGAGCGGGAAAATGATGAGCGGACCGAAACAAGGCCTAATAACCGCGTTCGCGTTAGCCCTTGGAAATGCATCATTGACCATTCAGGCCCACGAGTCAAACGTCGACACTGGCACTTCATATATATCAGTACGTCTAAACAGTGGGGTCATAACAGCCAACTTGGACGCGCTATTCGATCGCAACCCCACACGTGCAAGGGAATTACATGCGTCACTTGTCTGGGTGAGTACCTTCATAGCGGCGATGGTCGTGAAATCATTAAAGACACTATCACCGGAGAAGATAGAAGAAATTGCCGCTGCGTCTTTCATTCGTTGGGATTGGGAGGACGAAGAGGACAGAGAGAAGAAAGCGTCGTTGCTAATCCCGAGGGGGGAATTCTGCTACCTGAAGTACAAGGCGGAGCACCTGGAATATCTAACGGAAGAATGGTGGAAGCAGCTGGTGAAACCAGTCCAGTGTTATCTTCAAACGGATGCGGGGGAATGGAGCTTGAACAAACATACCCTGGTGCTGGAGAGGAACAGGCGCAGATACATGGACGACGCAGTGCTGGACAGAGAGGAAGTGGAAAACTTGATTACTCGAATGCACAACTTGTTCTACTATTTTGCGAAAAACGCGCTTTCAATGAAGGAGACGCAGAGAGAGTTCTATCAGAGACGCCTGAAGGGATTGAATTCCAATTTAAACCGAGAGCAGACCAACGACTCCGCACCGCTGTCAACATCGCAAGGATACTGGTATTTTCGGAAACGTTAAAAAAACGAGTGGAACGGTGCAAAAGACTACAAAGTAAAGCACTGAACATTGACGAAGAAACAATAAACAAGTGTTACGATACTCTAATGGACATTCTGACTAACAACAATATAAGTGTGAGAGAGTTTGCAAAAAAAACATACATGCATACCACCAGACAGAGCGGAAAAAAAAACAACTTATTTTTTTTCGGACCACCTTCAACCGGCAAGACAATGATAATGGAATCCCTGGTGGAACTACAGTACAACTACGCGAGACTGACGGGGCTAACACCTTCGAGTTCTTTCAATTTCGCAAGTCTACTGCATGTAAACGCCTGTTTTATGGATGAGTGCAAATTAACGGACAATCAATTCGAGCAGTGGAAATTATTGGCGGCAGGATCGCCAATGTGTACTGACGTAAAATATAAAGAACGTCACAATGTAGAAAATTGTATTCTGTTTACTTGTGCTAATCACCCAATAAATATGTACTTGCAAATCGGAGATGCACACGACGCTATAGCGACCAGAACAACTCAGTTCACTTTCTTTAAAACTATAGACGAACACACAATAATTCCCGCAATTGTATGGGAAAAATTGTGGAGCGATTTCCATTTTTATATTTAGACATTTTTAAAAATACTATTGTATGAACTTGTAATAATGTGTATTATTAATTAGTCTGCTGCCGATGGTGACTCCAAACGAACGAAACGCTTATAAATATGTATGCTGCTTATAAATATATGTAATAAAAATTAAAAAGAAATGATGTTTTATTGTGCGTGACGAGTGACGTGATGAAGGGTGTGCATGCATGCATGACGAAAGTATATAAGGGGTGAAAACCAGTTTACATAATTAGTATGTCGAGTGACGACGAAGAAGAAACACCTAAACGGGGATATACATTACCAGGATATAAATTCTTAGGACCGGGAAACAGTTTAAATATCGGTGAACCGAGTAACCAATTAGACAGTTTGGCTAAGGACCACGACTTGGCGTATGAACAAATACAAATCAAATTCGAACAAGACGAAGACTACGAACAAGCAGTGAAAGAAATAAAAAAAGCAGATGAAAAGTTTCTAATTGAAGTTTACAAGTACGAGCCGAAAGGAATATACGACGAGTTAGCTAAAGGATTAGCATTAGGAGGTATCGGAATTAAAACAGCGGCTGAGAGAGTGCTCGGATCGTTATATCCCAGATTCAAAAAAAAAGGAGGAAAAGCAATGAGCGGACAAGAAGGATCAGCGGCACCGCTGCAGAGCGTCATCACTGGAGGTACGAGCAATCAACCTAATGTACACACATACACTTTCAAAAAGAAATTCAATTTCAACATTAAGTCTTCAAAAATTACATACGAAAAAAAACAAAAACAATTAAACACAAGACAAACTACGATAATCAAAAGTTACATACATTCAATGCCTTGGCAATACTTATACATGTACATGACGGAAAAAGAATACGATGACGTGTGCCACTTGAACCATACGGCGAAAGTGAAAAAAGTGGGAATTAAAATATTCAATCTCGGAAATCGAACTCCCTTCATTACATCGGCGAAGACAGTCCAATATGCTAATGCAAATTCCCAAACGACAATAGGAATTTGGGAAAATATGGAAAACATGGGACCCATAACACTCGGAAGTAATATAACTCCGACGTTACTGTACGGAACGAAAATTAAAGAATTGGAAGCTAACACCCAACATAGATTCATAGCGCACGAAAATTACGGAAGCACCTCACAAGCGAGAGTGATAGATAACAGAATCACATATGACTATATGGTAAATAATGCTGACAACTTGGAAGAAAACGACGGAGAATTATTCCTACCGCCGTTGATTGCAGAGGCGACGATCCTATACAATGCGACGAACTCTATTGGACTGATATATAACAAAGAATATGTCCCATCCGATGGATTGTTTCACAACTATAGCAAATATTGGAAAATGGGTTATGTATACCAAAAATCTACAAGCGGACTACAAAATGTGGACATGTACAGCGGACAAGCGTCGCATGTAAACATGACACAATCGGATAGACTGAGTTATGAAATGGCAACGATAGACAATATATTATATAACATGGCAAAGGGTGAATGCATTCCGCGAATGGCACCGAGTATTGGAATCGGAATTTTACCATTGATGGCGACCGACGGCAACATAGAAGACAGCATATTGAGTTTCATAGTCGAAACGTACATAGAAGTAGAAGCTATTTCGCACGGCACAAACATACTGATGGGAAAATTCGACAAACCACAACCCAACACACACATGTACGGATACATGCACGAAAACAAACATTTTGCAAACAGATATGGAATTTCAGGTCTACCGTGCATCGACAACATACAAGACGGAAGAGCAGCACGAGAAGCGGACGAAACCGAAGAACACGAAGACCTGAGACACGGAATCGAGTTGGAAGAACCGCAACCGAAAAAAAAGAAGGACGAACCGAAACCGGTCGAACAACCGAAACCAGCGGAGAAGCCGAAACCAGTGGAGAAGCCGAAGCCGGCGGAGAAGCCGAAGGCGGTGGAACATCCGAAGCCAGCGGAGAAGCCCAAGCCAGCAGAGAAGCCGAAGCCGGTAGAAAAACCCACTCGACCGAAAACACCGGTGCAACACGTGGAACCTAGAAGGGTCATCGACAGAACTACTCTGTGGGAAGCGATGGGCTGGGGTCTCCCACCTCAGGGATCGATACTGTACGCGGATAATAAGGAAAGAGAGAGACATTACGTACAATACACTCCGAACATTGTAGTTCGAGATAATTATTAATAAATAAATACGAAAGACCTTGTAGTTTCATTGAACTCTACGACACAAACACCGCCCTAATTTGGGATACGTTGGTGGGTTGGTTAGGTTGAGTCAGTTGGAATAAAAAAAGAAAGGGTAAGGTCGAGTTCGTTGAACCCGACCGAACCCCTTCTTTTCGGGGTTAGGTTAGGTTAGGTTAGGTTAGGTTAGGTTAGGTTAGGTTAGGTTAGGTTAGGTTAGGTTAGGTTAGGTTAGGTTAGGTTAGGTTAGGTTAGGTTAGGTTAGGTTAGGTTAGGTTAGGTTAGGTTAGGTTAGGTTAGGTTAGGTTAGGTTAGGTTAGGTTAGGTTAGGTTAGGTTAGGTTAGGTTAGGTTAGGTTAGGTTAGGTTAGGTTAGGTTAGGTTAGGTTAGGTTAGGTTAGGTTAGGTTAGGTTAGGTTAGGTTAGGTTAGGTTAGGTTAGGTTAGGTTAGGTTAGGTTAGGTTAGGTTAGGTTAGGTTAGGTTAGGTTAGGTTAGGTTAGGTTAGGTTAGGTTAGGTTAGGTTAGGTTAGGTTAGGTTAGGTTAGGTTAGGTTAGGTTAGGTTAGGTTAGGTTAGGTTAGGTTAGGTTAGGTTAGGTTAGGTTAGGTTAGGTTAGGTTAGGTTAGGTTAGGTTAGGTTAGGTTAGGTTAGGTTAGGTTAGGTTAGGTTAGGTTAGGTTAGGTTAGGTTAGGTTAGGTTAGGTTAGGTTAGGTTAGGTTAGGTTAGGTTAGGTTAGGTTAGGTTAGGTTAGGTTAGGTTAGGTTAGGTTAGGTTAGGTTAGGTTAGGTTAGGTTAGGTTAGGTTAGGTTAGGTTAGGTTAGGTTAGGTTAGGTTAGGTTAGGTTAGGTTAGGTTAGGTTAGGTTAGGTTAGGTTAGGTTAGGTTAGGTTAGGTTAGGTTAGGTTAGGTTAGGTTAGGTTAGGTTAGGTTAGGTTAGGTTAGGTTAGGTTAGGTTAGGTTAGGTTAGGTTAGGTTAGGTTAGGTTAGGTTAGGTTAGGTTAGGTTAGGTTAGGTTAGGTTAGGTTAGGTTAGGTTAGGTTAGGTTAGGTTAGGTTAGGTTAGGTTAGGTTAGGTTAGGTTAGGTTAGGTTAGGTTAGGTTAGGTTAGGTTAGGTTAGGTTAGGTTAGGTTAGGTTAGGTTAGGTTAGGTTAGGTTAGGTTAGGTTAGGTTAGGTTAGGTTAGGTTAGGTTAGGTTAGGTTAGGTTAGGTTAGGTTAGGTTAGGTTAGGTTAGGTTAGGTTAGGTTAGGTTAGGTTAGGTTAGGTTAGGTTAGGTTAGGTTAGGTTAGGTTAGGTTAGGTTAGGTTAGGTTAGGTTAGGTTAGGTTAGGTTAGGTTAGGTTAGGTTAGGTTAGGTTAGGTTAGGTTAGGTTAGGTTAGGTTAGGTTAGGTTAGGTTAGGTTAGGTTAGGTTAGGTTAGGTTAGGTTAGGTTAGGTTAGGTTAGGTTAGGTTAGGTTAGGTTAGGTTAGGTTAGGTTAGGTTAGGTTAGGTTAGGTTAGGTTAGGTTAGGTTAGGTTAGGTTAGGTTAGGTTAGGTTAGGTTAGGTTAGGTTAGGTTAGGTTAGGTTAGGTTAGGTTAGGTTAGGTTAGGTTAGGTTAGGTTAGGTTAGGTTAGGTTAGGTTAGGTTAGGTTAGGTTAGGTTAGGTTAGGTTAGGTTAGGTTAGGTTAGGTTAGGTTAGGTTAGGTTAGGTTAGGTTAGGTTAGGTTAGGTTAGGTTAGGTTAGGTTAGGTTAGGTTAGGTTAGGTTAGGTTAGGTTAGGTTAGGTTAGGTTAGGTTAGGTTAGGTTAGGTTAGGTTAGGTTAGGTTAGGTTAGGTTAGGTTAGGTTAGGTTAGGTTAGGTTAGGTTAGGTTAGGTTAGGTTAGGTTAGGTTAGGTTAGGTTAGGTTAGGTTAGGTTAGGTTAGGTTAGGTTAGGTTAGGTTAGGTTAGGTTAGGTTAGGTTAGGTTAGGTTAGGTTAGGTTAGGTTAGGTTAGGTTAGGTTAGGTTAGGTTAGGTTAGGTTAGGTTAGGTTAGGTTAGGTTAGGTTAGGTTAGGTTAGGTTAGGTTAGGTTAGGTTAGGTTAGGTTAGGTTAGGTTAGGTTAGGTTAGGTTAGGTTAGGTTAGGTTAGGTTAGGTTAGGTTAGGTTAGGTTAGGTTAGGTTAGGTTAGGTTAGGTTAGGTTAGGTTAGGTTAGGTTAGGTTAGGTTAGGTTAGGTTAGGTTAGGTTAGGTTAGGTTAGGTTAGGTTAGGTTAGGTTAGGTTAGGTTAGGTTAGGTTAGGTTAGGTTAGGTTAGGTTAGGTTAGGTTAGGTTAGGTTAGGTTAGGTTAGGTTAGGTTAGGTTAGGTTAGGTTAGGTTAGGTTAGGTTAGGTTAGGTTAGGTTAGGTTAGGTTAGGTTAGGTTAGGTTAGGTTAGGTTAGGTTAGGTTAGGTTAGGTTAGGTTAGGTTAGGTTAGGTTAGGTTAGGTTAGGTTAGGTTAGGTTAGGTTAGGTTAGGTTAGGTTAGGTTAGGTTAGGTTAGGTTAGGTTAGGTTAGGTTAGGTTAGGTTAGGTTAGGTTAGGTTAGGTTAGGTTAGGTTAGGTTAGGTTAGGTTAGGTTAGGTTAGGTTAGGTTAGGTTAGGTTAGGTTAGGTTAGGTTAGGTTAGGTTAGGTTAGGTTAGGTTAGGTTAGGTTAGGTTAGGTTAGGTTAGGTTAGGTTAGGTTAGGTTAGGTTAGGTTAGGTTAGGTTGGTTGGTTGGTTGGGTTACGTTGGATAGGTTACGCCCACTACTACTAGTTCGGGGGGGGGGCCCTGGAAAGCCCCACCTCGCTCCAAGTCACAGCACTTCACCGCACCTCAACGACATAACCAAACCACAACCAACCCACCAACGTAAGCCATAAAAAGGGCGGTGCTTTGGTGCGGGATGACGTCATCACATCTTTGCAAATTTAAAGGTTTTAACGTATTTTTTTTAATTTTGCAGGGATAATTCACTGGGTTAAATTAGAGCGAAAAATAAATTTCTAACATTTTTCTAACATTTTTCTAACATTTTTCTAACATTTTTCTAACATTTTTCTAACATTTTTCTAACATTTTTCTAACACCATTAGAAAAAAAAATGGGGTATCTAACATTTTTCTAATAAAACACTTGGGCAAAAAACATTTATTAAGTTCATAACCAACCCACCAACGTAAGCCATATAAAGGGCGGTGCTTTAGCTGCGGGTTGACGTCATCAGATCTTTTTAGACAGGACCGAACCGAGCAGCAGAGTATGAAAATAAAGGGCCAGCAGCCGTTACTTAAGTCGAAAGGTCAACTGGTCGCGCGGTCGCGCGGTGGGAAGTTATTTCGGGCGTAACGACAGTGACGCGAGCTGAATATAAAAGGGCATACAGTGGGAACGGAGCGTCAGTTATGCATCGGCAGCAGACTAAGTATTACTACCATATTATCACAAGTAATAGTGAAGTGCTCTTTCATATCAACAATGGAATCGAAGGTAACAACATCGGAAATGGAAACCACGCCGTACAAAGAAGAGATACTTCAAGAAGAGATTGCGCAGTCCCAAGTAATGGAGGACAAATCTACGACGAGCCGAACGGAGAAACCGACAACCGGTACACCGAAGTCCCAATCCTCAATCTTGTTGAGTGGCCTGATAGCGGCTCCCAGGAAATTGAGATTTTCGGAGGAATCAATACGGACAACTTGCAATGCGGACAAGAGTGGCCAGAAAATGAACGAGCAGCGGGTTATTGCAGAGTACCTGATGAGCGGGAAAATGATGAGCGGACCGAAACAAGGCCTAATAACCGCGTTCGCGTTAGCCCTTGGAAATGCATCATTGACCATTCAGGCCCACGAGTCAAACGTCGACACTGGCACTTCATATATATCAGTACGTCTAAACAGTGGGGTCATAACAGCCAACTTGGACGCGCTATTCGATCGCAACCCCACACGTGCAAGGGAATTACATGCGTCACTTGTCTGGGTGAGTACCTTCATAGCGGCGATGGTCGTGAAATCATTAAAGACACTATCACCGGAGAAGATAGAAGAAATTGCCGCTGCGTCTTTCATTCGTTGGGATTGGGAGGACGAAGAGGACAGAGAGAAGAAAGCGTCGTTGCTAATCCCGAGGGGGGAATTCTGCTACCTGAAGTACAAGGCGGAGCACCTGGAATATCTAACGGAAGAATGGTGGAAGCAGCTGGTGAAACCAGTCCAGTGTTATCTTCAAACGGATGCGGGGGAATGGAGCTTGAACAAACATACCCTGGTGCTGGAGAGGAACAGGCGCAGATACATGGACGACGCAGTGCTGGACAGAGAGGAAGTGGAAAACTTGATTACTCGAATGCACAACTTGTTCTACTATTTTGCGAAAAACGCGCTTTCAATGAAGGAGACGCAGAGAGAGTTCTATCAGAGACGCCTGAAGGGATTGAATTCCAATTTAAACCGAGAGCAGACCAACGACTCCGCACCGCTGTCAACATCGCAAGGATACTGGTATTTTCGGAAACGTTAAAAAAACGAGTGGAACGGTGCAAAAGACTACAAAGTAAAGCACTGAACATTGACGAAGAAACAATAAACAAGTGTTACGATACTCTAATGGACATTCTGACTAACAACAATATAAGTGTGAGAGAGTTTGCAAAAAAAACATACATGCATACCACCAGACAGAGCGGAAAAAAAAACAACTTATTTTTTTTCGGACCACCTTCAACCGGCAAGACAATGATAATGGAATCCCTGGTGGAACTACAGTACAACTACGCGAGACTGACGGGGCTAACACCGTCGAGTTCTTTCAATTTCGCAAGTCTACTGCATGTAAACGCCTGTTTTATGGATGAGTGCAAATTAACGGACAATCAATTCGAGCAGTGGAAATTATTGGCGGCAGGATCGCCAATGTGTACTGACGTAAAATATAAAGAACGTCACAATGTAGAAAATTGTATTCTGTTTACTTGTGCTAATCACCCAATAAATATGTACTTGCAAATCGGAGATGCACACGACGCTATAGCGACCAGAACAACTCAGTTCACTTTCTTTAAAACTATAGACGAACACACAATAATTCCCGCAATTGTATGGGAAAAATTGTGGAGCGATTTCCATTTTTATATTTAGACATTTTTAAAAATACTATTGTATGAACTTGTAATAATGTGTATTATTAATTAGTCTGCTGCCGATGGTGACTCCAAACGAACGAAACGCTTATAAATATGTATGCTGCTTATAAATATATGTAATAAAAATTAAAAAGAAATGATGTTTTATTGTGCGTGACGAGTGACGTGATGAAGGGTGTGCATGCATGCATGACGAAAGTATATAAGGGGTGAAAACCAGTTTACATAATTAGTATGTCGAGTGACGACGAAGAAGAAACACCTAAACGGGGATATACATTACCAGGATATAAATTCTTAGGACCGGGAAACAGTTTAAATATCGGTGAACCGAGTAACCAATTAGACAGTTTGGCTAAGGACCACGACTTGGCGTATGAACAAATACAAATCAAATTCGAACAAGACGAAGACTACGAACAAGCAGTGAAAGAAATAAAAAAAGCAGATGAAAAGTTTCTAATTGAAGTTTACAAGTACGAGCCGAAAGGAATATACGACGAGTTAGCTAAAGGATTAGCATTAGGAGGTATCGGAATTAAAACAGCGGCTGAGAGAGTGCTCGGATCGTTATATCCCAGATTCAAAAAAAAAGGAGGAAAAGCAATGAGCGGACAAGAAGGATCAGCGGCACCGCTGCAGAGCGTCATCACTGGAGGTACGAGCAATCAACCTAATGTACACACATACACTTTCAAAAAGAAATTCAATTTCAACATTAAGTCTTCAAAAATTACATACGAAAAAAAACAAAAACAATTAAACACAAGACAAACTACGATAATCAAAAGTTACATACATTCAATGCCTTGGCAATACTTATACATGTACATGACGGAAAAAGAATACGATGACGTGTGCCACTTGAACCATACGGCGAAAGTGAAAAAAGTGGGAATTAAAATATTCAATCTCGGAAATCGAACTCCCTTCATTACATCGGCGAAGACAGTCCAATATGCTAATGCAAATTCCCAAACGACAATAGGAATTTGGGAAAATATGGAAAACATGGGACCCATAACACTCGGAAGTAATATAACTCCGACGTTACTGTACGGAACGAAAATTAAAGAATTGGAAGCTAACACCCAACATAGATTCATAGCGCACGAAAATTACGGAAGCACCTCACAAGCGAGAGTGATAGATAACAGAATCACATATGACTATATGGTAAATAATGCTGACAACTTGGAAGAAAACGACGGAGAATTATTCCTACCGCCGTTGATTGCAGAGGCGACGATCCTATACAATGCGACGAACTCTATTGGACTGATATATAACAAAGAATATGTCCCATCCGATGGATTGTTTCACAACTATAGCAAATATTGGAAAATGGGTTATGTATACCAAAAATCTACAAGCGGACTACAAAATGTGGACATGTACAGCGGACAAGCGTCGCATGTAAACATGACACAATCGGATAGACTGAGTTATGAAATGGCAACGATAGACAATATATTATATAACATGGCAAAGGGTGAATGCATTCCGCGAATGGCACCGAGTATTGGAATCGGAATTTTACCATTGATGGCGACCGACGGCAACATAGAAGACAGCATATTGAGTTTCATAGTCGAAACGTACATAGAAGTAGAAGCTATTTCGCACGGCACAAACATACTGATGGGAAAATTCGACAAACCACAACCCAACACACACATGTACGGATACATGCACGAAAACAAACATTTTGCAAACAGATATGGAATTTCAGGTCTACCGTGCATCGACAACATACAAGACGGAAGAGCAGCACGAGAAGCGGACGAAACCGAAGAACACGAAGACCTGAGACACGGAATCGAGTTGGAAGAACCGCAACCGAAAAAAAAGAAGGACGAACCGAAACCGGTCGAACAACCGAAACCAGCGGAGAAGCCGAAACCAGTGGAGAAGCCGAAGCCGGCGGAGAAGCCGAAGGCGGTGGAACATCCGAAGCCAGCGGAGAAGCCCAAGCCAGCAGAGAAGCCGAAGCCGGTAGAAAAACCCACTCGACCGAAAACACCGGTGCAACACGTGGAACCTAGAAGGGTCATCGACAGAACTACTCTGTGGGAAGCGATGGGCTGGGGTCTCCCACCTCAGGGATCGATACTGTACGCGGATAATAAGGAAAGAGAGAGACATTACGTACAATACACTCCGAACATTGTAGTTCGAGATAATTATTAATAAATAAATACGAAAGACCTTGTAGTTTCATTGAACTCTACGACACAAACACCGCCCTAATTTGGGATACGTTGGTGGGTTGGTTAGGTTGAGTCAGTTGGAATAAAAAAAGAAAGGGTAAGGTCGAGTTCGTTGAACCCGACCGAACCCCTTCTTTTCGGGGTTAGGTTAGGTTAGGTTAGGTTAGGTTAGGTTAGGTTAGGTTAGGTTAGGTTAGGTTAGGTTAGGTTAGGTTAGGTTAGGTTAGGTTAGGTTAGGTTAGGTTAGGTTAGGTTAGGTTAGGTTAGGTTAGGTTAGGTTAGGTTAGGTTAGGTTAGGTTAGGTTAGGTTAGGTTAGGTTAGGTTAGGTTAGGTTAGGTTAGGTTAGGTTAGGTTAGGTTAGGTTAGGTTA